>JADEZT010000012.1:0-600000 GCA_016618095.1 Colletotrichum echinochloae
GTACTTACTACCTTATATAAGGTACTTAGTCTAACTATATAACTTATATTATAGTTCTTCTATTCTAGAGAAGTTATCTATCTTATTACTCTCTTTTATCTATATAAAGGCTATACTGCTTATACTTCCTACTAGCTAGTTGGGCTATCTTACTTATAATTTATTAGGTTATAATATTGGGTGTTCTCTCTAAATGCCTTCTCCTTAAGACTAATATAAGTAAGTAATAGGTTCTAGGTTAGGGTTTATTAGGTTGTTTTCTTTATTATAATACTAATATTATAATAGATTTTAATCGCATAGCTTCTTTTATTTATTATTATAAGTAAATAATTGAGATTTTCTTAAATAGCTTTAATATAATACTATATATTTACTATTATATTAAAAGCTTATACTATTATATACTAGTAGATTTATTCTCAATTTATAGTAAGTATATTGCTATTAGAGGAGTAAGGAAATTATATAATATATTTAAGGATATAATTTATATTTATAAGTTCTTCTCCACATCTACTATTTTTTTCTATTCTTTACTAACTTCTTACCTATAGTCTAGTAAATAATAAATAAGTTATATTATCTTAATAATAAAGAGGAGGAATTAAAAGAGGATTTTTATTAAAGAAAAAAGGTATTATAATAGGTAAAGGCTAATATAAATAAAATTCTTATAAGGTTAGATTATAATTATGATATAAAGTAGTTATTATTAAAGTAAAGTAAAGAGTTTACTATAGTTAAGAACTTAAGTTATAAGTCTCCTACTAAGTCTTAGTATATATATAAGGTATATTTTATTAGTACTATTAGTATAGTTAACTTCTTTTTTCCTCTATTATAGGATCTCTAGACTTTAAAATTCTTATATAATAATAATTCTTTAAGAGTTTTGAAGAGTAATAGAGGTTCTTAACTAGTTTTTATAAGTTATCTTTATATCTATAGTTTTTTTATTTAATTAAGTATTCTTTCTATCTATCTTAGCTTTTATAATTAATAATCTATTTAACTTTATACTCTAGCTTATTAGGTTTAATAATAATATAATTATAAGTATTCAATTCTTATAGTACTAGTTTAAGTAGTATAATATAAAAAACTGAATAGATTTTAATTATATCTAGTAACTTAAGTTTATAATTAATATTTAAAACTTTCTTAAGAATTTGAAAAGTTCTTACTTTTTTATAGTTAAGTTTATTAGTAAGCTATTTTATCTTAATATTTTAGTGTATAAGGTATATACTATCTCCCTCTTTAAAGGTTAGTCTCTTAATTCTTAAAAGTTTAGTATACTTTTTTATTTATTATCTAATAAATTCTAAGTCTAATACTACTTAGCTTTAGATTTCTCTTAATTTAGTGTAGTTAGCTATAGCCTTTAGTACTTATAGTCCTTTTTAGGGTTCTCTATTAGTAATTAGCTTAAATCTATTATTTAGATAGAATAGTAAGTTTCTAGTACTTTCTGTAATAGTACTATTATAAGTAAATTAGGCTATAGGTTGTAATAATACCTAATTGTTTGAGTTATAATTAATATAATATAAGAGATACTATTTAACTATTTAGTTAATTCTTTTTATTTATCTATTAGTTAATAACTAAAAAAAGATAAATAGTTTATAATTTAAACTAAGTTATAAAATTAGAGATTTTTAAAACTTTAAGGTAAATAGTTTATCTCTATTTAATATAATTTTTTTTGTAAGTTATAATTATTAATAATATACTTAAGGAAAGTATATATAAGGTCCTTAGCTATACTAGCTTTAAGGTATAGTATAAAATAGGTATGCTTTATAAGTTAGTTAATAATAATAAGAATACTATTATACTATATTTTAATAAGTAGTTCTCTTAACTTAGGTAATTTAATAATAAAGTTTAAAGAGATTAAATACTATACCTCTAGTAGTACTAGTAGTAGTTAAATATACTTATATAGTTTATAAAAGCTATTCTTACTTTTCTTATAAAGCTTATAATCCTTTATTACTAAAGCTACTTATTCTTATATAACTTACTTATTATAGTATTATTAAATTTATTTAAATATCTTAGTTATTTCTTAAAATCTATATACTTTAGTACTATATATCTTATATATCTAGTTATCTATTATTTTACTAGTTATGCTAGTATTAATATATATACTAATTATAATAAGTTTTTATACTAAAATAATATTACTATTCTTGTTATATTTAAGGATAACCTATGCTTTCTCTAGTACTAGGACTTTATAATCTAACTATTAACTAAGAGAACTAGCTCTTCTATTCTCTATTTCTTTATAATAAATAATTTTAAAGTTATATTCTGAGAGAAATTCTAACTATTAGATCTATTATTTATTTAAAATCTTAGAGGTTATAAAGTATATAAGGTTCTTATAGTCTTTATAGATAATAACGTAGTATTTTATTTCTAATAGATATAGTTTCTATTCTTTTAATACTTTATAATTACTATAAGTTCTTTATTATAGATCTAATAGTTTAATTTAAATCTATAGAATGCTTTTTAGTAGAATATATATAGGTATAGTTATTCTTTCTTATTTTATTATCTAAGTTATTCTCCTATTATAAAGTCTAAGGTATTAATCTTAACTTTAAAAGCTTTATCTAGATCTAAGATCTTAGTAATAGGTTCTAATATAATAAGTTCTTTAACTCTATTAAAGGATTTATTATATTCTTCTTTCTGTTTAAACTTTATATTCTTATATATAGGTTATTATAATTCTCTAATATAGGTTATATAATTCTTGAGAAATTATTAATAGAAGTTAATAAATCCTAGAAATAACTAAATATTCTTAATATTATTAGGTATTAGCTAGTCTCTAACTACTTTAAGCTTCTTATCTTATATTCAAATTTCTCTTAGAGTAATAGTAAATCTAAGGTAGTTAACCTTCTAAGTATAAAATTCACTCTTTTCTAGTTTAACTAAGAGCTTTATATTCTAGAGCTTCTTGAGTATCTTATATATATTTCTTATATTCTTTAAGGTTTTTAAAGAAGATAAGAATATTATTAAGATAATATATAATAAAGATGTTAAACTACTCTCCAAGTATATGATTAATTATTATTTAAAATATAATAAGTATATTAGTAAGTCTAAAAGATATAATAAGGGTTTTAAAGAGTCTTTTATATTTTTAAAATACTATCTTTTATTTATCTCCTTTCTTAATTCTAATAAGGTTATAAGCTCTCTTAAGATTAAGTACTCTAAACTAATTTACTTTATTTAGTAAATCTTATAATTTTAAGATAAGTAGTAATAAGTAACTATTTTTCTTAGTAATATTATTAAGTTTCTAATAGTTAATATATAGTTATAGCTTTTTATTTTTCTTAGGTATAAATAAGGTAAGGTATCTTATTAGTAAATCTAATAGTCTAATATAACCTTTTATTAAGTTCTTATCTAGCTATTTATTAAGTACTTCTTATTTTATTAGGTTAAGTTTATAAATTAGCTTGAGCTTTAGGTATTTTCCTTTAAGTAGTTAGATCTTATAAATATATAGTTTATACTTAAGTTAACCTATTTTTAATTCTTTAGTAAATAGTCTAATATACTACTAGTATTTAAGAGGTACTTATCTTAAGTAATTCTCTTTTAAGCTTCTTCTATTATATCTATTTAATACATTTATAATATTTATAGATATAGAACTTTAGTCTTATACAGGTTTAATTCTTTTAATATAAGTAATATACTTCCTTAGTTATATAAGCTTACTTAAGAGTTATATTATACAATACTACCTTATAACTAAATCTCTCTACTAGAGTTAGCCTATTCTCTAGTTTATATTAAGGTTATATTTTTATAGCTATAGGACTTTTTAGAATAATATCCATAGTTTCTAAGTTAGTCATGTTAAAGTTAAGTTCTTAATACTAGCTATAAACTACTAAAGAGAGGTATATAGTCTTTTTATTAATACTTTCTCTACTATACTAAACTTATACTTCTTTAACTATCTATAGAGTATATAGGTCTTTTTTATATACCTATTAGATATTTCTTTTATTTACTAGTTTAAGTAATATAAGGTTAGCTTAAGCTTTACTATTAATTATAACTCTTATAAGCTAACTATTAATTAAAATTATAAGAATAATATAACTATTATCTTCTTTTATTATTATATAAAGGGTCTTTATAATATTCTTAGCTATCTATACTCTCTTTATAGTTAATATAAGGAGCTTTTTAACTTCTTAGAGGTTTTCTTAATTTATATTCTCTATCCTTATACCTTTTCTTTATAGTAGTATTTATATTTATTAAAGAGGTAATTAGACTAATATTTTATAAGGTTATTAATATATAGTATAAGATACTTAGGGCTTAGCTATAGTATTAACTATAGTACTTAATATTCTTTAACTTCCTATATATTAATTTTATAGTTATAGTATACCTTTAGAATAAGTTCTATATTATATTATTATAAGGAGAAGGAGTACTTCTTCTTACTTTTCTTGTACTTTTTATACTAGTTATAGATATAATCTCTCTAGAATATCTTATAATATAAGAGGTTCTTTATATCTAGAGCTTTGTTATCTTTAAATATTCTTTTCTTATATATTAAAGTAATTAGTTATAATTTAAGGTTAGTATTCTCTATCTTATAGAAACTTCTTTATTAATTAATAATAGGTCTATATTATTTCTTAGCTTCTTTTTTAGCTTTAATAATAAGTAAGTCTTTTCTAAAGTCTATATAGGTTTATAATACTAAAGGTTTATTAGAGTTATAGTAATATTTAGGTATAGGTAAGAGTAATAAAGATATAATATTATTTGCTTACTATTAGATATACTAGCTTTTGTTAATCTATTTAGTAATAAATAGGTTTATATAACTTATCTTAATTAGTTACTTAGTTATATATTATTCTATTTTTCTTAGTAATATAAATTTATCTAATAAGGGTTTTAACCCTTTCTTTTAATCAAAGCTAGTTTCTTATACTTTAATAGTACTCTTAGGTATTCATTTATAGTAGTAAAGTTATAAAGGAGACAATAAGGTCTTTTTTCTCTTTCTAGCTACAATAATAGTCCTAGTAATAACTAGTTTAAGTCTTTCTTAAGATTAAATAATATCCTCTCTTAGGGCTTAATTATACTTATTTTCTAGTTCTAGTTATTCAAGTAAGTTACCTTATACTTAGATTCTTTTTATTAAGTATTTATTAATTATATTTATAATTTCTTTATGTTAAGAAATCTTATTATTATAGGTTTTTAGAGTATCTCTTATTTAGATTAGTTATATAATCTTTCTCTAGTTACCTTATTCTATTTATAGTATAATACTAATAGCTTAAGGTATTATAAGTTTATATAAGGCTCTTTTTCTTACTATAGTAGTCTTATTCTTAGGTTTCTTTAAGTATTAGCTTACTTATTTCTTTTATCTTAGTATATAATATAGTTATCTTTATAGCAAGCTATTTAAAAAAGTTGTAGGTATAAGATCTCTTTTTAAGTAATATTAAATTATTTATTACCTTTAGCTAGTACCTTATTTTAAAGTTATTTTAGTTATTAGTAATCTCCAGTATAGTATTCTATTTTCTTATAATTATGATATTTAATAGTTTTATTATCTTAAGCTAGTTAGTTATTATACTTCTAAGCTATACTAATATTTATAGGTTCTATATAATAACTATAAGTAATACTTTACTAGTTATATAGTTACTATTAGTTATAGTTCTTATTTTACTAGTAGTTATTAGAGTTTCTTAATTCTCAGGTATAATATTTACCCATATTAGTATTTAATTATTATTCTTTACTCTTTTCTCTTCTTTACTTAAAGAGATATAAATTAATTTTAATAATAAGTTTAATATATAAGAGAAAATGTTTAGGTAGGTTAATAATCTTTATAAGTCTATCTTTAATATCTTTTTTAATTCCTTAGTAAAATACAAAAATTAAGAATTTATCTATAACATTAAGTCTAGTAATAAGTTATTAAAATTCTACTATATAGTATAAGGTAGTCTTAGTTTATTTAAGGTTTATAAAGTCTTACTTAGTTTATCTTTTCTTATTAAGGTCTTAGAATAGTAACTTTAAGGCTTATTTAAAGCTTACTATACTTCTAAAGATTGACTAAGTTTTATAGAAATATATACTTAGTTCTCTATTATTTTTAAGAAATTCTTTTTAAAATAGTTTAAGCTAGGAAAGTACCTCACCTTATAAAAAGGTTTTAGTATAAATTACTCTCTTAGGCTTATTATAGAAGTTAGTAATATAAAAGGTTTAATAGATATATACTTAAATTAGAAATCCTTTTAGTTATTTATTAGTACTATTATAGGTTCTAAGTAAATTAAGTTTAAGTTTATCTTATTCTTTTATAGGAGTTAAGATAATATTAGTAGCTCTTGAAAGTATCTTAACCTTATATCTAAGTTTAATAGCCTTCTTATTTTTAAACCTTAATTTAGTGATAGTATTATTAATAATAGCTTATATTTAAATATAGTTATATTTATTAGTATTTTTTAGTTACTCTATCTAAGTTATATTATTTTCAATAATATTAGCTAGTTATTTATTATATCTAGTATTTTATTTAATATTTTTTTATATAGCTATATCTTAGTTTATAGTAAAAACAGCTTCTCTATCTTTGTTAAAGTTAACCTTAGGTATACTAGAGTCTTTATTAAGGTCTATAGCTTAAGTAAGTTCCTAGTCTAGTAACCTAGAAGTCTTAAAAATACTTCAAGATAATAGAGTCTTTAGAGAACATATTATAGGTTACTATTAATTAGTATTATAGAATTAACTTACTAATAGAAGTAATTAAAGTATTATACCTAGATTTCTAATAATAATATAGTCTACTGAAGTATAGTTAAGGTTATAATAATAATTAATAGTAGTTATTAGGTTATATTATCTTATTAGTTTATTAGTTACTTAGTAATTAATTATATAATTAATAGGCTAATAGCTTATATAGCTTAAAGAGATTATTATAAAAATAGGTAGATATTAGAAAAGTAAAATATATTTAAAGTTATATTATAAGTTAATTACTAAAGAACTATAGAAGTCTATTCTTAAGTATATTTAAGTCTATTTTTTATATAAGTCTATCTTAATATTTTATATTATAATTCTATTAATTCTATTAGTTATAATTACTACTATAGGTCTCCGAAGTACTTACCTTTAGTACTAAGTACTTACTACTCTATATAGAGTACTTAGTCTAACTATGTAACTTATATTATAGTTCTTCTATTCTAGAGGAGTTATCTATCTTATTACTCTCTCTTACCTATATAAAGGCTATACTACCTATGCTTCCTACTAGCTAGTAGGGCTATCTTACCTATAACTTATTAGGTCATAATATTACTATACTTAAAAACCTTATTCTTTACCTTCTTATTAGTATTATAGAGGTTATAATATAATATACTATATGTATTAATAAGTAAGTAGTAAATAATAGAGTAAGAACTATAGTATATATTATATATAAAGAAAAGAGAGGCTATTAAAAGCTACTTTATTAAAGTAAGTAGGTTATAACTAGTCTACTTATAGTAAAGACTGTAGTAAAACCTATAGATAAGGTTATAGTAGATTTATAGTTCTTCTACTACTATGTTATTAGAGTTAAGCTTAATAATATTAATTAGTCCCATAATAATAGGTATTATAATACTAATAACTTTTCTCTTATAGTAAAAGTACTTAATAAATAAAGTAGCTTAAAGAGCTTAAAAATATAATAAAATAAAAGAAATAAAAGTATCTAATAACTTATTACTATATGACCTATAATATATATAATACCTATCTGTTTATCTATATATTTATTAATCCATTACTAATAAGACTAGTCAGTATAATATTTAGTCATAACTTTATAAATCTACTAGCTAGGTTATTATTACTATAGATCTATTATATCTTATACATCTCTTATTACTTATAGAATTACTAAAGATCTATAATATCTATTACAAGGTATTTCTTCTTTATAGTACTAAGCTTTATAAGATACTTATATAGTAAGTATAAGTTAGTATAAATAACTATAGAGATCTATAGTAATTTTAGCTAATTAGTTATTATTACAAGTGTTAGAGGCTATGAGGGGTAATAAGGTTAGAGATAGGAGATAAGAGAAAAAATAAGATATATATTGTTTTAATATAATAGAAGAGCTTTTTTATTCACCTTGCTGTCTAGCTAGATATAAGTGATATAAGGGGTTTATTTATACTTATTTTCTATATATTCCAAGGATTTCTTAGATATTCTAGGTTATTATCTAAAACACCTCGGTTATATAGTTTATAACTATATTCTTATAGGTTGTTTTCTAAAACATCTCAGTTATATAGTTTATAACTATATTCTTATAAGTTGTTTTCTAAAACATCTTGGTTACATAGTTTATAACTGTATTCTTATTTCCTAGATTTCTCCTTAGATAGATAGTTCTTGCTTAAAGGAACTATTCTTTGTATATAGATATCCTATGTATTTATAATATATAGGCGTTTTCTAAGTAAATATATAGTTATCTAGTATATATAGTATACACAGTACTATTAATACTGTGTTATATAATTCACTTTATTATTATATATACTATCTTTTATATATAGATATAAGGTATTTAAACCTTAATATCTAACAGTATCTAATATAGATCTAAGCTTAAGTATAATATAGAAAAGCTTAAAGTATATATAATTCTTATAAATCTAAAATACCTCTATAACTATCTCTTTAAAGTATATTTTCACTTAGAAATAGATATAAAGGTCTTAGTAGCTTAGATTAATAACATAGTAAATAATATCTCTTTAGTAATAATAACTTATTAGCTAATATAAATTAAATTCTTTAATTTTAAGATTAGGTTTATTCCAAGCTAGAAGAATTTAATAGCTAATAGCTTATTAAGAAAACCTTTAAAACTATCTAATTTAAAAGACATAGAAGATAAGAAAAAGATTAAAGACTTTATTAATACTAAACTTTACTATATAATAGTAGTATAAAACTTCTTTTTTAAAGTATATAGCTATTTAAATTAGAATTTTAAACTTAAAACTTTAATTTACTTTTAAATATTTCCTTATACCTTTTAAATTCTATAAAAGAGTAGTTAATATGTTTGAAATAAATTACTTATTTCTTTCTTATACTTAAATAATTACTTAAATTTCTAATACTTAAATTTCTTTAATTTAAGAAAAAAGTATTATATTTTATTATAAGAGATAGAATCCTCTTTAAAAGAGATACTTATAAGACCTCTAACCCTCTTAAGGTTATTAATAGCCTATCATAGTAATAGGCTTTAATTAGTATAATATATAATAAGACTAGATACTAGAGATATAAGGTAACTTACTTTTACTTCTAAGATAAATACTTCTGACTAGAAATATATATAAATATTAAAATAGTAGTTGAGAGTTATAATACTTATTAAAGAACTTACTTAGCTGTTACGGCCAGATTCCTGACAGTGGGTTTTCTGCTAAAGTATAGCTGAGGCTGCGAGGGTAATTAACAGTAGTCGTCTAGATCCGTTGGCTTGCTGGTCTGTCGATCACTCGGTGATCAGTCGGGTGGTCGATGGGGTAGGGGTAGCTTGTATAGCTCAAGAGTTCACAAAGATAAGCAGGTGTCGGGAAAGTGAAAGTTAGCGAGGCTAAGTCACAAGTTGATTGCTGAAGAGCTATGGGAGTCTATCCTTGAGTGCGTCCAAGTCCATCCTATATACAAGTCCGTCGTGATGCTCCTTGTTGTGATTCTTTTGATCCTATTGGTCCTGATCACTTTGCATACTCCAGTGATCGATCAGTGGATACTGGTGATCGCTCGGTGGATCCTGCAGAGTGATCACCTTATGTAATCATCACGTGACCTATACCATAGTTCTTCCGTGTCCGGGGGAGTCATCCGTCTGACTATCCTTTTGTCCATACAAAGGCTGTGCCGCCCGCGCTTCCCGCTGGTCAGTGGGGCTGTTATCGCCTGTAACTTGTTGGGTCGTAACATTAGCTTACTTAGATAACTCTTATATTTTAATTATACTTTATACCTAGTTATTTTAATATACGTGCTTAGATATCTAATATATTAGTAAGTAAAAGGTTATAGTAATATATTATAACCTATTGAGATAGCTTAAAGTATAGAGTTTCTATTATATAACTTAAGTTAATATCATAAAGCTTCTTTAAAAAGATATTATTTATTATTATAGAGTTTATAAGACTTTAATTATAGATAGAGAATAAAGGAATAGAGGTTATATTAAGGCTCTAAATAAGATAATTAAAGAATATAAAAAGATTATATCTATATATAACTTAAGAGTAAATAATATTCTTAAAAAAGGTTATTAGACTATGGTATATATCTTATAAATATAATTAGATAAAGAAAAAAAGAATATTAGGTATATACTACTTACTATCTTATTTATTAATTGTATTACTATCTACCTAAGCTATAGTATAATACCCTTTTCTATTATTATAGAGTATAATATAATTATATTAATTAAAGGGAAACTTATAATATAGTAAGTTCTAGACTAGGAAAATATCTAAATAATAGAAGAGAAACTTTAGCTTTAGATTAAAGCCTTCTAATAGCTTATAGAAAATAGATAGAAAGCTACTAATATAGTAATAAAGTATTACTAAAAAGTTATAAAATATTATAATAAGAAATATATAATAAAGTATTACTTAGAGAAGCTTTAGATAGGTAACTTAAAACTTATTTTTAATATTTTGTATTAAACTAATATATCTTTAACTTAGATAATTAATTACTACTAAAAAGGATTATTTAGAGTTGACTCAGTTTCTTTAATTAGCTTATTATATATCTTGGAAACTCTTATAATAGAACTTATTATAGAAGTAATATATAAAGCTAATAGGTTAAAGAAGTACTATATAGGTACTAATAGTACTTTTACTTAGTAAATAAAGATACTATTTAAGGTAATATTTCTATAGATATTAAGAACTTCTTCTACTAACTAACTTTTACTATCTCTTTAGTTTATATTAATTTTCTTTATCTTTATACTTAAGCCTTATTTAAGTACCTCTACTATATTTAGGTTTCTATTATTAATATTTCTTTCATCTAAATATAGTTAATTTATATTTCTTTCTTTTTTTTAATAAAGTATATTATTCTTTAAGTAGAATAATATAAGAGATAAAGAATAATGAATTAAAAATATATAAGAAAATTATATTATATAAAAAGATAATAACTTAAATTAAAAGACTTTACACTATTATAATCTAGTTAAATATATAATACTACTAAAAAACTATTAATTATTACTAAAGCTTAAAGCTATAACTATTCTTACCTTTCTCTTTATTACTAAAACTTTTATAGCTTAATAATTCTACTAAAATCTATAAAAACATATCTTACTTAATAAACTTAGTAGTAACTAATAAAGCTTTGGATATATTTAATAGCTATTTAGAGGTTCTAATAGTTAAGAGAGAAACTAAAACCTTATTTTAAAAAGATATAGCTATAGTCTCTATCTTTTAGTACTTAATATCGAACTAGCTAGATACTTCTAAAATAGATATAGTATTACTAATCTAATTAGATAAACTAGGTATAGTAAGCTAGAAGTTAATATAGTTTTAAAAGTAAAGGAGAAAGTAATAATTTATATCTTTTAATAATTAATTATTTAAAAGTATTAGTAATATTAGTTTTCTATTACTTAGTTACTAATAATAAGTTAGATTACTAAGAGAGTATTAATTAGTATTACTAGCTAGATTAACTAGATCTTAGTAACTTATATTTTCTTAAAAGTTATACTGATTATTTTTAGCTTTTAAAAATATATAGTTTTTATAGTAATAATTAAATAACTTTAATAAAGAAATATAGTTATAATATAATATTATACTTAAGACTTAATTAGACTTTATATTAATAAACCTTTAAAAGTTCTAAGTATAATACTTATATAAAATCTTATTTTAAATATTAAATACTTATATTAGTAAAGAGTTTATAACTGAAGTATATTATATAAGATATTAAAAAAAAGATCTAAAGTAGAATTCTATCTTCTTATTAATATAGATAGCTTATTAGAACTTATAACTATTATTTTTAAACTTATTAAGAGCTCTTTAAATAATAGCTTAATTAGAGAGTACTAGCTAGAAGATAGTAATAGCTTCTTTAAAGAATTAATTAAAATAAGAATTATAAATTTAGAATTTAAAGTATAATTAGCTAGAAAGACAAAGATAATTAACTTATATAATAGTCTTAAAGACTTATTTAAACCTTAAGTATTAGAAAGAGAAGGACCTTAAAAATATTATTAGAGAAACTTATATTAAGATAAGAGAGTATTACTAAGTATAACTTAGTACTTCTAAGATCTTTAGTTTCTTACTTTAGAAATAAAGAGATTAAAAGAAACTAAGGTTTAACTAATTATTATAAATAGTTATTAAGTTAGTATTTATTAATAGAAAAAGATATTTTAAAAGGTTATGAGCTAAAGGTATAAAAGTTAAGAGTATGGGTTTAAAAAAGCTAAGATAATAGCAATATTTGTTTCTAATATAATAAGTAAAAAAAAAGAGAAAAAATCTTAAAAATAAAAAAAAGAATTACTTTTATAATAATAAAAAAAGGGTTTAAATACTTATTATAATAAAAGATATAGTAACCTAAAAATAAAAAAAGTAAATAAGCTAAAAGATATTTACTATTTAAAGATAAGGCTTTAATATAACCTTTTAACTTTATTATCTTTAGTATTAAGTAATATTATAACTTTCTAATAATCTCTATTATAATCTATTTATAAAATAAAGTTATAAGAGCTTTAAATAAAGTTTTAAAAGTCTTTACTTTCTTACTCTTAAGACCTTTCTTTAAAACTAAAACAGTAGTCTTTTTTAAAAGTGATTAAAAAGAGAAAACTTCTTAAAGCTATAGACTTTATTTATCTTATAACTTAACCTTATTTAACTCTTATCTTTCTTTATTTATTTTTCTAATTATTTACCTCTTTCTCTACCTTATTAATATTTTACTATTTTTATATCTCTATATTTACTTCTTTCTCTCTTAGATTAAAAGCTTCTATTATAGCTACTATCTTATAATTTATAACTTCTTTTCTTAAAAGCCTATTTAAAGGCTTTCTTTTTTCTTTTTAGAACCATTTTCTTTTCTTTATTAATAATAATAAATATATATATTAAGTTCTTTATTTAAACCTAATAGTATCTCTTCTTTTATTTTATTTACTTACTTAAGTAATAATATCTTTATTCTTTTTTTTAAATATATATATTAATAATACCTCTAAATAAATAATAATAATATTCTAGTTAGTTTTTTTCTCTCTTACTTATATAATGGATTATTTATAAATCTAAGAAGTCTATATCTATTAAGATCTTTAAAATAATAGTTAGTTTTACTATAGTACTTAAGATAAGAACTTAGTTATTTTATTTAGATATATACCTCTTATTAAAGAGCTTAAGCTTTAAAAGTGATAGTTTTATAACTTAAAAGCTTATATTTATTTTATTGATAAGAAATTAATATATCTTTCTTAGATTCTAAAGTAAGACCTATTTCTAATATCTTTTAATACTTAGTTTCTAGATTAGCTTATATAAGATAATACTAATGAGTTTTTAAGCTAATTTGATTTAGTATTCTAGAGATTAAATAAGTCTAAATAATAAAAAAGTATAAGATATAAATAAGCTTAAATAATACTTAGTAACTATTATAACTTATAAAGGTATATATAATCCAAGTAATAAATTATTAGAAATAAGATTATAGCTATAATTATTATTATTGTTTAAGATTTAAAAGTAAAAAGATAGATTATTATTATTCTCTTATACTAAGAAAGCTATTTAGATAATAATTAGAAGCTTAAGTTAGTAATACTAATTACTAAGATCTATAAAGTAATATAAATAAAAGTAGATCTAGTTATATTTCTCTTATTCTTAGCTTAGTATTATTATTTTATAGAAATAATTATAGATTAAAGAGATAGTATAATTTATTAACATAATTTTATATAACTTAAAAGTTATTTACAAGTACTCTTTATTAATAATATTAAAGCTCTAAAGAAGTTTTATTATAAACTTAATATACTAATATATAAAACTTAATTAATTAACTTTAGTATATATATAATAGATATAGTTTAATAGATTAGTAATTAGAAATATAAATTTATATTTTTAAGTAGTTTAGATTAATACTTAGGTTTAGATTACTCTATTTAATTAATATAAATAAGTAAGATATTAAGAAGTTTTAAAGCTTAGTGTTGGTAAGCAAGGCGAAAGGGGTCTGGTGATAACCAGCGGGCGACAAATAAGGGGTCTTAAAAAGGGTTAATTATGCGTGAAGAAGTGTAACTATCAAGAGGGCCGCCAGGTTAAGCTGGCGGTGAAAGTGGCTGCCGCGGGTGGGCCCGCGGACGAGCCCAGACCGGTCTCACGTGACCGGTGGGATCGGAGTTAGCAAGTAACTCCGATGGATCCTGACGATGGGCTGGCATCGCAACACTGGCAACTCTTTATTATGGCCAAATAGTCGCCAGCCAGCCCTTGGTCCAAAAAGCTCAAAAACGCAATAAAAATCCAAATCACAAAGTATTCAACTTCTCACTGCTGACGTAATATCCGTACGTCACATGCGCGAAACCCATCCATTCATCCATATCTTCATCCGCCCAGTGCTAACAAGCTCCTCCAGTGCCTTGTTCGGCAACGACTTCGTGAAGCCATCAGCCAGGTTATCTATACCATGGATCCATTATACCTCATAAATCTCACAGCATTCATACAACTATTAAAGAGCTATGATATCTATTATAAGTTACTTTTCCTTTGTAGTACTAAGTTTTACTAAATACTTATATAGTAAGTATAAATTAATTTATATGGTTATGGGGATCTAAGGAACCTTGAGGTAGTCAAAGACCATTACCAGCGTGGTCCCAATTGCGTGGGCTATGTTAGCTCTAGTAACCATTGTATGTATCTTAGAGGTAAGTACGCTGTGGGTGACTCTTTTATACTTCATAGAGCTAAAATAGATAATGTTGCCTGTGAGGTTAAAAGCAGTATCTCTGCTAGTGGATAAGCGCTCTTTGTTGTTACTAGACTTATTAGTAAGCGTAATAATAAAGCTAAGTTATAATATTAAATTACTATTATTTACAAAAGAGCTATTAATAAATATAAAGAGTTTAATACTAGTAAGATCTAATAGTTAAAATCATAGCCTATGGTTAAGGTTATCTATCTACTACTTAACCTACTAGTTAAGGTCCTTAATTTTAGCTAGGCTAGGTAACTAGTGCTAGGTAGTAATTAAATAGTTAAAGGCTGCTTCTGGTTAGTAAATAGAGGCAATGTATACGCCTCAGGCACACTGCTTGACGTACTGCTGCTTCGTATTAGGCGCGCTAGGGTTAACTAATCATAGCTTCTTACCTTAGTCCTTTTAGTAAAGGGTCATCTTACTATTATTACTAAGGGTTAATATACTACTATTAAAAGTAATAGGCTTGTTAACTTTAAGAAGTTACTTAGGTTTAGCTATAAAAGCGGCTTCTTTTAGCGCGCAGTTTTTGTGGTTAGAGAATGATTTATCTATAAGGCTGATGGTATTGTCTGTTTATATACCTATTATTATAAAGTTATTGTTTTTAAGCGCTAAAATAAGTAGGCAAGTGTTTAAAGTAGATAAATCTATCTAGAGGCTCTTTCTATAGTAGTTGTTATACGTAGCCTACTAATGAGTGCCTGCCTCTAGTATGCTGTAGAGTAGCCGTTTGACCTCTATAATCGTATCTATTGCGTAGAGATAGCGAATTTTAAGGGGAAGTCAGGCAAGGATAGTGCATGCTAATTTGGTTACTGACTAGGTATATACTTGTGTTATATTATGTAACTAGAGGATATAACCCTGTTGTAAAAGTAATAGTATAATAGAGAGTATTACTTACTAGGCTATTTGTTAGATAGTTAGCGACTAGGTTAAAATCGCGGCTTTGCTGTTATCTATGTAACCTTGGATAACTAGTTGTAATTTCTCATAGGGCTGCTTGTTTTTGCTCTTGACCTCGCATACTAATTGTAACTTAAAAATCCATATCCCGCTATACTTTTGCTTGTTGTATTTGACGATGAAAAACACGCCGCGGTCTATAAGTCCTTAGATTTCACTAGTATCTGACTATTTAAATAGCTTACTAGGCGTGGTTATTATGCCCTTCTTATGTAGCTTAATTGCTAGCACGTAGTTGGCATCCTCTTTTGTGGTAAAAACGCAGTTAATTGTAGAAACTGTAGGTGTAACTTCTGCGGTGAAAATTTAAGCTGGATTCTTCCTCAGTTGGCCTGGGCCTCTTCTTGCCGGTGGCAGCTGTGCGGCGACCACAATAGAGTTGCATTTGATTGGAGTATTTGCGGGTGCCTCCGCTACAGTGGTTGCTAGCAGTCTGGGTTACACATGGTTAACAGAGTCCTCTGCTTTAGATAGGTTATGCTATAGCTTAATAGTAGTAATAGGGAATTGGCGTGGTCCCTATAGGGTCTTAATAGTGCTGCTGGTACTGTTGTTAGTGGTTAATTGGTAGGGTTCTCTCTAACCTTTGCCTTAATAGTATACTTTAATAAGTAATTATAGAGAGAGGGCTATGCTTGTTATAGTATTAGGTTTGTTATAGGTTGTAAGTGCCTTATTAACCTGCCTTTTTATATGGATATTATGAATCTCCTTTATTACCTTTTATATAGCTTCTATGTACTATAGGGTTAAGGTTAATAGAGCTAAGTTATTATTAATATAAGGGTATATACTAAAGACTAATAGTGTGGGGACAAGGCTGTTAGGGCCTATAGTATTATTAATTACTTTCATAGTAAGTTATAGGGTAACTTTAGGTTTAGCCTCTGACTTTGTATAGACTATCTTATATGCTTGGTATAGTATTGCGTAGTACTATTTAACCTTACTGATGCTATAATGGGCCTTAATAGGGACCTCTTTTACCTTAATAGATAGTGCGCAGGCGGTGCGCTTAAATTCAGCTATATAAAAATTTAGCCTAGTATCTATAATAATCTAGTCTAGAGAGCTAAGATATATATTAATCTAGCATATATATAGTGCTTCCTATGTATGCTCCGCGGTGATAGAGCATAGAAATCGCGCTGCGTTGAAGGAGGTTACGCTATTAATAACATAGAGTACTGGTTTATTGCTATCTAAGTATATCACATTAATAAAGACCTTATGGTTAAAGTTATGGTTATTATAGAGGGTGAACTTAAACCTTCTAGGAGCCTTTGAATTTAGCTAGTAATACTAGTAAAATTTGTTAATCTCTTTGATATTTAAGATTGCTGTTGTATAGCTAGCTTGCTGGAGTACTTTGTGTAGTTAATAGACTGAGGGGTAATTAAATTGGTAATGTATTTGCTATAGCTTTGTATTAGTGAGATGGTGTTGTACTATGCTGCGCTCTAGCTGCTCTAAAAGTATCTATAGGTGGCTCTATTTACGTACTACTGGTACTATGGTTATGCTCTTAATAAGTACGTTAGCAAGGTTATTAAATTATATACTATTAGAGTCTATATCTTTAAGGCATAAAAGAAACAAGGTGCTGGAGGTTATTATGTAAAAAGTAAGCTTGCTGATAGAAGTAGGTATAGCAATAGCTCTAAGAGAGTTGAATAAATTGCTACTACTGAATTTAATACTTACTTTGCTAGTATAGCTTATATCCAGTAGTAATTCTATGCTGAGGTACTTGTAAAGAGCTGTATATTGTTAGTAGCTTGTAGTTAATACTTAGGCTACCCTAGTATCTAGTATAATACTCTAAAAGGTTGTAGTAGAGTATTGGTTGTTAAGCATGAAGACTTTGCCTAACCCTTGCTCTTGGCTAGGGTCTTGTGTGAAAGGGTCTTCTTTTATTAAAGTTTGCAAAGTGGCCTGGTTGCGTAGTTGCATGTAGACCTTCTAGCTATTAATGCTTTCTTTACTGAAAAATGCTGTAGATATGAAGAAAGTCGTATTCTTAAAGAGCTCTTTGCTATTGTCTAGTATGTACTTATTATTGGTTATATTACTAAGAGAGTTAGGCTCTTTGCCCTTATAGTTAAGAAGGTATTGTTTAAATCTTTTAGTAAAGTAGCTCCTTTAGAGCTGCTTGCAAGAGGTATCTCTTTCCTCTTTTGAGTGCGTTGTTGACTAATATCCTTCCTTGTTATAAACAAAGCACTTTTTTACTTGAAATGCGCTGCTTTATAGGCAGTTGCTTTGGGGCCTTGGACTGTACCCTTGTTGTGGTAGGTAACTGCTATATCAGCTGTTGTAGTGGTAGTTAGTGAAGTGCTGCTAGTCTAGCTTAAGTAGTCCTTCTATAAGGTACTACACCTTTTGCTTATATATGGCTGCCGCGTTGCTTATACTATTTCTCAACTATGTATAAAGTACGTTGTAAGTTATAGGTGGATTGAGTAGGGTAGCCGCGTACTTGGGTATACCCTAGTAATAAGTAAGTAAAGTGTTGTAATAGTTACTGTTAGTAAGCATATCTTGCTGCGTTATAGCTCTAACTAGCTTTGTGACTTTCTTAATAAGTAAGTTTAGTACTTTAACTCTTGTTTTGCTAGGTGATTTATAGGTAACTTACTTATAACTAAGCCTTTATAACTCTATATTATACATGTAGTAGACTTTATCCCCTTTGAACTATGATTTAATATTTACTATAAGTATATTAAAACTGATAGTATAGTTATAGAGGTTGTTAGTATAATACTCTTACGCACTGCCTATAAGCATAAATAAGATAGTAAACCTGTAGTGGTTACTAGAGATACTAACCCTTATATAGAGGTTATAAAAAATTAGAAGCTTTAAGTCAAGAGTCTTATAGTTACTGCTACTGTATTTTGATATTAAATTATTTAAATATAGCTTAATAAAGTTAGTTAATTAATAAGTAGTTAGTTCATTAGTTAGAAGAGTAGTTATGCTTAGTAACTACCTCTTAACTATAGTAGTAGTTATAGGTAAACTTGGTATGAGAGAGGTTTTATTAGTTTGCCTTTTAAATAGGGGAGGTTTGAATAAGGGGTTGCTATATAAGGTATATTGTTAATAATCTAACTCATTGCATGACTTATGCGAAAAGTCTATACTTTTGTAGCTGTTGTATACCTTGTTAATTAATGGCAAGAGAGTGGCTTGTAGGATTTATTTAATATTTTACATAAAGTCTAGGTTATTAAGGTAGTTGTAAAAGACCTTATACTTAGCCTTTATCTTATATATTATCTTATTATCCTACCTTAAGAAGTACTTATTATTAACTAGCTTCTTTAACCTTATACTAATAGTACTTTTGATAAGCTCTTTTGTAACCTATATACTATAGCTAATAATAAAGTTATAAAAGGTAGTTATAACTACCCTTAAAGTAGTATTAAAATCTATATTAGACTAATCTTTTAATTTATTATAGACTTATTACTATAAGTCTCTACTATAGTAGCCTTGCTCTTTATACTTAGTTAAGTAGTATAGGATAATTATATCTAGTAATTTAATATAGTTAGAGGGTAGGCCGCCCTCTGAGATTTTATCTAAGTACTTAATGCCCTAAATCAATAGGTTAACAAACTTGTGGTATCCCTTAGGTATGGGTTTATAATACCCATGTGCTGCGCTGGTTGCGCGCTTGCTCGCGCGCTCGCTCACGTGCTCTTCAGTAGCCTCAGAGGCGCGCTCCGCGGTGGTTGCTTCTTCTTATGTTATTGTAGTTACCCTCTGTTGGCCTGACGACCTCTTAAACACAGGCGTTTTTTCCAGCAAACCAGAAGGCATATACATATATTAGAGAGATTACTGCTGGTGGTACAGGCAACTGCTTAGTTAACAGGGTCTTGCTTGCTTTCTTTGCTAATGACTCAGTGGCGGTATGGCTTGTTAATATAAGCCTTCCTCCTTTGTACTAAACTTACTGCTCGTTACAAAGAGCCTTTTTCGCGCAGGCTTCCTTGGCGTCAGTCACTTGAGGGCAATTAGAGGTGTATTTTAAGTAAGAAAAAGAGTGTAAAAAGGAGAGTTAGAAAGAGAGAAGGAGTAAAAAAAATCATAGAAGTTAGAGGAGGGGAAGGGGGTCTATTATACTTCTGTGGGCCTGTTAGACCGTTGGGTTGTTTAACAGCCTAGTGGAGTCGCTTTTCAAGTAACCGCAACAATAGTCACAAGTCTGAAGTCAAAGTAATAAAAAGGTAAAGTTAATAAGGTTATATCAAGGTGGTTGATAGTGGGTTATTGACGGTTGTTTGGTGCGTAAAGTATAGGACTTTGTAGTCTTGTAATCTAATAATTTTTCAGTGAAAAATCAGTATCTTATAGGTTATAGCTTCTTGTAACGCGACGAAGTCAACTTATATAAATCAAGCTTGCATACTTATGGTGCCCTTTTCAGGGGTACTATAAGTCTGCTGTAACAGTATTCCAAGCTAGTTATCTATATAGGAGAAAGCATAGAACTATCCTACTACTACTATAGAGTTTAGAGTAGTTCTGCCTCTTCTTAACTAGCCTTGCTAATCTATAGTATTTGTAATAGTAATTTAACCACTAATCAGTATTAGTAAGCAAGGCAAAAGAGGTCTGGTGATAACTAGTAGGCGACAAATAAGAGGTCTTAAAAAGGGTTAATTATGCGTGAAGAAGTATAACTATCAAGAGGGCTGCTAGGTTGAGCTAGCGGTGAAAGTAGCTGCTGTGGGTGGGCCCGCGGACGAGCTCAGACCGGTCTTATGTAACCAGTAGGATCGGAGTTAGCAGGTAACTCCAATGGATCCTGACGATGGGCTGGCATCACAACACTTAGATTATAGTAAAAGAGTTTAATAATAGTAGATTAAGTAAATAAGTATTAAGTTCTATATTTCTAGTAGATATTAGTATAAAGCTATTAAACTAGTTTTAAAAGAAACCTTAAAAGATATATACTACTAATATAACTAATATAAGTATACTTATATCTAAAGCTAGTCTCTTATAAATATAAGTTATAAAATTATAAACCTTAAAAAGTTTAATTATATGTCTAAGTAATATTTAAAGAAGTATATCTTTACTTTTTAGCTATATAACTTTGAAAAATATAAATATTTAAATAAGTAACTTTAAAACTATAAAAATAACTTTAAGATATTATACTTATATTTAGAGGTTACTTAGTTAAATAGAAATATAGTTAATAAATTACTACTTTAAATACCTCTATCTAAAAGATAGAGATAACTTTTTATTTAAAGACTTTATAATATAGCCTAGCTCTCTAGCTAAAGCTTTTACTATATTAAGTTCTAAGCTTACTTATTTACTATTTAAACTATTAATTTCTAAAGATGTACTATTATAATACCAAAGCTTAAAAAAGATCAGATATATTAAAGTAGATAAGTATATCTTACCCAAGTTACTTATACTAGGTATATAAGAAGGCTAGATAGAGGTTTGAAATTCTCTCTTTATATCTAAATAGTATATCTAAAAACTTTAAGAATATTACTATATAGAATATATTAAATACTATAAAGATATTCTAAAGTAACAAAGTAATATTATTTATAATTAGAAAAAGGGTATTCTTAACTAGAAATATTATAAGTATTTAAATAGATTATTTTAATAACTCTATTACTAAAGTAGCATTTACTACTTAGGTATATATATCTTAGTTTTTACTAGCTTAGCTTAAAAAATAAAAGAGATAGAAATAATAAGATATAAAAATAAATAAAACAAAATAAATAATAAAGATATAAAATATAATGAGAATAATAAGAATAAAGAGAATAATTAATAAATATAAATATAAGTAAGATAAGGTTTAAAAAGGTAAATAGTTAATAGTTCCTTTGTAATCTAATGTTATAAAAGAACTAAAAAATAATTAAAATAGAGCTAGAGTTATAGTATTTACTATTTAAAAGATAATAGTTAGTAATTTCTTTTCTTATGTTTTTTAAAGTATTTATAAGTTATAAATACTTACTTAAGTATCTATTAGAAAAGTAGATTTAAATAAAGATAGTATATCTTAAATTAATATATAATTAGGTACTTTTTTATATCCTTATTTATTTTTTAAAATTATATTCTAAACTAAAGCTTTATACTCTTATTAATATAGTTTAATATGGTAACTTAGGTAATAAAGAGACCTTTATTATATCCAATCTAAGAATAATATATCTATTTAAACCTTAAAAGCTCTAAATAAGTTATATCTTCTTATACTAGATTAGATATAGAACCTAAGTTACTTAAAGTAATATAGTATTATTATATCTTTTCATATAGATTTACTATAACTTAAGTCTTAAACTATACTTAATATACTTTTAGTATTAAATATAATACTTTTACTTTATTTTTCTAACTATATTAAGAGTATTATTATATACTTATATAACCTTAAGAGAGACTACCTAGACTATATACCTCAGTGCTTGGTGTAGGAGTCCTGTCACACACACCTCTTACATAAGCGAACCAGTTGCAATTGCAACACGTCCGAGGATTCCCCGACCCGAAGTTTTGCCGTCGGGAATTCTCCCCCCTGCGCAACACCTCGTCAACCACGTCTACATGTCTCCAAGATGGGCATTCAGAGCTCGTCCAAACTTCAAAGTCGCTATTCTGCGTGCATCTATAAGTCTACTGCTCTTCTTGGATAACCAACCGTTCCAGCCCAACTTAACGCCACCGCCATCTATGCCTTGCCATTCATCCATCCAGCAATCCAACGCCGACAAGACGCAGCATCTCGTAAGCTCCTCATTGCTTCCCACCAGCCAGACTGGGCATCTCCTCTTCCGCGACCTTCTTCAACTGCGCTATTGCCTCCACCACAGCTTTTGACGCCTTGTCGAGTCTCGCTCTTTTGGCATTATCCGCCTCCAAGCCCCTTTCCGCCAACCGCCTCTTCCTGGTGGTCTCTAGGATACCAAGCTCGACCGTCTCCATCTCTTCCTTGAAAGTAGCGTCAGTCTCCGCCATGGCGCCTTGAGCCCACGCCTCCGCATCGTCGAGGTTCCCGGCCCGATCCCTCAGCGCCTGCTTGCGAGCCTTGGATACGTCGTCGTACTTGTCGCTTAGGACCGTCTCGCGATTCTGCGCTTGTTCTCGCTGGTCCTCGGCGTTGGACTTGTACGTGTTCTGTCTTTCCATGATTTCCAGTATTTGTCCAGTCTTCTCGGTCCCGAGTGCGTCTCTCAGCATGTCCAGATTCGTCTGCGCCCGCTCGGATCGTGATTCGCCGCCTATGTCGACGGTCGCCATGTTGTCGGACCTGTCGTGACAGTCTCTCTCACTGCTTGTGGCCAGTGCGTCGTCAGTGTTGGACATATCAATGCCGCTATCGTCCAAGACACCTGCGCCGTCGTTGGGCATGTCCAATGCCGTGTCTTGCATCTTGTCTTGGCACTCGCTGCCCGTCCTCTGGACGACCTTTTCAGCCTGCCTCTCTAAAGCACTCGCCACGGTGGCGACCGTCCGTGTGTGCGTCGTCGTCAACGGCCTGCCTGGACTCTGACGACGGGCAGAGATGGCTCTCGAAATGACGGCTTGAGGAAGGATTGTCCGAGAGGCTGCCGGGTTTGCTCGAGGATTCTTGGGTGGCTGAAGGCTTTGCTTGTGGGATTGATTGGCGCCCATAACGGTTGTGGCAGACTCGTTGCTACCTGAGATGGCGCCCGCTGGCTTGGCCCTGTTCGTTTCGATCGACGCGACAGCCTGCGTGGGAGGAGGGTCTGGCTGTACTTTGCCGCGTCAGAACATGATTGGCCAAGACAATGAAGTGGGAACAGAGCACTCACGAGATCTTTTCGCCGCGGTAAACTCCTTCACGGTGAAGGGCGTTTGTAACCAACACTCGCCGTTGTTTGATTCGACCCGTTGCGCCAGCAGACGGTTGTGCAGCTGGTGTTTGCTCACGCCCTTGGGCCTTGGGGAGGTCTTGCCAACAGACGCGCGATGCCACGGCGACAGGACCGTACCAAAGGTAGAGGTCGAAAGGGCCCTTCAACCCGAGCTGGGAAGCGGCGCGAATCCTATAGGAAGCCTCGTTCCGGTTCGTCTTGACTTGCTTCTCCCAGTGTTCCTTGTATGTCGACTCCAGCGCGAACCGGACCAGGCTGGCGTCTGATGTACGCCGCTCAATCCACTCAGGGAATGGGCACAGTCTGTCTCTGCGGGTGTCGTAGGCCTTGATGTAGGCTTGGATAACCGTGTCCCAGGCTTCGCAAATGGAGCCTCTCGCGGTGCGGACAAAATGCGCCAAGGCTTGGTCGAGCTCTGTGTCGTCGGTGATGCGTGGCGTCTCGCTTCCGGTATGCGGCATTTCCTTTGTCAAGCGCAGTAGAGAGTCTTCATTTCTGCGAGTATCCTGGAGCTGCCCGTCAGTCTCGTCTCGACCTTCAAGAGTTGAGAGGGGACATACAGGGAGAAGAAGCAGAAGATGGAGTGGGTTGCGGCGGTGGTCCGAGGAGGAGAGAAAGGTTCACGGTCCAAGAGAAGGAAACAGAGTTCCAGACGCACCTGCCTGGTCAAGGCAGAATATGGAAAAGGCAGAATATGGAAAAGGCAGAATATAGAAAAGGAAGGTATCAGGAAAAGGAAGGTACCAGGAAAAGAACAAAAGAAAGGTAGCAACCTCGCAAGAAATCGAATCCCAAGGAATGACATGGACTTTACTGATACACAGTACTCTGGTCCAGTCGTCCATGGGATATCAAGCGCCCACGCAGCCACCGACCGGCTGGTGTTTGGCTACACCTTTCCTACACAAAGCTTGTTACGATTCTGGCCTGTCATATTCTCGCAGTAGAGGGACGTGTGTGTTCCGTCACCACAGATACTGAAGCCTCTGCCTCAGTCCCGTTCTCCATCTCGAAACCTGCTGTAGAAGCCTTCGTCGTGCAACTCGCCTAGCCTAACGACAGCCGGCCTTTCCAGCCAAGAGAGAGGCGACTGGCTTCAGTGTTTAGCTTTGGCGCTAGAGGAAGTGAATTCCAACGAGAGCGCGTAGTGGTGTACAGAAATGTTGTGGCCAAGCCGGGCGGTCGTCTGGATCTCGTCAGTCCCGCGGCCGCATTGTTTGTGGCGCGCATGTTGAATCACAAACGCCTACGAGTATCCCAGTCTGTCTTGAGTTTTGTGTGACAAGTCAAGACTGATTTATCCGCACAAATGTAGACAGTGAATGGTTGTCAATCCGACTCTTGTTGAGTGTTGCTAGATTGTAGCCATCATGACTGAATGTCAAACTAGGAATAAAAAGAATAACCAGATCTAAACAAATTCCCATCCCAGGCCATATTTCTCCTTAGGCTATTTACAACAATCCAGCATAAAAAACAAAACAACAGGGTTCAACTGTGCAAACTCAAAACACCAACAGATCCCAACATCAGAAGCATCGTCATTTACACACCACAGTTTTCTGCTCCGCCCTCAGGCCCGGCTCTCCATATGGGTTTCCGCTAGAAAAAGGTCTCGTTGAACAGGTCTCATGAAAAAAATCGATATTAACAAGATCAAAAAAAAGTTAGCTGCGCTGTTAACATCTCCTTCACGTTGCCATTAGTAGTTTTTACACAATAAGATCGTAACCAAGGAAGCTGAACCCCAGTACTGGATTTTCTAGTTGAAACACTTTGTCTAACTAGTTGTTCTTAACTTGCAACTTTCACGATGCTCTTCATGAGGCAGAAAATACCAGGTACTGCAGCCCTCTCTTGATTTTCTGTTTCAATCCTTCTTCTCATTATCCGGCATCACAATAACAAAAGAATCTTTATCCTTATTCCAACCCGTTAAATTAAAAACGGAACTTGACGATGCATGGCTTTGGAAGACGATTAAACTTCACCATCAGCACCAACGCCGCTACAACAACTCCCAAATAACCCATCAGTCAGCTTCCCACAGGTCTAGGCAACATTTCCATCCAAAACAAGCGCCCAGCATCCTGATTTCCAAGAAAGAAAACAAATAATCAAAAATGCCCTCTCCAAAGCTTGATCATCTCGTCATTCTCACGCCTAGCTGTCCGATGAACCGACCTCTATATCCCGGGGCAACCACGATTCCTTCGGAGCAAGATCCGCCTCCTCCGCTAAGGCGCCTACACCCACCACGGCGTCGACCTCAACCTCATCTCCCACCCGGGCATCGTCGCCGACACCGCCCTCATGCGCACCTCGGCCTACGCCGCCTTCCGCGCCGAGTACTTCGGCCGCGTGGCCCACGCCGCCGCCAACCCCTGGCTCGGCGTTAACGCCCTTGACGCCCTCGTCACCGCCTACAACGCCGCCTCCGTCCTCCGCCAGCAGACCATGCCCGGCGAAGTCGTCCAGGGCCACGTCACCCACGGCGGCGCCCGCCCCAACATCATCTACGCCTACGCCGCCGGCCTCTTCGTCGTCTGCGCCGGCTCCCGTGCCCGTCTCACCGAGCTGCGCTCTAAGGTCGAGCGCTGCTTCGCCGAGGATGAGCTGCGACTCGTGGATTTCGTCGACAAACTCTGGACCATAGAAGGAAGGACGAATTTTCAAGGCAGCAGAAGAGGCAGTAGCCATTGGCTTTAAGAAGACAGATACCAACGGGGTCAACGCCTTCGAAACAAACATCCAGTACCTCGCCAGCTTCCTCTCAGCCTTTGACCTTGGCGGCAATACGTGGCTGCTGCGCACGGCCATCCAAGTCAGAGAGATACTATATAAGGCCTCCGCCACGCGAACCGCATACCCATAATGCGGTGGAAAGCTAGCGAGGCCACTTGAGGCGCAAAACAGTCTGTCTATAATAGCGAGCTGATCGCTGAGATTGGGAGTCTTAACAATCTTCCCTGCGATCCTAAATGGTGGGACGCAATCCAGCACATTATGCACCATTCCGGCCACCGACAAAACCGAACCAACCTCCCCGGCATGCCATCCGCGTCATTAGTCCAGAAGACCAAGTGTTCTGTAGCGGCGACAATTTTACTCTTGGCGCCATAGCTAACTCCCTTTATAAATACTTTGGGAAAACATCTACTTTAAATATCTTTATCTTATTAGTATGAGTCTTTAAGTATATATTTCTATATAGAGAAACGAATCATTATTTATATCATTATCCTTATTGTTAACAGAAATCCTGTCTCTAACCTCTTCCTCCTTTTGTATAACTATCTCTGTGATTATACCAAGACACTTGCGCTTCTGTGGGCACCGGTTTTCATCATCAGAATAATCAAATAGATTCAACTTTACCTTAACCTCTTGCTCTTCCTCAATAGGTAAATATTATAATACTAATAATGATCTCTTGATGTATAATATAGCAGATTCTCGCTGGCTATAAATAGAGCCTTCTAGTCCGTCAATATCAGGAGAAAGAAAGCAGAGGTATATAGTAGTGCCCTTCTCACCCTTCTTGGTTTTCTATATCCTGAGATCTTAGAAGAGGCCCTTTATAGTCCTATCAGCATAAGGCAAAGGCAAACTAAAGCCACTATTATAAGCAGTACAGTTAGAGCACAATTCTAAGTCCTATTATTAATCAAATGAAAGCCATACAACTAGTGTAACAATCAGGTAGATATAGTGATCAACTAAATCTAACTCTATAGTACTAGTAACACTAGTCTAGATAAATTAGGTAATACCTAGCTTCTCTATTATATATAAATAATAAGAAATAGAATCTAATAGTATAAAAGACTTATAGAGTAAATTAGTAGACTTATAGATATAAAGCTCCTTATATAATTTAGAGCTAACTATCTATAGATTTATAAACCTATTAATAATACTTGTATTGTTAAAATTATTAACCTATTTCTTCTTCTTACTTACTACTTCTTATAATATGTTTAAATATCTCTTAATCTATTTCTATAACTTCTACTATTCTTAAGATTAATTATCTTCTCTTACACCTAAGTATAAGAGCTAGCTCTAATAGAGGTTATATTATAAGTTAGAGTATATAGTAAAGTATATAAGAATAAAGATTAAAGAAGATTAATTTATAAAAGAGTAATTAATATACTTAATAAGTAAATAAACTAGACAAATAACTTAGCTACTAAACTATAACTATATTATAAATATAGCTAAGATATAATTATAAAATTATAAATTTACTTTAAATTACTTAGGTTTCTCTTCTTTAGATATTTCTTTATTGAATTAATATATTTATATATTATCTTAAATATTTTTATAAATATTATATTACTATTAATATACTTTTTTATTTAGCTTATAACTATTACTTTAATATATTTTCTTTTATATCTAAGCCATTACCTCTCTTTATAACTTAATATTCCATACCTAAGCTATAATAAGACTTTTTCTTTCTCTAAGATATATTTTTTTAGTTCTTTTATATTAATAAAGAATACTATTTTTGTCTGAAAGAATTCTTAGCTAAGATCTTAATATTATATTCTTATATATAGTTCTTATTATTTCCTTAAGAATATACTTAATAATTATTATATTATATATTAGAAAACTATTTAAATAATTAATAAATTAATTCTTTATAAGGGTTTTTTAAAAAGTAATTCTTTATATATTATACTATATCTAAGATATATAAGTTACTAACATTATTAAAAGAGAATCCAAAGGTAGTAAAATATATAACTTAATATTTATCTTTAATCATATATTGTTTATATTTAAAGAAATAAATCTTACTTCCTTAAAATTTACTAAGATATTTTTTCTATAAGAACTTATTTAAAAGTATTATAAAGTATTTAGAAAAAAGTTACTTTTAATAATATAGATATTATTTTTTTATATCTTATCTTTAATTTTTAATTATATATTACTTTTAAAGATATAAAATATTCTATATTTAGGAATTTAAGTAATTAAAAAAATAAAATAATATATAGTAAATAATAATATTTTCTTTTTTTAATAAAATAGCTTAATACTTATAAAGTAATAACTTTTATATTTATTAGAAATAAACAAATAATATTTCTATTTTATATATAACTTTAAATAATAATTAAAGTATTAAGCTTAATTTAAATCTTTTTAATTTATTATTTATTTATATTTAAATGTTATAGTAACTTAATTAAATAAGAAACTAGATTTAATATATTAAATTAAGAGAAGATTTATATCTCCAATAATAATATATAATAAAATCCTATAGCTTAATAAACTAATAGCTTGAATAATTATAACTTATTTTTAATTATTGATCTATATTATTTTTATATTAAAATATCCTTTAATACTTATAATAATTATCTTAAATATAATCTAACTTATTATAAAGCTAATTTAATTATAGTTATAAATATTTAATTCTATAATATTATATTTTATAATTATATTTATTATTAAAAAGAACTATATATTTATTATATTAGAATCTTAATATTTAGTCTTTTTATTATTATAGTTATAAAAGAAATATATTCAAATCTTTAGTATTCTTTTAGTAAAGTTTAAAGCTTACTTCTTATTAACTAGTAATATATTACAATTAATTAAAAATTAATTAACTATTTCTTTAATATTACTAAGTTAAAAAGAGAATAATTAGGAATCTAAATTAAGAATAAACTTAATAAACTTTCTTTTTTTAAGTTTTATTAAATTCTATAAGTTAAGTATAGTATTATCTTATAATACTATTTTCTTTCATCTGAATAATAGTATTATATAGCTAATACTATAGGTTTGAGCTATCTCTTAAATACTCTTTATATAGCTTTTATAAAAAGCCTAAATAATAAGATTTAATTGAGCTTTATTATTTTATATTAATATTATTATAGCTGTTAGAAAATATATTAGAATAATATAGATAATAGATTTATAGTTTAATAGCTTATTTATATATTTAGCTTATTTACTTATTAAGTATATTATTTATAATAATATATAAAGCTATATTATATATTTAAGTTTCTTCAATATTTATAGTTAATATATAATAATACTATGTAATATTTACTTTTTAATTTAGAAAGATATTATAATTATTATAACTATTAAGAATTATTAGTAAAATATATTATAACCTTAATATTTTAAGATTTCTAACTTTAAATGTAAAATACTCTATTAATATAAGAGAAAAACCTTAAATATTTATAATATAGCTTAGAATTATAGTTATATATATAAATTATTAATTATAGACTTTTTAAAGCTAGAGTTATTTTATTATTACTATAGTTAAAGGGCTAATTTTAGTATAAAATAGTTCTAAAAAAGAGAGAGTACTAAAAAGTATATATATTAACTTATTTACAGCAGTAAATTATTATAGCTAGATTTCTAATAGTAGGTTTTCTACTAAAGTATAGCTAAGGCTATAATAATAATTAACAGTATTATACCTAGTTAATATATTAATTACTTAGTAATGAGGTCGATAGTTAACAGAGAGAGAGTAACTTATATAGCTTAAAAGATAGTTTTTAAAAATAAGTAAGTATTAGAAAAGTAAAAGTTAATAAAACTAAGTTATAAGTTAGTTATTAAAAAGCTATAGAAATCTATTTTTAAGTATATTTAAGTTTATTCTATATATAAGTTTTAATTTTTATATTAAATATTAGTATTTTTAATCTTATTAATAGTAATCATATAGTTGATCTTGTTAAGTATTTATTCTTAGTATCAATTATTTACCTTCAGAACCAAGTACTTATTACTTTATATAAGGTATTTAATTAAATTATATAATTTATATTATAGTTCTTTTATTCTAGAGAAGTTATTTATTTATTCGTATTATTAATTTATATAAAGGCTATACTACCTGCGCTTCCTACTAGCTAGTGGGGCCTTATTATTAGAGGCTATGTAGTACTAAGTAAAGGAGTCAGTAGGAGGGCAGTTAGAAGTCACTAGTGACTATTATTCCAATCTATCTCCTCTCTAAACCTTAATAATATTATAAAAACCCCTTTTATATACCCTTTAATATAATATTATTCTATTTTATAGTGTCCCCTAGGCCTTACCTAGTGCCCTACTAGCCCTAAAGCTAGTACTACTTTTAAAAACTTAATATAATCCCCTCTCTCTAAGGTCCTATTCTTAAGACCTAGTAATTAATTAGTTAGCTCCTCTATTAGTACCCTAGTACTTTACTTATAATACTACTTATACTTTAGTAGAGTTTAGAAACTCTACTAGGCTTAGTAAACTACTAGATAGGTAGTTATCTCTCTAGCTAACTACCTACCCTTAACCTTACTCTTGTTTTATAGTAGCCTAGTATAGTTAATAGCCTCTTTAGTACCTTACTAGGCTTAGCTATCCTATACTTAGGGTATAAGTCTTAGGCTCTTACTACTATTAGTAAGGGGCTACTTACTTTACTATAGAGGTACCTTATCTACCTATAGTATTACTTTAGCTACTTACTTGCTTCTCTCTCTTATAGCCTAGTATTTTATTATTATAGTTAGATTTCTAATAGTAGTTTTTCTACTAAAGTAAAGCTGAGGCTGTGATAATAATTAATAGTGTTATACTTACTAGTATTTTTGCTGATATATTAGTTACTTAGTAATTAGTTAGGGGGTCAATAGATAGGTAGTAGCTTGTATAGCTTAAGAAGTAGTTTATAAAGATAAGTAGGTATAAGAAGTCTAAAAGTTATCTAAGGATATTTTATAAGTTAATTACTAAAGAGCTATAGAAGTCTATCCTTAAGTACTTCTAAGTCTATCCTATATATAAGTCTTAATCTCTTTTCTCTTATCTTAACTATATTAGTCTATTAGTTGTAATTACTTCCTTACTTTATTAATTAATTAGTTATCTCTACTAATTAATTACTTAGATCTACTAATTAATTAGTAGGTCTGTAGAGTAATTAGCTTATCTTATCTCTATATAACTTATACTATAGTTCTTTTATATCTAAGGAGTTATCTATTTATCTTATCCTATTATCTATATAAATATATTACTACTTATATTTTACCTTATCTATTAGTAAGGTATTATTACCTATAACCTATTAGGTTATAATATTAGGTCTCTTCTCTAATAATCTTATTCTTAAGATTATATAAGTAAGTAGGTACTCTAAGGTTAGGGAGTTTATTAAGTTCTCTCTTCCTTTATCTTACTAATAATATATTAGATTCCTAAGTTTCCTAAAAACAGTTATCATTCACTCTTTATTATAAGTGCTATGCCTTATAAATTACTTAGTTTAGTTTTAAAGTTATGCTATATTCCCATTATTATTTAAATAGCCTTTTTTATAAGATAATAGTTAGGATAAGTATCTATAGTAAATATACTTATCTAGGTTAATCTTGTAATATAACTTAGGATACTATTTATATACATAAGTATGTTTTTCCTTTGTTAGTTTATAGGTACTAACTTATTTTAGTAGTTAATTATCTTCTAGATAAGGTAAGTTAATTAGATTGTAAGAAGGAGTCTAAAGAGGCAATCCTCTGTAAAAGACTGGTTATACTAAGGAAGGCTTAAGCAGAAATAGATATATTGTTTATAAAGCTAGATTATATCTATAAAGTTAAATAAATAGTTTTTAAAAAAGGTAATATAGTATTGTTATTTATAGATAATATAGATATTATGCTAGAGTTATCTATTATTTATAAGGTTTAATCTATAGGGGGTTTTATTATAGTAGATTTATTAGGTATTATTCCTAATTGGGATCCTAACAATCCTTTCTAGTAATTGTTTAGCAAGGCTGAGGTCTCAGGGTCTGGTTCTGTAATATCTAAAAGTCCTAGAGTAACTATAGAGAGTACTAGAGGTTCTTAATAGGTTCTTATGAGTTATCTTTATATCTATAGCCTTTCTATTTAATAAGATATTGTTTTTATCTATTCTTATTATATTTGTTAATAATTTATTCAACCTTATATTTTGGTTTGTTTGCTTCTATGATTATATAGTTATTAGTATTTGATCCACGTGGTACTAGCTTAAGCAGTGCAATATAGAAGACTGGGTAAAATTTTATTATATCTAGTAAGTTAAGTTTGTAGTTAATATCTAAAACTTTTTACAGGATTTTAAAAGGTCCTAATTTCTTATAGTTAAGTTTATTACTAGGCTGTTTAGTTTTGATATTTTAGTATATAAGGTATATACTATCCCTCTCTTCAAAGGTTAGTCTCATAATCCTTAAAGGGTTAGTGTATTTCTCTATTTATTATCTAACAAATTCTAAATCCAGGGCTGCTTTATCTTAAATTTCTCAAAGTTTAGTAACATCAGCTATAGCTTTTAGTACTTATGGTCCTTTATAAGGTTCTCTATAGGTAGTTAGTTTAAATCTATAGTTTAAGTAAAATAGTAAGTTTCTAGTACTTTCTCTAATAGTACTGTTATAAGTAAATTAGGCTATAAGCAGTAGTAGTACCTAATTATCTTAGTTATAGTTAATATAATATTGGAGATATTATTTAAGTATCTAGTTAATTCTTTCTATTTATCTATTAGTCTATAGGTAGAAAGAGGTAGATAGTTTATAATCTAAACTAAGTGATAAAATTAGAGATTTCTAAAACTTTAAGATAAATAGTTTATCTCTATCTAATATAATTTCTTTTAGTAAGCTATGATTACTAATAATATACTTAAGGAAAGTATATATAAGGTCCTTAGCTATACTAGCTTTAAGGTATAGGATAAAGTAGGCATACTTCATAAGTTAGTTAATAATAATAAGGATACTATTATACTATGCTTTTATAAGTAGTTCTCTTAACTTAGGTAATTTAATAACAAAGTCTAAAGAGATTAAGTACTATACCTCTAGAGGTACTAGTAATAGTTAAATATACCTATATAGCTTATAAGGGCTATTCTTACTCTTTTTATATAGCTTATAGTCCTTAATTACTAAAGCTACTTATTCTTATGTAACTTACTTATTATAGTATTATTAAATTCTTTTAAAAGTTTTTATTACTCCTTAGTACCTATATACTCTAGCGCTATATATCTTATATATCTAGTTATCTATTATTCTGCTAGTTGTGCTGGTATTGATGCGCGTGCTAATTATATAACCCTAACCCTAATAATAAAACTAAGAGAGTTATCTATACTAGTACCTTTCTATATAGTAAAGTACTCTTATAGTTTAAGCTATTCTGGAAAGAATTCCTTAGAAACAATAGAGAACTAAGCATATACTCCTATAAGACTTAGTTAATCTTTAGGAGTATAATAGGATTTAAATAAGCTCTAAAGTTACTATTCTAAGACCTTAATAAAAAACAATAAGCTAAGTAAGACCTTACAAACCTTAAGTAAACTAAAGCTACCTTATACTATATAGCTAAGTTCTAATAACTTACTACTAAACTTAATATTATAGATACATCCCTAATCTTTATATTCTACTAAGGACTTAAGAAGAATATTAAAGACAAACTTACTAAGATCATTAGTACTCTAGAAGACTTTATTAGATATATCAAACTTACTATTAAGATTAATACCTACTTCTATGAATAGTAAAAAGAGAGAGGTACGAACTAGTAACTAAATACTAATATAAGCAAGTACTATACCTAGAGACTAAGAAACCCTAGTAACCACTAGCAAGAAAGGAATAATAACTAGTAGTAACTATAAAACTAACTAAGCATATCCTATAGATACTATACAGGACCTATAGATATTAGTATAGCTAGAAAAGAAGAGAACTAGCTACCTAAAGATACTAAAACTATTAAATACTATAACTATAAGAAAATAAGATACTATACTAAGGACTACTAATAACTAAAATAACTCTAGAATAAGGTACTAGTAGAAGGTAACTAATAAGTAAATATTACCTAAAAAGAGGTTTTATACCTATAACTTTTATAAAATACTTACTATAATAATAGCTATCTAACTTACTAAGATAGTAAGAAACAATAAGCTAATACCCTAAAGAACCTAGAGTTAAAACTATTATAGTAAGTAAGAAGGCCCTATATAGCCCTAAGATACTACAAGCTATCAATATTATATAGTAACTTAAATAGCAAAACTAAAAAAAGATTATATACTTAGTCTAAGCCTAAGACACCCTAGAGATACTTAAAAATAAGATACCTTAAGACTAAGAAGTTATTAATATAATTAAAAAATAACTATCTAAGTAAATTTAAGCATAAAGTAACTCTATTTACTAACTTAACTTAGAAAACAAGTTTAACTAAGCCTTATATAAAGATATTATTAGATCCTAAGAAAAACCTTAATAAGTTATTACTAGGACTATTATAGTAGCTAGAAAGGGAAAAAGGACCTCCTTTTCTCTTTCTTAACTTTATTACTATAAAACTATACCTAAGAGTACTATTAAAGTATAGAGAACTAGCTCTAACTAGGAGGAAAAATCAGAACCCTTTTTAGATGAATTTATACTACTAAGTAAGATAGAACAATAGATAGCTAAGCAGCTAATTAAGATAAGTTATATAAACCTACCTATTACTAAATAAACTAGTATAAACTAGTTATTTAGAACTAAGCTAATAATATTCTATCTTTATTACTCTTGCCTACCCCTGAATATTAATATGATTCTAATAAACTGCTAGTATCACAAACCTATATAGACTTTAGGAAAGACCTACTTATGATTAATACTAAAGAGGAAGCTAGAAAAGAAAGATAACTAGAAATTAGTAAGCATAGTAATAACTAGGAAGTGTGCTTCTAAGGGATAGAAAATACTAACCTTAAGTACTACCCTATAATACTAACTAGAGAAGAACCTATGTTTAGAGATAAAAAATAGCTTGATAGAAAAGACCCCCTATACCACAAGGTATTTTAGGTAGATTATATCTATAATAAATACTTAATATATTAACTAAAGAAGAGAGAATACTCTTTCTTCCTATAGTAACATAATAACAAACCCATTCCTAAGGTTTATAAGAACTACAAAATTAAGTCAAAGCACCCACTTTTCGACCACCCCTGCATTTCGACCACCTAAGGATGAAGCTATCACAACCACCACCACTTTATTAATTAACTATCGACTGGGCATTGCTGCGACCACTATACAGCTTTCGGCCTCACTAGGGTAATCAGAGGCGCAGGATTCATCTGTATCATCTACAGCCTCGCCAGCCTCGATTTGAGCCTGCCGTACGTCGCTAATAGTTGCGAACTTTGTGTTTAGGTCTATATGAACAGCCTTCCTCTTCCTAACAGCAGTATTATTAACTCTGGCCTGAAGAAGCTGTATTTGCTGCTCAGCGGTAGCCAACTTAAAGGCCTGCTCTTGGAAGCCTTTTTTGACCTTTCTAAAGAGCTGGCGTTGTGTGGCAATAGTTTGATCTAGCTGGGTAAATAACCGCAGTTGATCATCCAGCTCCCTCCTTTTCCTAGGCGTTGACCACTGCCCACTGGATATAATAGATGCCCATCCCTCTATATCCTGGGCATCCTGGCTACTATGGCCACCTTTTTTTGCCTTATTAAGTGGTGTTGATGGTGTTGTTTTATCTGGCAGCAGATGGGAGCTCATCAGAGGCTTTGCAATAGCAACAGGCCATAACCCAGTGTATTTCCAGCCACTCTTGATGTTCTTTTCTGTTAGCCCAGCCTGGCGAGCCTTCTGATAGCAGGAAATAAAGTTCCTTTTGCCGATAATAGTAGAGTCATTCCAGAGGCTGAGATATCCTAGCTCCTTGCGATAGGCTGACTTTACTAGGCTGAAGACTGACTGATCAAGTAGCTAGAGGACATGGGAGGTATGTGGCGATAAGAATAACAGATAAACGTTATGGGTATAGCATAACCACATAAAATCAGTTGTTGTATGGCTCCCATGCCCATCCAGGATTAACAGCCTTGCCTCACAAGGCTGACAGGCTGTCTGAGGCAGAAACACCCTTTCTAGCCACTTAACAGCAGTATTATCAGTAGTCCAGCTATTCTCTGTTGCTGTAAACTCCCATCCATCATATGGGCCAAGGTCCAGAGGAAACCACTGCTGTTGGACCGTCTTGCCCTTATATATAACCAGTGGGTGAAGTGCTTTGCCCTCAGCTGAGATACACTCGATGATAGATATCCAGGCTCGTGATCCAGGCTGCTTTTTCCTTACAGACTTTGTCTCTAACCTGCCCAGCACCAGCCCATTATCTCCCTTGCCCTCATGGATGCCAGTCTCATCTATGTTGTATTGGTTGGCTGGTTTAATGGTAGTGATGTGAGGTATTGCGAGATGCTTGAACCATTCCCTGATAACTTCAGTAGATGCTCCATTAATGCGCCTTGAATCAATGGATTGACTTCTCTGGACCTTGATAGATGGATTCCTTCTAATAAAGCCATCTATCCACCTCTTGCCTAGAGGCTGGGTATCCCCCATGGTATGGAGGATGCGATGGGCAAAGTCCTTTAGTTGTTGATGGGTTGGTGGCAGCCCGAGGTCTGCCTGGGTAGTCACCCAAGTGGCCAGGCTGGCCTCCTGGCTTATAGAGAGCCTCTGGAGGTCTTCAAATGCATCTTGACGTCGTTGGTGGCCTTTTCTACGGCTTATAAGCGTTGATCGTGGTACACCCCATCGGCTGGCAGCAACCCGAGTAGATACACCAGTTTTAATATCCTGAAGTGCCAGAATAACCTCATTTTCGGTATACTGTGTCATTATATAATAAAGAAGGGATTCTGAAAAAATGATAAAGATTGATGAAGAATTGAAAATGTTGTGATAGTTACAAAATTAGGTATAGTAGTTAATAGGGTGGCTGGGCGGCATTTTTGGGTGGTCGAAATGCAGGGGTGGTCGAAAAGTGGGTGCTTTGACTTAGTATATAGGAAGTCAAGAAACACTACTAGCTATAGCTTATTCTATAGCTAAGCTTAAAACACCCTATACTATATATTAACTACCTTATAGGATACTAGTCTAACTACCTATTTAATAAATACGTGTGCTACTACAAAGAAAAAGCATAAGTATAGAGAGAATAAATTAAAGGAGCTTCTAAGGAATTAAAAAACTTCTTATACTACCTATAAGAAAGGCACTAACAGCTGAGAATGATATAAAAAGCCTTTACACAGTAACTAAGGGAGATAATAGCTATATTATTCTTACTATTTTAATTAATAGCTAGCCTACTAAGGTTATAATTAATAGTAAAGCATAAGCTAACCTTATCTTACCTAGGGTAGTAAATAAATAAAGCATTAAATAAGTATATAAGGAAGACCTATATACCCTATAGATAGTTAAAGAGGCATAAGTTTAGTATAGTAGAGGAACTATTAATATGAAGACTATATACCTCTCTTTAGTAATCTATATCTAATGCTAAGAACTTAACTTTAATATTACTAACTTAGGAACTATAGATATAATTCTAGAAATCCTATAGCTATGAGAATATAACCCTAATATAAACTAGAGAATAGGCTAACTCTAGTGGAGAGATTTAGTTATAAGGTAGTATTACATACGATAACCCCTAAGTAAACTCATACAACCAAGAAAGTATATTACTTATATTAAAAGAATTAAACCTATACAAGATTAGAGTTCTAAATCTACAAAGATTATAAATACGCTAGATAGGTAAGATAAATAAAGCCTAGAAGAAGACTAACTAAGATTAATACCTCTTAAATACTAGTAATATATATAACTATTTACTAAAGAACTAGAAATAGGACTACTAAAGCATAGACTATATAACTATAAGATCTAACTACTAGAAGGGAAATACCCTAAGCTTGAGCTAATTTATAGACTTAACCTAATAGAATAAGAAGTACTTGATAAATAGCTAGATAAGAACCTAGTAAAAGGTTATATTAGACTATTAGAATTACTAATAGGATACCCTATCCTATTTGTACCTAAGAAGAATAGAAAACTATGACTATGCATTAACTACTAGAAACTTAATAATATTATAAAAAAGAATAGCTACCTACTGCTGGTTATCTTAGAGTTGTGAGATCTACTGTATAGGGTAAATTAGTTTATAGTACTTAACCTTAAAGGTACCTATAACCTTATTAGAATTAAGGAAGAAGATAAATAGAAAATAGTATTCTAAATATATAGAGGGCTATGTAAGACCCTTGTTATACTCTTTAGACTTACTAATATACCTACCACATTTTAAATAATAATTAACTACATACTTAGAGAGTATCTTAATATCTTTATTATCTATTACCTTAATAATATCCTTATATTCTCTAAGAACCTTGAAGAATATAAGAAGCATATATATAAGGTACTTAAGAAGCTCTAAGAAGCAAAGCTTTTAGTTAAACTAAAGAAGAGTGAATTCTATACTTAGAAGGTAGACTACCTTAGATTTACTATCACACTAGGAGAAATCTAAATATAAGATAAGAAGGTTAAAGTAGTTAGAGACTAGCTAATACCTACTAACGTTAAGGAAATTTAATTATTTCTAGAATTTATTAATTTTTATTAACAATTCCTTAAGAACTATGCTACCTATATTAGAGGATTATAATAACTTATATATAAGGATATAAAGTTTAAGTAGATAGAAGAATATAATAAATCCTTTAATAGAGTTAAGAAACTTATTATATCTAAACCAGTTACTAAGATTCTAGACCTAGACAAACCCTTTAAAGTTAAGACTAATACCTTAGACTTTATAACAAGAGAATTGTTGGTAAGCAAGGCGAAAGGGGTCTGGTGATAACCAGCGGGCGACGAATAAGGGGTCTCAAAAAGGGTCAATTATGCGTGAAGAAGTGTAACTATCAAGAGGGCCGCCAGGTTGAGCTGGCGGTGAAAGTGGCTGCCGCGGGTGGGCCCGCGGACGAGCTCGGACCGGTCTCACGTGACCGGTGGGATCGGAGTTAGCGGGTAACTCCGATGGATCCTGACGATGGGCTGGCATCGCAACAAGAATAACTTAGATAATAAGACAAGGAAGGATAACTACACCGATGCGCATTCTACTTAAAAGCATTTTATAGACCTAAATTAAACTACTAGATCCATAATAAGGAACTTATAGTAATTATTAAAGTATTTTAAGAATAGAAGCCTTATCTATTAGAAATAAAGTATTAGGTAATTATATATGTAGATTATAAAAACCTTATATACTTTATAACCTCTAAAGTTCTAAACAAACAATAGATTGAATAGTTAGAATTCCTATTAGAATATAACTTTAAGATTATCTATTATAAAGGAATAGAGAACGGAAGAGCTAACGCTCTTAGCTGATAACCAGACCTTGAAGTCCTAGTACCAGAGGAAACACAAGTTATCCTTAAGCATGATAAGAACAGTAACATTGTTCTAGCATAGAAACTCATTATGATTAGCATGTGCGTTAATACTAGTATAACTGGTAGAATGATGGATAACTAGATATATAAGATATATAGTACTAGAGTACATAGGTACTAAGGAGTAATAAAAACTTTTAAAAGAATTTAATAATACTATAATAAGTAAGTTATATAAGAACAAGTAGCTTTAGTAATTAAGGACTATAAGCTATATAAAAAGAGTAAGAATAGCCCTTATAAGTTATATAGGTATATTTAACTATTACTAATACCCCTAGAGGTATAGTACTTAATCTCTTTAGACTTTATTATTAAACTACCTAAGTTAAGAGAACTACTTATAAAGATATAGTATAATAGCATTCTTGTTATCATTAACTAACTTACAAAGTATGCCTACTTTATCCTATACCTTGAAGCTAGTATAGCTAAGAACCTTATATATACTTTTCTTAAGTATATTATTAGTAATTATAGCTTACTAAAAAAAATTATATTAGATAGAGATAAGCTATTTACCTTAAAGTTTTAGAAGTCTCTAATTTTGTAACTTAGCTTAGACTACAAACTATCTACCTCTTTCTATCTATAAACTAATAGGTAAATAGAAAGAATTAGCTAGATACTTAAATAGTATCTCTAATATTATATTAACTATGACTAAGATAATTAGGTACTACTACTATTTATAGCTTAATTTGCTTATAATAGTACTATTGGAAAAAGTACTAGAAACTTACTATTCTACCTAAACTATAGATTTAAACTAACTACCTATAGAGAACCTTATAAAGGACTATAAGCACTAAAAGCTATAGCTGATGTTACTAAACTTAGAGAAATTTAAGATAAAGCAGCCCTGGATTTAGAATTTGTTAGATAATAAATAGAGAAATACACTAACCCTTTAAGGATTAAGAGACTAACCTTTGAAGAGAGGGATAGTATATACCTTATATACTAAAATATCAAAACTAAATAGCTTAGTAATAAACTTAACTATAAGAAATTAGGACCTTTTAGAATTCTATAGAAAGTTTTAGATATTAACTATAAACTTAACTTACTAGATATAATAAAGATCTACCTAGTCTTTTATATTATACTACTTTAACTAGTACTATAAGGATTAAATATAAATAACTATATTATTATTAAAACTAATAAACTAGAGTATAAAGTTAAAAGAATTATTAATAGATACTATAAAAATAATAAAGAATAGTACCTTATTAAATAAAAAGAATATAGGTATAAAGATAACTTATAAAAACTATTTAAGAACCTCTAATATTACTAGGTAGAGGTCTAATAGTACCATAAAGGGGACTTAGTAGACCTAGGTCTATAAACTCAGGACCTACGCCTAGTAAGCTCTAGTTAACCACATTACTAGTACCCCAGGTAGCTAAGTTATTTTTAACTCTAGCCTCTATCTCAGCTACCTCACAATCCTTAGCCTCTAACTAATCTAAAGATTACATGCCCTAATAAATTAACTCTAAACCTCTCTCCTTTAGAAAACGCTTCTGCTTCTATAGATAGGATAAGTAACCTAGTGCAATAGTAAGCTAAGTCTAGAGAATCTCTATCTCCTTCTCTACTTTCTACTCCTTCTCTTTTACTTTTTATTACTTTATTATATAATAGTTTACTAGGAAAATAATTAGTAGTTATAAGAATAATAAAAAAGAAGAAATAGTTATAAGTATTTACTATATTATTTCTATTATATTAGGTATGACTAAAATAAATATACTTATTATATTATAATAACTCTTTACCTAATTTATAGACCTTATTTAACTTAAAATAATAAGTATAAGGTATAATATTAACTCTATAGTACTTAACTACTTTAATAAGGGAATAATATTTGTAGGTTTTCTAGAAAATCTTAGAATCTACTTTTCTTTTAGTTATATTACTAGACATAGTATTAGTATTATTAAGAAAGTATGATTAATAACTCTCTAACCTAGAAGGAACTACCTGCTTATAGTAACCTTAGGAACAAGGCCTTTTAGAGAAAAACCTAATATTATAACCTAGGAATCTATTAGTAGCTAGTATAGCTTAAAGGACCTTAGTCAAGACCACTAGATAGTAAGATACTTAAGGTATAGGAATATAGCATAGCTAGTAGAATAGAAGAACTAAGGAAGGTTATGTAATAGATTAATAGGGTTACTAGTAATCTAAGCTAATTCCCTACTAGGGATTAAAAATATAGGATACTGATCCTACACCAAGGATTAGTAAAGGTAAGCAGTAATCTAAGAGTATATAGTAAGATATTAGGATATTTATTCTACTTAGATAGATTACCTTCTATAGCTCTTTAGTAATTAACTTATAAAATATTCTTAGATAACTTTTAGACTTCTTATACCTACTTATCTTTATAAACTACTTTTTAAGCTATACAAGCTACTACCTGTCTATTGACTACCTAACTGATTACTAAGTAACCAATACATCAGTAAGAATGCTAGTAAGTATAAAACTGTTAATTATTATCACAGCCTCAGCTATACTTTAGTAGAAAAACCACTATTAGGAATCTAGCTATAATAACTTATCTAAGAGCCTCTTTATAAAGTGCTTTTACTATATAAACCTTACTAATAGTAAGACCTTCTCCTCTACCTTAAATACTACTATAGATTACTTTATATTATACTACCTCTTATTGTTCTTATTAGCTATCTCTAGTATCTAGAGAATTATAGCTTACTAGTTCTATAGCTACTATACCTAGTCTCTTACTAATAGGACCTCTATTAGTAAGGCCCCTTCTAGCTTTATATTATTTATATTATATAGTATATAGCCTATTAGGGCTTCTACTAGTACTATCTAGATTATTCTATACTAAGTACTATTATAAATAAACTTAGCTATTAGTAGTTACTTTACTTAATTATCTTACTCTAAGCTATAAAAAGCTTAAAGAAAGTACTTAATATTTTAGTTTTATTACTCTATCTAGCTATCTATCTATAAGTAGTAAGCTATACTTAGCTTTTACTTAATAGCTAGTAGGTAGTATACTACTAATTAGAAATAGCTACTGAAGAGAGGTCCTTAGTTAGATACTATTACTACTAGGATACTAAATTATAAGAATACTCTTTTAACTAGAAAGGATACTAACTAGTCTACTATTAGGGTCTTCTATATAGGTATATATAGTATATACTTTATAAGTTAGTCTACTATAACTAAGATACTATTATAGCTCTCTCTAGTAAATCCTTTTAACTTAGGTAGCTTAGTGATAAAATTTAGGGTAACCTATTTCTATAGTTAGCTAGGTAGTAGTAGAGGTACTAGTTCTCTATAGGGTAGGTAGTAGTATAGCTTTATCTATTAATAAGTTATATATATTTAAATATACTTCTTATATTCTTTTTTATTAAACTCTAGAAGAGTATCTATCTAATCCTTTTAAGTATATAGGTTACCTCTAGGTACCCCCTAGCTAGCTTATTATAAAATAATATTATAATTTTTATTCTTAGTATATACTCTTTTAAAATAACTACCTTATTCTTATACCTAAGAACTCTATTCTCTCTCTCTAACTAGTTATTCTCTAGCTTTTACTATTCCTTAGAGGTAATTACCTTATTAGCTTACTATACTACTATAGTTTTCTCTTCTAAGCTTAGAGTAAGTTCTTTTAGTAGTAATAGGTATACCTTTATTAACCTACTACTAATAATTACTACTACTCTCTAGGTAAACCTACTTAGAAAGCTTTTTAAGAACATACCCTATACCTCTTAGTTTTCTATACCTAAGGGTTAATAGCCTAGCTACTATAATAGCCTATTAGCTATATTCTTCTTTCCTAGCTAGTAATTAATCTTAAAGTTAAAAAGAGATAGGTCTTAAAGTAACCTTACTTACTAATTATTAAGCTAGAGCTTATTAGTAAGGTAGTAGTACTCTAAGTAGTCTATTAAAAATATAATTCTAATCTAGGTATATAGAAGTTAGTATCTCTAGTATATAGCTACCTCTTAAATTATAAGTAGCTTAGTCTCTAGTATACTATACTATAGTTTAGTACCCTTTAGCTTTCTAGATAAGAAGGTAATAGAGTACTACTAATCCTCTACTAGCTATAATAAGATAGCTCTAATTATAAAGTTTAATATATCTATCTCTACCTATATTAATAGTACTAGATTAAAGTACTATAGGATAGAGGCTTAGGTAAATATAACTTAGAGCTTATAGAAGGCTTTAATTACCTCTCTAGTTATTACCTTCTCCCCTACTACCTTAGCTATTAGTTAGTTTATAAGGGGGGTATATACCTTAGAGTAGTTCTTAATAAAGTACTAATAGAACCCTATAAACCTAAGAAAAACCTATATATCTTTAATACTAGTAGGGAGTAACTACTAAGTAATTACCTCTATATAGTCCTACTCTATAGTAATACCCTCTAGAGATATTATAAACCCTAGAAACCTAATTATCTTAGTATCAAAAATATACTTCTCTAGGTTAGTATATAGGCTAGCAGTATCTAACAAGTATAGTACCTCTTTTACTACCTCTATATAACTAGCCTTATCCTTAGTAAAGATTAAGGTATTATTAAGATATATAATATAGATTATATCTACTAGCCTAGCTAGAGTATTATTTATATATACTTAGAAGGTTACTAATATATTAACTAGCTTAAAAGATATATTATAGTACTTAAAGTACCTATACTATATCTAGAATACTATTTTCTACTTATTACTAGTATAGATCCTTACTTAGTAATATATATCCTTAAGCTTAAGCTTAGTAAAATACTTTACCTCTCCTAAGTAGTTTAGAATCTCCTTAATTAGTAGTAGTAGTATATAGTTTTTAACTATAACCTTGTTAAGGCTATAATAGTCTATATAGAGGTATAACTTACACCCCTTCTTTAGTATAAATAGAATTAGTATCTCTATAGAGCTCTATAAGGGCTAGATCTACCCCTTACCTAGTATATTATTAATATACTTCCTTAGCTCTTCTAACTCCTTTTCCATAAGAGGGTAGATAGAACTAAATAATAGTTCTACCTCTAGCTTAAGGTTAATAGTATAGAAGTAACCTTTATTTCTAGCTAGTTTAGCTACTAGGTTTATATTAAATATATATACTTATTCTTAATATTCTTCTAGTAGCTTAAATCTCTTTATCTCCTTTCTCTTTTCTCTCTCTATTATATAAGGTAGTAGCTCCAGTACCCCCTTAGCTCTCTTTATATATAGGTAGTAGACTAATAGGTTATATATTAGTATTACTACTACCTCTCTTTATACCTTCTTTAATACCTTTCTTCTTTAGATAAATTATAGGTAGCCTTTTTTTAGTAGGTAAGTCTACCTAATTATTACTTACCTAAGATTTAGTTATACCTTTTACCTCTAGGGGATCTCTAGGATAGTATTATATTTACCTATATTACTTACTTAGTAGGTATAAGATTATACCTTTCTTACCTTTATATTATCTATTACTTCTATTACTAATACTACTACCCTATAGTTAGGTACCTTACCTCTCTATATCTTTAGTAACTCTACTCTCTCTCTATAAACCTCTAGTAATACCTTCTCATATAATATCCTCTAATATATAATATTCTTATTTACTCTAGAGTTAATTAATACCCTTTCTTTTTTTTATATACTAGTTACTTTAATATAGAAGTCTACTTTAAAGTAGTAATATAGTTTCTCTCTTTAGGGGATCTATGTACTATTAACCCTTATAGTTACTAGCTAAGCCACTAGTATATAGTACCTACCCATATAATAAGGCTAGTTATATTTATAGTACTTCTCCTCTATATACTCTATTAATATATATTCTAGCTTACTATAGTCAAAGTATATAAGAGAGCTTTAGAAGTACCTTAGGGGTTATCTATACCTTTCTTATTCCTACTTAACCTACAGCTTAGGTATAGGTATATACGTAGCTACCCTAGGTATTAAGACTAACTATTACACTTCTAATTTATCTAAGTGGGTAGCTAATACTAGCACTAGGGTAATAGCTAGAGTCTACTAGTTCCTCCTCTCTTATAGCCTTTACTAGTCTTCTATTATTATCTTAGTATATATCTTTATAAGTATCTCTACCCTTTTTACTATGTTATTTAGCTCTTAATAAGTAGCTAGTAGCCTATGTGCTAAGATATAGCTTTATAAGTCTAAGATTAGTTAGTTTAAGATATAGATTACCTACTACCTCTTTAGTTAGAGGTCTAAAATCTCTACCTTAACTATTTTATACTAGTTAATAAATTACTAGTATATCTACCTAGGTTTCTACTATATCTTATCTAGCTCGATAGTTATATTAAAGGCCTATATATTATTATTAGTAATACTATTATAAAGCTAGGCCTCTATCTATTTCTAGGTAATTAGGCTAATATTACTACTATACTAGAGATTAATATAGCTCCTCTAGCTATATAATAGGTTACTCTCTAAGCAGGCTCCTATAAACCAGACCTTACTTCTATTAGCTATAAATTCTTCCTTAGTAATAGAGAATTAGCCTTATAACCTTAAAAAGAAGTCTTTAAGGTTATTTTAGTTACCTCTCTTATATTCAATAGAAACTAACTACTTAATAAGGGTATTAGTATATAGGTACTTAGGCTCTAGCTAAGTAACTATAGGTTCTCTACTAGCTATATATATATTATTAATAGACTCTCTATTTCTAAGAGCTATAATCTATTTAATCATCTTCCTTTTTTTTACCTTAGTTACTTTATTATTAAGAAAGGCCCTTAGCTATTTCTTTATTCACCTATTAAGGTTAGTTATATACTACTTCTCTACTATAGTCTTATTAGTATCTAGTATAAGCTATTATATTACTAAGCTACCTTACTAGGTGATAAATTAGGATTAGGTTAATTATACTAGTACTATTACTACTCTAATAATTAGTATACCTATAAATAGAGAGATATTAAAATATATTAGAGGCTATATAGTACTAAGTAAAGGCGTTAGTAAGAGGGTAGTTAAAGGTTACTAGTAACTATTATTCTAATCTATCTCCTTCCTAAACCTTGATACTATTGTAAAAACCCCTTTTATATACCCTTCAGTATAACGTTATTCCATTCCGCAGTGTCCCCCAGGCCCCACCCGGTGCCCTGCCGGCCCCAAAGCCAGTACTACTTTTAGGAACCTGACACCTATTGCCTATAACTTATTAGGTTATAACATAAATATCTAATATAAGCTACATAAAGCTACTCAGCTTCATAAAATTATATAATAACTATCTACCTTTACCTAGCAAGTCTTTACCTTGGTTTCTGTTATTGGGTTGACCTAAGCCAGCAGGAAAACAGGGAGGTGAGTGGCGAGATCTAAACGCCTGACGTTGGTGCTCTTAGAGATGATGGCGATTTGATATCGGTTTGTCGGGCTGTGCCCTGTCCACTGCGTGACTCCCTGGCAGAGCTGACGCTCTGCTTATTAACCTTTGATCTGGTAGCTTTTAACAATTGCGGAATAGAACATCGATGCGGCATGCAATCTGTCTACTGACTGTATTTCTTTTGTGCAGATTGGGGCTTCCAAAGAAGAGACTTGCTGGGCCTCTCTTGATGATAATGCCGCCAAGCATCTTCACAGCCTCTGCGAAACTTCAGGGTTGAGGGCGTGTAGCGTATTGCAGAGCACATCTGCCCCGGCACCAGGATTACTGCGTTGTAACAACAGCAGCAATATCAGGCCCTTCAAATCGCCTGTGATTTGGGCTTCTCGATGCCAGCATGACCATGGGAAGAAACCAATATAGTCTGAGAAGTTATCCAAGGATCCTGGTGGTGGCCCTCTCATGTCCGCAAACTTTACGAGACTCATCTCAGACGAGCATACCAAAGAAGTTAGTGCTGCCATTGGTAACAGTTACCTCTTTGGCAGCGCCTCAGATAGGGAGCTCAAGCGATGACTTTAACGTGGACCTTTTCTGCACCGCCTCTGCCCGTTTTTTCTTTCCCTTTTTGAGGTTGTTATAGCCGCAATACTCAATTCCCAAGGGGACGTAGGGGTAATAATGAGACCAAATTGAGTATCAGCAGGAGTAGTGGCAAAGGATATATCGTCTCTGAAATTGGGCGCTTTCCACCCAGTCTACTTCATTCCTGGACACGACCCGATTCGTGAGTCAGATTGGGAAGCTGTCATTTCACTTACGGCATCCTGAGAAGACGCCAGATAACACTGAGTCGACGGTGATGGACGATGGCTTTGGAATCCTCAAGGCCCAGCTGGAAGGCCTCAGCATACAGGAATAACAGGTATATCCCCAGAGCCCTCCCAGCCATACAAATAGCTAACCTGTGTTGTAGACATCTTAGAAGGGTTATCTTTGTCTTTGAGTTGATGTTAAGCTGCCTGATGTGTAGAAAGTTAGCGAGGAGGTCTCAGATGATATGACTTAGGTCACGAGAACTCAACACGTGTAAGATGTAAGTGTCCGTAAGGTCATCTTTGAAGATGGCTGACAGGCAGTCAGATAGTCTTAAGCCTGGGTTAGTGCAGCAACTTCATTCATCACACTATGAAAATAACGGTGATTTTTACATTGTAACAGAGACGGCCAATTTCTGCAAAGGACCCGATCTAGGGCTCCTTCCGGAATTAGATTGCGCTTTTGTTTCTGTTCTGGTCCAAGAAGCTATCTTTTGCGTTCTATGGGTTGCAAATTCCGAATCTTACCCTTTATGCGATTCTCACGGTCTACTTACATCGCCTTCCATAATGCATCTTTCATCATCCCAGAGCCACGGTAAGATATGCCCACCCTAGGGTCAATAATATAGAAAAGGCTAATATGGGAACCAAGCAGGGACGTCGTGAGACGCGTTGCTCATGCTCCTAAAGATATAACGACTTGCCTGGTTCAAACGCCTCCGTACCACGTCGCATGGGTGAGGCTTGTATGAAGCGATGTGAAATTGGGAACAGGCCAGGTTGGTCGAACAAGACGGAATTGATATAAGCGCAAACGAGGCATGGAGGAGCATGATAGCCCTGGCATGGAGCGCCTGCACCGTTTGGGCAAGCCGACTGAACACGATTGTCTCCTGGTTGACGGACGAAGAGAGCACACCGGGTAAGAGCGCCGTCTACCTTCCAACGGCTCTCGTTGTCCCAGAGAAGATCCTTAAGTTCCTATATGATGTGACCAGCAACTTCAGGGACATGAAAGCCAACGACCCAAACGAATCCGTTTGGATGCAATAGAATGGACCCTTGCGTCGATTACGCTTTACCTTGTATCATGTATGATGAAACGCTTAAGACGGACGACCTGCTTGTGTGGTGGCATCAGAACGAGCAATATGGGGACCACGGTAAGTAAAATCAGCAACGTGACTGAATTATAGCTGCATTGCTGACATTGGATTCTTTTCTCTTTGTCAAGGGGATGGGAAGGTTGGGCGCAAGGTTGTGTTGACGACGATGGACGCCATTTCGACATGCCCGAGCGCAATGTACACGGCGCCGCTTGGCCCAGAGCTCCTGTGCGGTACTTAGGCGATTTATCAGACCCCGAAAACCTGATCTCGGACGCGGAAACGCCTAAGCAGGGGGGTGAGTCGCAAGCAAACACGAGTGGCATAGGGACTCTTGTGCATCCTTTCACAAGAGCTGCCGCCACGGACGAGATGATAATTGACATGGAAGTGGCGGAATTCTGTGCCTACTGGAGACAAAGTCGCGGGCCGCCCTAGAGCACAAAACCAGGACGTGGATGACGCGCATCAGCAGTGACATCGACAAACAGGTTTTGGCCCAGAAAGAGGCCGGCGTGGGGGCCAGGTTCAAACCCAGGACACTCATTGTGCCGCCGTGGGTCTTGAGGGCCATTTACAAGGCGACAAAAGCTTTCTGCTACGATGCGTCGCCCAATCTGGGTTTCCGGTGGTTCTGCTGGTCTGATAAGACGCCTGCCTTGGGGGGCAACTTGGGCTTCGGGAAGATTCCCAAGACTAGACTCTGTGCGTGGGGATGGACCTGTTAAAGTCGGAGGCACGTAAGGATAATAAGGGCCTGCAGGCAAGAGGACATGTTGCCAAGGGTCTTCCTATACTAGGCTGCGCGAGCGGTTTTGGCTACCACAACCAAGGACGTTAGCAAATACAACCAATTCAGTACAACTTCTCCCGGAGAACATTTGGATCCGGTCCAGTAAAGTTTCGTGCAAGGAACAGAAGAATAGCGATGAGGCTATGAGTAGATTCTCGACACAAGTGTCCAGAGTAAAAATGCAGGGTTTCAATGGCACGGGTGGTTGGCACAAGATGGACGGAAGGGCGGATGGAGAAACCGGGTAGACAAGGGCTGGGAATCTTTGGATAGTTGAGGACTCTATGGAAAGGTTTAATGGGTTAGTGCTTGTAAATAGTAAGTGCAGGCAGATTTAAGGATAGCAGACCAGATAAGAATGTCATCATAACCACCATAATTATTCCGTGATTTTCAAGCACCTCACATTTAGTCTCCGAGAAGCACCGCGCGAGATAGAGATACTATCAAGGTGAGATTCTCAATGGCGACTCGACGGTCGTCAGCATTGCTCAGGTCGAACCACTTAGTAGAGTGGACGTTGATGGATTCGGAGAACACGGCGTCATCATGTTGGGCACGGTTGTTGAGCTGATCCTTGTAATGATCCGAAACATCCATCTGCAAAAACCTGATGTAGTAACGCGCTGCAGCGATAACTAAAATGCTGCGCGGGTGGCTTTGGTTAGTCTACTAGGTTGCTGGCAAAAAGGAAAAGTAGAAGGACGTGACGTACTGGTTTGGATGCCCATACCAGGCCCCTGGAGCCAGACTGGCTGCCAGTGCCTCGCCTACGATTTGACCGAACCACTCGTCCGTAAGGGATAGCTGTCCTTCGACAGGGCTGTTTCTTATCGACCTCTTGGCTTCGAGTAAAGCAACACGGCCTATAGGCCTACCGCTAGAGTGGATTCTCAGACCGCCGTCGTCTTGAGAGACGAACTTGACGTTACCGTGGAGGGCGACTTCACGAGTGGCGAAGACATCGTCAAAGGTAACGACCGGATCAGCGTCTGCACTGTTTTGGCCAGGCAGCCAGAGAAGTGCTTCCCGAATGAAGGCGCTGACGAAACGGATTGTGAGGGTTTCCGGTAGATCTCGCAGGGTGGTTGACGGCCCCTGATTTGGCATCCATGTAGAATGAGGAGAGGAGGGGAGAAAGACAAGCAAGCGAGCATCGGGGCTGGAGTCTTCTATTCGCTGATTGGTGGAGGAGACGAAGTCGGGATTTAGAGGCACCTTGGATAACCGGCCCGACCTCGTTCGCCTTGGCAACTCGGGCGACTCTATTGAGGGGGGAGGCGGAAGAGACTCTCCTCTGGCGTTGGGCGTCTGCGGGGTCTGGGGTGTTGGAGGCGTGCGCGGTGTGGAGGGGCCGCCGTGGGTGTCGCCCTCATACTTGGCATCTTGGGCCGGAGTAGCCGCAGTCGAGGCGTCTAGTGAGGGCATACAAGTGTTGATTCGGGCTAGGGCATCCCATACCGCGCCCTGGGAGTGATATTTCCAACGCCTGGAATGTTCGGTAGAGCACGAGGAGAGGTCATCAACATCGGGGCCTCTGCAAAGACTGTGCAGGTTTCTGGTATCGCGGGAGGCAGTGTCAGGATCAGGCGACAACCGGCAGCACTCTCTGACGTGTCCAACAAGGTTGTCGGTGCGACTGGGCTTAACAGTGATAGGAAGTTGTCGTAACTGCGAGTCTACGACCAAGACGCGGCATGTTAGCAGCTGCTCTGTACTCCAGTGGCTGGTGCTCTGGTTGAGAGACTGATGTGACAGGGGATGATGAGCTTCCAAGCGACGGTTGTGGTCGGTAAGATTTGAGACGGAATCAAAGTATGAGCTCATTGTGATGGTGAGACCAACAGGTAGGGTAGAGTCAAAAGAAAAGAGGAAAAATTCAAGTAATTGAAAAGCGGAAAAGCAGAAAACAAAATAGGGAAAGAGTCTGATGAAGCAAATGCCTTCTAAATGTGGGAGGGATGGATGGAGGGGTCGCGCGAATGGTTATCTTATTAAATCTTATCTTATCTTATCTTATCACATTTCCCAGTGTGGTAGCTTAGCTAATCTATCTATGACCGTGCGCCTTGTTACATCACGTCGCAACGCACGCCCGCGTTCACTTCCATCAAAAACAAACAAAACACAACTCCATCAATTGCACCAAAGACACAACAACAACTACAAAAGATCATTCACCAGGCTGTTGCCCGCTTTGCAACATGCTCTTGTACTCCCACCCGTCGTCTCCGCCGTTAACGCCCTCAGATCATGCTGCAGCCAATGATGATGAGAATGCGATCGACGACTCTTCCCTCTCTATTCGCGCCATCTGCCGACAGCATCCTCGTCAACGCTTCCTTGTCCAGCCACTTCACTGGACCGCTCGTCAGCTTGAACTCTTGGGCTGCACATTTTCCAACCGGTTGCGCTCCCAGCAGCTCTCTTCTTCTCCGCCCCCTTCTCCCAAGGAGCCCTCCCCTCTGCATGCGTCTGTCGTCACCCTTGCTCGAGGTTCTTTGTCCTTGGCCAAGCAGGATGCTCTAGCCAAGATTCTTGCCTCAAACCCAATGGCTCTCAAGAAGACGAGGTATGTGTCCTCAAAGCCCACAGATGGCCAACGTTCGACCGCCATTCAAATCGGAATCTAACCAAACATGTCTGTTACCAACAGCGAAAGGCTCTTCTTTTGCTACGAGTCGCACACCATCCGCATGCCCTGCGCCGTTTTCTCCAGCCGACCTCCCTCCTCCCATCCCACCTCGGCCGGCATTCCCACCATCGCCTATTTGGATCAGGGCAGTCTGCGCAACGACCGCAAAGCCTCCCTAGACTATATCCGTATCCCACACCCGACTCGACGTCCTAGCAGACCTACTGCCTCCCTCTATAGCATCCACCTTGCCCGCATCATGCCTTCAGATCCCGCCCGAGATCCCTACGTCGTCGCCCTCCTCATCGCCCTTGCTCAATCTCAGCGCCGCAACCTTGAACGTACTAGCGGCACTGCTACTACCAACCCTACAAGCTTCAAGGTGTGTATAAAATAAAGTCGCGGGTCCATATGTGCGTTACTAAATCGCCCACAGGTTCATGTCTTCCTTGGAGATGTTTCTGACCAGACCCGGTTCTTGGTCTACACAGCCGATATCCCCGCTGCCGCCCTAGACAGGCTTGCCGATTCCCGATGGACCCCCCGAACCCCCACACACTTCGTCGTTCACACCACCGAAGTTCCCTTCCAACCATACCCAACCTTTCCGGAACGGCTGCTACAGGCGACTTCCACCAAGGTCGCCCAGGTCTCTGAGGCCCTGTCGAGCAGGAAACGTCGCCGGGCATCAGAAACCAGCCCTTTCGAGAGCTTCAAGGTTGCACGTGTCGGATGAGCAGGCGCAGGCAATTCCTACGCAAAAAGAATGGAACAAAGCAGAGACTGCGGTGGCCCTGAAATGTGACGCCCTACGGGACCGTCGATCGTTAGCTTATCGCCTTAGCGAATCCAGGTTTGCCTCCTAGCCAACCAAGTATGTATGCCCGGCATCCACTCTTTTCCCCAATCACCAAAGGCAACCTAATAGACCAAAGGCTGACGCAAACACACAGCCACATGTGACACAGGCACAAACAGCCCCGAGACCCCAGTGGTGGAACCCAGCGATTGCGCCTAGGAGGCCCGCTCCATTGCGACCCTAAACCTGAGCCTTACACAGACTTCGCCTTACCAGTCGCCCCGAGACTGAGAAGGCACCAAGGGAACTCTCTACTTGTAAAGCATGGTGATGGCAGAAGGATGGGGAGGAGCTATTAAATTTGATCTCAACCGCGCGCACCGATAGTTGTGTAGGACCGGACAAGGATTAGATGTCAATAGAAGGGGGCCGCAATCCTCATTATGGCCACGGCAATCCCCATATCAAGGTATCATGCTCGATACTCAACACGGTATAAGGTTTCTGATGAAATACCATATCTACCCTTGTTAGGAGCTAGGCCGCCGCCTCAATCACCTCGCCCTCGGCTCCAGCCCTAATGTCGCCGATATCGACCCGAACCTTCCCGCTGGATAGATTTCAGCCAAAGAGCTTGTTATCCTGCTACCCCGCCGACAGCCTTCCCGCCTTTCGTCTCCCTCGTATTCTCCAATCTCCCGCCCGCCGCTTGTTAACCACAACACCGCCGCGACCGCGCTATTGCCGCCACCGCCGCCAAAACCCCCCAGCTATCACCGTGTCAGACGCCCAGCAAGACAATGCCCATTTGAAAGAAGACCTCAAGAACCCAGCAGAACATAAGCCACCCACGGATACAGCAGTCTTTAACCAAGATGCCAACAGCACGATGGAGGATGTTGTCATGGGTGACACTGCCACTGCGGGTGCGATCATCGCGAGCGAAGAAGATTTCTTCGTCGGCTTGCTTGAGGTTGGCTTGCACGATTTATTCGAGGTGGAGGCTGACGACACTTGCCCGCCTATTTCGGTTCCAGTTGATGATGGCAAGCTGGGTGACCTGGAGGGGTGGTCGGATGACATCATTCCTGATCAGGAAATGCTAGAGGTCAAGACAGGGGGCGACGCGGAGACGAAAAATGCAGCAAGCACCAGTGAGGGAGCGCCAAGTCATGAGACGACAGTCCCGCAGACGCAGACAACTGCTGCTACTTGTAGCTGTCGACCTGCAAGAAACACCCAGAGGATACACCGGTTCTTTTTTTAAGTGTCCAGACAGATTCGGCCGATGTGAACAGCCGTGAGACCAACTCAATTACAAGCCTGTGAAACACAAGCGCACATTTAAAAAGGCCCCAGCAGACGTCAGCCCCATGGAGCCGCACCTCTCGGCAGCACACTCGGCCACCAAACCAAGTGAATGTACAATGTGTATCGGTAGGACACAGCCCAAGAGGCCAGGGGGGGTAAGGCACGCTGCAGGGACAAACAGAGGGCAGAGATACCCTGTCGCCTGCTGCTGATCCTCCGCCAAAGGTGGCTGGGCTGGGCTCCCACCCAGACTACGGTCCCAATCTCGGACGCGTGCACAGCCAATTCCCCGCATAGCCCACCTCACCGTCGCCGTCACTGTCAATCAAGGCTGTTCAAAACTATCGCGCACGATGGATATTTGTTGGTATTGCAGCTGTATCCGTACAGATGGTCAACAATAGTAGTTATATTGCCATTGGTGAGGTTGTGTAGGATCACAAGGTTGCCAGCTGGAATGGCAGTGTGTCAGGTGTAGCAGCACGTGACCGCTATCCCGGGTCCACCCGACATCCGAGTGGTGACCCGCCTCAAGCACCGCGGCAGAGGGCTATCAATAATCCGGCCTAGCACCCGCTAATTAACCAATGGGCCCAATAAAAAAGAGGGCAACCATTGTAGGCCTGGATGAAGCTTGCAGCCTCTGATTAGCTGGATCTAAAAATGCATTGCTAAACTGACTTTGCCAGTCCAGGCAGAAAGCAATTTGCCCGTTTGGAGTGGAGAGGCGGCAAGCCACAGCCACACCTACCCGCCACCCGACTCCCTAGTGCGGATATATCCCGTCGAGTTTCATTACAACCGTAGTCCGGATCAACCAGGCCGCCAATACTCGGAATAAATTCCCAACGCGAAATCTAGCCAGCCCACACCCTAACCATTACTTTTGCTCACTTTCCTTCGGGCAGTGGCTAGGGTGAGGGTTGGCTATGGATTGTTTTCTTCTACTTCTGCAGGGTTATGGCTCTAATTGTGGCAGGATACAGTCGCAATAATCGCACTCAGGCCACCCACATAACCAACCCTGCCAGACACGACAAATACATAATGGCCTTGTCGTTTCGGAGCACCTTGCAGCGGGTAGGGGCGATGCAAACAGATGCCGTTGAACGAGGACGAACGGAGCCGCAGGCCCGACCCGGACTGTGTCTGGGCATCCAGAGGCGTCAGGAACAGGTCCCCCTCCCCCTCCCCCAGAACCCTCACAAATAGACGCATCGCCGCGTGCCAGGCGAGGCTGCGATACACTCCCATTGCTATCCCATTCATTCCCGTCACGCCAACAGATCCCCAGACAATCCGTTGACCATGGATGCAACGCCACCCCTCCACACTCTTCCTAACGAAGTGGTCATGATGGTCGCCAAGCACCTACCCCGGCGCGCCTTCTTGGACATGAGGGAGGCTTCGCGACGCTTTCTACTAGCGACAACCCGGCTCTTCGCCACACGCTTCTTCTCAAAACGCTATGTGGCCCAAGAGACCAACAGCCTAGCGAACCTAAGCGCCATCTCACAACACAAGACCTTCCGCTACCTAGTTAAGACAGTAGAGCTATATACTGATTACTTCCTTAATAGCTACTTATTACCCTATAACTATAAGGATGTTATCAACACTAACATAGCTAACTAGGTAGCTATCATATATAAGGCCATACCCTTCTGCAGATATATACTACCCTAGGTAGCTTATGAGGGCACTTATGTCAGGTTCCTAAAAGTAGTACCGGCTTCGGGGCCGGCGGGGCACCGGGTAGGGCCCAGGGGGCACCGCGGAATGGAATAACGTTATGCTGAAGGGTACACAAAAGGGGTTTTCACGATAGCATCAAGGTTTAGAGAGGAGATAGATTGGAATAACAGTCACCAGTGACCCCTAACTACCCTCCTACTAACTCCTTTACTTAGTACTATACAGCCTCTGATATATTTCAATCTCTCCCTATTTATAGGTATACTGACTATTGGAGCAGTGATAGCACTAGCATAATTAACCCAATCCCAATCCATTACCTAGAAGGGCAGCCTAGTAATACAGCAGCTTATACTAGATACTAGCAGGACCGCAGTAGAGGAGCAGCGCGTAACTAACCTTAATAGGTTAATAGAGGAATAGCTAAGGGCCCTTCTTAATAAGAAAGTAGCTAAGGTAAAAAAGAGGAAGATAATTAAATAGATTGTAGCCCTTAGAAATAGGGAGTCTATTAATAATATATATATAGCTAGTAGAGAACCTATAGGTACCTAGCTGGAGCCTAAGTACTTATATATTAATACCCTTATTAAGTAGTTAGCCTCGATCTAATATAAGAGAAGTAATTAAAATAACCTTAAAGACTTCCTTTTTAAGTTATAAGGCTAATTCTCTATTACTAAAAAAGAATTTATAGCTAATAAGAGTAAAGTCTAGTTTATAAGGGCCTGCCTAGAGAGTAACCTATTACATAGCTAGAAAAGCTATCTTAACCTCTAGTATGGTAGTAATATCAGCCTAATTACCTAGAAATAGATAGAGGCCTAGCTCTATAATAGTATTACTAATAATAATATACAAGCCTTTAGTATAGCTATAGAGCTAGATAAGATATAATAGAAACCTAAGTAGATATACTAGTAATTTATTAACTAGTATAAAATAGGTAAGGTAGAGATTTTAGACCTCTAACTAAAGAGGTAGTAGGTAATCTATATCTTAAACTAACTACTCTTAGACTTATAAAGCTATATCTTAGCACATAGGCTACTAGCTACTTATTAAGAGCTAAATAACATAGTAAAAAGGGTAGAGATACTTATAAAGATATATACTAAGATAATAATAGAAGACTAGTAAAGGCTATAAGAGAGGAGGAACTAGTAGACTCTAGCTATTACCCTAGTACTAGTATTAGCTACCCACTTAGATAAATTAGAAGGGTAATAGTTAGTCTTAATACCTAGGGTAGCTACGTATATACCTATACCTAAGCTATGGGTTAAGTAGAAACAAGGGGAGTATAGATAACCCCTAAGGTACTTCTAGGGCTCTCCTATATACTTTAACTATAGTAAGCTAGGATATATATTAATAAAGTATATAGAGAAGAAGTACTATAAGTATAACTAGCCTTATTATATAAGTAGGTGCTATATACTAGCAGCCTAGCTAGTAGCTATAGAGGTTAATAGTATATAGATCCCCTAGAGAGAGGAACCACATTACCGCTTTGAGGCAGACTTCTATATCAAAGTGGCTAGCATATAGAGGAAAGAAAGGGTATTAATTACCCCTAGAGCAAATAAGAATATTATATATTAAAGGATGTTATACAAGGAGGTACTACTAGAGGTCTATAGAGAGGGAGCGGGGTTACTAGAGATATAGGGAGGCGAGGTACCTAACTATAGGGTAGCAGTATTAGTAACAGAAGTAGCAGATAATATAGAGGTAAGAAAGGTACAGTCCTATATCTACTAGGTAAGTAATATAGGTATATATAATACTATTTTAGAGATCCCCTAGAAGTAAAAGATATAGCTAAATCTTAAGTAGGTAATAATTAGGTAGACTTACCTACTAGAGAAAGGCTACTTATAACTTATCTAAGAAAGAAAGGTATTAAAGAGAGTATAAAGAGAGGTAGTAGTAATACTAGTATATAACCTATTAGTTTACTACCTATATATAGGGGAAGCTAAGGGGGCGCTAGAGCTACTACCTCACGCAGTAGAGAGAGAAAAGAGAGAGGAGATAAAGAGATTTAAGCTACTAGAAGAATATTAGGAATAGGTATATGTATTTAATATAAACCTAGTAGCTAAACTAGCTAGAGATAAAGGTTACTCCTATACTATTAACCTTAAGCTAGGGGTAGAACCGCTATTTAGCTCTATCTACCCCCTTATAGAGAAGGAGTTAGAAGAGCTAAGGAAGTATATTAACAATATACTAGGTAAGAAGTAGATCTAGCCCTTATAGAGCCCTATAGAGGCGCTAATCCTATTTATACTAAAGAAGGGGGGTAAGTTATACCTCTATATTGACTATTACAGCCTTAACAAGGTTATAGTTAAGAACTATATACTACTACTACTAATTAGAGATATCCTTAACTACTCAGGAGAGGCAAAGTATTTTACTAAGCTTAACCTTAAGGATATATACCACTAGGTAAGGATCTATACTAGCAATAAGTAGAAAACAGCGTTCCAGACGCAGTATAGGTACTTGAAGTACTATATTATACCTTTTAAGCTAGTTAATATACTAGTAACCTTTTAAGTATATATAAATAATACCCTAGCTAGGCTAGTAGATATTATCTATATTATATACCTTAATAATATTTTAATCTTTACTAAGAATAAGGCTACCTATATAGAAGTAGTAAAAGAGGTACTGCACTAGTTAGATACTACTAGCCTATATACTAACCTAGAGAAGTATGTTTTCTATACTAAGATAATTAGGTTTCTAGGGTTTATAGTATCCCTAGAGAGTATTACTATAGAGTAGGACTATATAGAGGTAATTACTTAGTAGCCACTCTCTACTAGTATTAAAGATATATAGGTCTTTCTTAGGTTTATAGGGTTCTATTAGTACTTTATTAAGAACTACTCTAAGGTATGTACCCCCCTTATTAAGTAACTAATAGCTAAGGTAGTTAGAGAGAAGGTAATAACTAAAGAGATAATTAAAGCCTTTTATAAGCTCTAAGTTATGTTTACCTAAGCCCCTATCCTATAGTACTTTAACCTAGTACTACTAATATAAGTAGAGATAGATATATCAAACTTTATAATTAGAGCTATCTTATTATAGCTAGTAGAGAACTAGTAGTACCCTATTACCTTCTTATCTAAAAAGCTAAAGAATACTAAACTATAGTATAGTATACTAAAGGCTAAGCTAGTTACAATCTAAGAAGCAGCTATATACTAGAGGTACTACCTCTTATATACCTAGAGTAGGATTATATTCTTAATAGACTACCTAGGGTACTACTACTTGCTAGTAAGCTCTAGCTTAATAGTTAGTAGGTAAGGCTGCTCTAGGACCTATCTCTCTTTAACTTCAAGATTAACTACTAGCTAAAAAAGGAGAATATAGCTAACAGGCTATTACAGTAGCTAGACCATCAGCTCTTAAGTATAGAAGACTAAGAGACATAGGGCATGTTTCTAGAAAACTTCCTAACTAGGTTTACCTAGAGGGTAGCAGTAATCATTAGCAGTAGGTTAACAGAGGTATACGTATTACTACTAAAAGAACTTACTCTAAGCCTAGAGAAGGAAACTATAGTAGTATAGCAAGCTAATAAAGTAATTACCTCTAAGGAGTAGCAAAAGCTAGGGGATAACTAGTTAGAGAGAGAGAATAGGGTCCTTAGGTATAAGGGCAAGGTAGTTATCCTAGAAGGGTATATACTAAAGATAAAGATTATAGTAGTATTCTATAATAAGCTAGCTAGAAGGTACCTAGGGGTAACCTACACGCTTAAAAGGATTAGATAGACGTTCTTCTAGAGATTAATAAAGAAGGATATAATAGAGTATATTTAGATATATATAATTTATTAATAAATAAAGCTATACTACTACCTACCCTATAGAGAACTAGTACCTCTACTACTACCTAGCTAACTATAAGAATAAGTTACCCTAGATTTTATTACTAAGCTACCTAAGTTAAAAGGATTTACTAGAGAGAGATATAATAGTATCCTAGTTATAGTAAACTAACTTATAAAGTATATACTATATATACTTACATAAGAGACTCCAATAATAGACTAGTTAGTATCCCTCCTAGTTAAAAGAGTATTCTTATAATTTAATATCCTAGTAGTAATAATATCTAACTAAGGATCTCTCTTTACTAGCTATTTCTAGTTAGCAGTATACTACCTACTAGCTATTAAGCAGAGGCTAAGTATAGCCTACTACCTATAAATAGATAGCTAGATAGAGTAATAAAACTAGAATATTAAGTACTTCTTTTAAGCTTTTTATAGCCTAGAATAGGATAATTAAGCAAAGAAATTATAAATAGCTAAATTTATCTATAACAGTACTTAGTATAGCGAAATCTAGATACCACTAGTAGAGGCCCTAATAGGCTATATACTATATAATATAAACAACGCAAAGCTAGAAGGGGCCTTACTAATAGAGGTCCTATTAGCAAGAGACTAGGTATAGCAGCTATAGAGCTAGCAGGCTATAATCCTCTAGATACTAGAGATAGCTAATAAAAACTATAAGAGGTAGTATAACATAAAGCAATCTATAGTAGTATTTAAGGTAGAAAAGAAGGTCCTACTATTAGCAAGGTTTATATAGTAAAAGCGCCCTATAAAGAAGCTCTTAGATAAGTATCTAAAGCTATTTATAGTCATATAGGTAGTTAGTAAGAGAAAAGCATATAAGCTTAACTTAGAGATATAATACTAAATCTATAATATATTCTTACTATTATAGTTAGAGAAGTTCTATAGGGTAGTAGTAGAGCTATAGGTAGTCCTTATTAAGAAAGAAGAGAAAGATATATACTAGGTAGAGAGAATAGTTATATATAAGGGCCTCTAGAGAAACTAATAGTATCTAATAAAGTAGTAAGGGTATAAAGAGGAGAAAAACTCTTAGGAACTATAGTAAAATATAGTAAAGAAACTATAGTAGAATTATAAATAGGGAATTACTAGAAGCCTATTAGAGGGGAACTAAGTTAATAATTATATAGCTATAAGGTAGCTAGGTTTTATTATCCTCTTAATACTAGGGCTAGGGAGTAGAGAGGCCTAAGGGCTAGGTATTCTAAGCTTAGAGATAAGTAACTAACTAAATAAATAGTAGAGAGGTATTAGTAAGGTACTAGAGGGGTATATAGAGGGCGCTAGGGCTTACTAGTTAGACTCCTCTTTATTATTATTAGTAGTACCTTTTCTAAGATCTAATCTACTAGCCTAGAAGTTAATCTTACTAGTATATTAAAGGCTATTATTAGTCCTATAAGAGAGTACTAGGGGGGTACTAGAGTAGAGAAAGGATATTTAATATAGGTATAGGACTTAGTCTAATTAGAGAAGAGAGTACTCTAGGCCTTAATAGCCTTAGTCTACTTATGGAGTGTAATAACCTAGTCCTAGGTAGCAGTAGTAGTAATCTTAGTACTCTTAGCTAGTAACTTAGCTTATTTACCCTACTGCTTTGTAGTAGAGTAGGTACCCTTAAGAGTAAGGACCTTATACTAATAAAGAAGCTACTTCTTCTCCTCCTATACTACCTTATACTTAGTATTAGAGACTAATATATTAGAGACCTTTATCTAAAGAGCCTTTAAGCTTATAAGCTAGGCCTTCTTAATCTCCTTGTAGAAAGGGTTAGGCTAAGAAGCACTAGGGGAACATAGGGGTATATATATGCTTATAAGGTAATAATAGAAGCAGGGGTTAGTTTCTTTATAGAGGTTTTTAAAAACCGCCTTAAGAGTAAGAATAGTAGTAGTAGTAGTACATAAGGCCTACTATAGGTTAGTAGTAGACTAATAGCTATAGAAGTAGTAATAGTAGAGAAGGGGATAAGCTTATAGAAATATAAGGCTTGTTATACTAGCTAGTATAGTAGGAGTACTTATTACTAGTAGCTAGAATAGTAAGAATAGTAGAGAGGTAGTAGAGAGGTACTAGAGAGATAAGTATATACTCTAGGTCTTAATATAGTAGGGAAGATTAGTAATAAATAGTATCTTTTATATTAGGTTACTACTTTACTATAGCTTAAAGGTAGTAATAGTAAGAGACCTTATATATAATAGTAGGGTTAATAATACTAGAAGTATTAGAATAAGTATTATTAGTAGGGGGGGCTACTAGGGAGGGACTGGGGGGGGCACTAGAGCTACCTAGGATAGTAGGATTGGCAGGAGGTATAGAGGATATAATAGTAGTAGTAGGGGAGTAGCTAGTACTAGTACTACTGCTGGTGTTACTATTACTAGTACTATTATTACTACTATAGTAGTAGAGATATAATAAAAATAAAAAAATAATAATAATATAAGGATATTATAAAGAAAAAAGGAAAAGAAGAAAAATAGGTAAAAAGTAAAAAAGAGAAGGTAGGCCTAGCTATTCTTCTAGGTAGTATATATATAAGTAAGTAATAATAATAACTTTAGCTTATAAAGAAATAATAATATCTCTAGAAGGAAAGAGAGGTAAGAGATACTAGAGGGGTACTAATACCTCTTTTACTACTATAAAGTATAACCTTACTATTATACTAAGAATAATATAACTTAGAGCTTAGTTACTAAAGAAACAAAGGTATAAGTAATAAAAGCTAACTATACTACTTTATAAATAATAAGATACTAGGCTATAAGAGAGAGAAGAGAGTAAGTAGCTAAAGTAGTACTATAGGTAGATAAGGTACCCCTATAGTAGAGTAAGTAGCTCCTTACTAATAGTAGTAAGGGCTTAAGACTTATACCTTAAGTATAGAATAGCTAGGCCTAGTAAGGTACTAAAGAGGCTATTAGCTATATTAAGCTACTATAAAATAAGAGTAAGGCTAAGGGTGGGTAGTTAGCTAGAGAGATAACTACCTATCTAGCAGTTTACTAAGCCCAGCAGAGTTCTTAGACTCTACTAAAGTATAAGTAGTATTATAGGTAGGGTACTAGAGTACTAATAGGGGGGCTAACTAATTAACTACTAGGTCCTGAGGATAAGACCTTAGAGGGGAGGAGATTATATCAGGTTCCTAAAAGTAGTACTAGCTTTAGGGCTAGCAGGGCACCGGGTAGGGCCCAGGGGGCACCGCAGAACGGAATAACATTATACTAAAGGGTACACAAAAGGGGTTTTCACAATAGCATCAAGGTTTAAAGAGGAGACAGATTGGAATAATAGTCACCAGTAACCCCTAACTACCCTCCCACTAACTCCTTTACTTAGTACTACACAGCCTCTAATAACTTACGCCGCAGACACCTACTACTACTATATTAATTCCTAGCTAGAGTACTAGGCCTAGGTTACCTAGTAAGTTATCTTAGTAAGCTCTAGTACTACTACTATTATACTAGCTATTACCCATACTAACCTCCTAGTATATTATACTATTAGTATTAATAATAGCTTTAGGCTATAAGAGATAATAACCATAGTCTATAATATTAGTATTATACCTACTTACCTCATAACTACTATAGTACTACTTATATTTATAGTAGACTTATTTACTAGTACTAGGTATAATAATAACCTCTTAGTAGCTATGCTTATTACTATTACTAGTAGTAGTATTAAACTATAGGAGATATACCTTATCTCTAGTAAGATATCTAGATAATACTGACCCTTCTTCTCTAGCTAGCTAGTCCCCTACGTTAATAGGTGGCTATTTAGCTAAGGGCTTATGCTAAGCCTCTAGTCCGCGCTACGAAGTATCTCCTAGCTCTATATCTTGGTTACTACCCTACTACTAGAGGACTACTCTAACATAAAAGACTTATATATATTATACTACTGCTAAGCAGAGGACATGGTCACCCTCTTTAGCTGCTTCAAAACTCTCTCTAATCTTATACTTATAGTTAATATAGGCTATAGCTAAGCTAGCTTCTTGGCCTTATTAGACAAGCTGTGCCTAGGGTTAAAAATACCCATGGTTACCCATATGGGTTCACCACCCATCCCACCCATAGATATTTGGGGATATCCAAATAGGTAATGGGTAAATGGGTTTTGGGTTTTTTAAGCAAGTATGGGTTATAGGTAACTGGGTATACCCAAATAGGTATTTCTTAGAGGTAGAGAATAGGTATTATAGGTATGGGTAGGTTATTTAGTATAGGTATTTTAGGTACCCATACTTAGAGAGTAAATCTTATTAGAAATATCACCTCCTAATGCTACTACTAGTTAAAAGGTTAATAGCAGAGTTAGAAACGTTTTTTTTAATTTTTAAAGGCTATAGATATAATTCTACTCTAAACTCTTTTTTATATAAGTCCTAAAGTATTATCCTTCTTAAATTAAATCTTATTAATAAATAAGGGAAAGTAAAGATAAATTTAATTTTAATTATAAAGGACTATAGGAAATTCTAAAAGAACTATAATATATCTAAGTTCTAGTTTTTTACTGCTTTGAGAGTGATTTCTAACTACTTCTATCCTTATCAGACTTATCTAATAGAAAAGAAAAAGGGTCTGATTAGGGATTCTAAGTTTGGGTTATTATAGATTGAGAGCTTAATACCGCTTAGGAACCTAAAGATAAGAACTCTAAAGGAGGAAGTACAATAGACAATAGATAAATAAAAGACTCTTAGGTACTAGCTTCAGGCTCTTCAGACCCTATAACTATAATAATACACTAGACCTTAATATCTACTATCTCTTTAAACAAATATAACTCTTTAGGTTTAATAAGGGCTATATAGCTAAAGCTATTAAGAATAGTCTAGCTACATTCCCTTTAAACTTCTATAAGCTAGTAGTGTTAAAGAATAAATAGCTTAAGGAGACTAAAGGAAAGCTAATTTCTTTGATACTGGTTAATAATAAGGATAAGCTAAGCCTTAATTATCTTTACTACTATATTAAATTAGAAGTAGTAGTAAATATAGTAACTAAAACTAAATATCTACTTTAATAAGATAGAAGTTAGTATAATATAAAAAAAGTTATATACTATTTTATGAAGATATTAATATTTTAGTTGTTTTTATTAGTAAGTAAGGTGTTAGGTTTCTAGTAATAAATAAGCGGTCTTAAAAAGGATTAATTATGTGTGTAGAAGTGTAACTATTAAGAGGGCTGCTAGGTCAAGCTAGTGGTGAAAGGGGCTCCCGCGGGTGGGCCCGCGGACAAGCTCAAACCGGTCTCACGTGACCGGTGGGATCGGAGTTAGCGGGTAACTCCGATGGATCCTGATGATGGGCTGGCATCGCAACACTAGTAACTCTCTATTTTAGCTAAATAGCAGCTAGCTAGCCTATAGTCTAAAAAGCTTAAAAACATAATAAAAGCCTAAATTGCAAAGTATTTAACTTCTTACTACTAATGTAATATCTATATATTCTATATATAAAACCTATTTATTTATCTATATCTTTATCTACCTAGTGCTAATAAGCTTCTCTAGTACCTTATTTAGTAATAACTTTATAAAACTATTAGCTAGGTTATCTATACTATAGATCTATTATACCTTATAAATCTTATAGCATTTATATAACTACTAAAGAGCTATAATATTAATTATAAGTTACTTTTCCTTTATAGTACTAAGCTTTATTAAATACTTATATAGTAAGTATGAATTAGTATATATAGTTATAGAGATCTAAGAAACCTTAAGGTAGTTAGAGACTATTACTAGCGTGGTCCTAATTATATAGGCTATATTAGCTCTAGCGACTATTATATATATCTTAGAGGCAAGTATATTATAGGTAACTCTTTTATACTTTATAGAGCTAAAATAGATAATATTGCTTATAAGGTTAAAAGCGGTATCTCTGCTAGTAGATAGGCGCTCTTTATTATTACTAGACTTATTAGTAAGTATAAAAATAAAGCTAAGTTATAATATTAAATTACTATTGTTTATAAAAGAGCTATTAATAAATATAAAGAGTTTAGTACTAGTAAGATCTAGCAGTTAAAATCACAGCCTGTAGTTAAGGTTATCTATCTACTACTTAACCTACTGGTTAAGGTCCTTAATTTTAGCTAGGCTAGGTAACTAGTACTAGGTAGTAATTAAATAGTTAAAGCATACCTTAAGTTAGTAAATAGAGGTAATATATGTGCCTTAAGTATGCTACTTAACATACTACTACTTTATATTAGGCATACTAAGGTTAACTAATTATAGCTTCTTACCTTTATCCTTTTAGTAAAGAGTTATCTTACCATTATTACTAAGGGTTAACATACTACTATTAAAAGTAATAGGCTTATTAACTTTAAGAAATTGCTTTAGTTTAGCTATAAAAGTAGTTTTTTTTAGTACGCGGTTTTCGTAGTTAGAGAATGATTTATCTATAAGGCTAATAGTATTATCTGTTTATATACCTATTATTGCAAAATCGTTATTTTTAGGCGCTAAAATAAGCAAGCAAGGGTTAAAAGTAAATAAATCCATCTAGAGGCTCTTTCTATAGTAGTTATTATATATAGCCTACTAATAAGTGCCTGCCTCAGGTATGCTATAGAGTGGCCGTTTAACCTCTATAATTACATCTATTATATAAAGGTAGCGAATTTTAAGGGAAAGTCAGGCAAGGATAGTGCATGCTAATTCAGTTACTAACTAGGTATATACTTACGTTATATTACATAACTAGAGGATGTAACCTTGTTATAAAAGCAATAGTATAATAGAGAGTATTACCTATTAGGCTATTTATTAGATAGTTAGTAACTAGGTTAAAATCATAGGTTTACTATTATCTACATAACCTTAGATAACTAGTTATAATTTTTTATAAGGTTACTTGTTTTTACCCTTAACCTTATATACTAACTATAACTTAAAGATCTATATACTGCCGTGCTTTTTCTTATTATATTTAATAATAAAAAACATACTATAGTCTATAAGTCCTTAGATTTTACTAGTATCTAACTATTTAAATAGCTTACTAGCTATAGTTATTATACCCTTCTTATATAGCTTAATTACTAGTATATAGTTAGTATTCTCTTTTGTAGTAAACACATAGTTAATTATAGAGACTACAGGTATAACTTCTATAGTAAAAATTCAAGCTAGATTCTTCCTTAGTTAGCCTAGGCCTCTTCTTACTGGTGGCGGTTGCGCAGTGACCACAATAAAGTCATATTTAATTAGAGTATTTATAGGTGCCTCTACTATAGTGGTTACTAGCGGTCTGGGTTACACAGGATTAATAGGGTTCTCTACTCTAGAGGGGTTATACCATAGCTTAATAGTAGTAATAGGGAATTAACACAGTCCCTATAGGGTCTTAATAGTACTACTAGTACTATTATTAGTAGTTAATTAGTAGGGTTCTTTCTAGCCTTTACTCTAATAGTATACTCTAATAAGTAATTATAGAGGGAGGGCTGTGCTTATCATAGTATCAGGTCTGTTGCATGCTGTAAGTGCCTTATTAACCTACCTTTTTATATAGATGTTGTAAATCTCCTCTATTGCTTTTTATATAGCTTCTATACGCTACAGGGTTAAGAGCAATAGGGCTAAGTTATTATTAATACAAGAGTACACACTAAAGACTAATAGCATAGGGATAAGGCTATTAGAGCCTGCAGTATTATTAATCGCTTTTATAGTAAGTTATAGAGTAACTTTAGGTTTAGCCTCTAACTCCATACAGACTATTTTATATACTTAGTATAGTATTATATAGTACTGTTTAACCTTGTTAATACTATAATAGGCCTTAATAGGAACCTCTTTTACCTTAATAGATAGTATATAAGCGGTGCGCTTGAATTTAGCTACGTAAAAATTCAGCCTAGTATCTATAATAATCCAGTCTAGAGAGCTAAGATATATATTAATCTAGTACATCTATAGTACTTCCTATATATACTCTGCAGTAATAGAGTATAAAAATCGCGCCGCGTTAAAGGAGGTTGCGCTATCAATAACATAGAGTACTAGTTTGTTACTATCTAAGTATATTACATTAACAAAGACCTTATAGTTAAAGTCATAGTTATTATAGAGAGTGAACTTAAACCTTTCTAGAGCTTTTAAATTTAGCTAGTAGTACTAGTAAAATTTATTAATTTCTTTAATATTTAAAATTGCTATTATATAGCTAGCTTACTAGAGTACTTTATATAGCTAATAGACTAAGAGGTGACTAAATTAGTAATATATTTACTATAGCTCTGTATTAATAAGATAGTATTATACTACGCTACACTCTAGCTACTCTAAAAGCATCTATGGGTAGCCCTATTTATATACTACTAGTACTATAGTTATACCCTTAATAAGTATATTAGTAAGATTATTAAATTACATACTATTAAAGTCTATATCTTTTAGGTATAAAAGAAATAGAATACTAGAGGTTATCACATAGAAAGTAAGCTTGCTAATAGAGGTAGGTATAGTAATAGCTCTAAGTAAATTAAATAAATTACTACTACCAAATTTGATACTTACTTTACTAGCACAGCTTATATTCAGCAGCAACTCTACTCTAAGATACTTATAGAGGGCTATATACTATTAGTAGCCTGCGGTTAATACTCAGGCTACCCCAGTATCTAGTATAATACCCTAGAAAGTTATAACAGAGTATTAATTATTAAGTATAAAGACTTTATCTAACCCTCATTCTTAGCTAGAGTCTTATATAAAAGGGTCTTCTTTTATTAAAGCATATAAAGTAGCCTGGTTACATAGTTACATATAGACCTTCTAGCTATTAATACTCTCTTTACTAAAAAATACTATAGATATAAAGAAAGTTATATCCTTAAAGAGCTCTTTACTATTATCTAGTATATACTTGTTATTAGTTATATCGCTAAGAGAGTTAGGCTCTTTACCCTTATAGTTAAGAAGGTATTGTTTAAATCTTTTAGTAAAGTAGCTTCTTTAGAGCTGCTTATAAGAGGTATCTCTTTCTTCCTTTAAGTGTGTTATTAACTAATATCCTTTCTTGTTATAGATGAAGCACTTTTTTGCTTGAAATATGCTATTTCACAGGCAGTTATTTTAGGGCCTTGGACTATACCCTTGTTATAGTAGGTAACTGCTACGTCAGCTATTATAGTAGTAGTTAGTAAAGTACTACCAGTCTAGCTTAGGCAGTCCTTCTATAAGATACTATACCTTTTACTTATATATTACTACTATATTACTTACGCCATTTCTTAACTATACACAAAGTATATTATAAGTTATAGGTAGATTAAGTAAGGTAGCTACATACTTAGGTATACCTTAGTAATAAGTAAGTAGAGTATTACAGTAGTTACTATTAGTAGGTATGCCTTGCTATATTATAACCCTAACTAGCTTTATAACTTTCTTAATAAGTAAGTCTAATACTTTAACTCTTGTTTTACTAGGTAATTCATAAGTAACTTACTTATAGCTAAGCCTCTGTAACTCTATATTATATGTATAGTAAACTTTATTCCCTTTAAATTATAATTTAATATTTACTATAAGTATATTAAAACTAATTAAATAGTTATAGAGGTTACTAGTATAATACTCCTATATATTACCTATAAGCATAAATAAGATAGTAGACCTGTAGTAGTTACTAGAGATACCAACTCTTACATAGAGGTTATAAAAAATTAGAAGCTTCAAGTCAACGGTCTCATAGTTACTACTACTATACTTTAATATTAAATTATCTAAATATAAATTAATAAGGTTAGTTAATTAACAAGTAGTTAGCCTATTAGTTAGAGAAGTAGTTATGTTTAGTAACTGCCTCTTAACTATTATAGCAGTTATAGGCAAACTTAGCATAAGAGAGGCTTTATTAGTTTACCTTTTAAATAGAGGAGGTTTGAATAATAGGTTGCTATATGAGGTATATTATTACTAATCTAACTTATTACGTGACTTCTATAAAAAATCCATACTTTCATAGCTGTTGCACACCTTGTTAATTAACAGCAGAAGAGTGGCCTGTAGTATCTATTTAATGTTTCTCACAAAGTCTAAGTTATTAAGGTAGTTACAAAAGACCTTGTACTTAGCCTCTATTTTGCTTATTATCTTATTATCCTACCTCAGGAAATACTTATTATTAACTAGCTTCTTTAACCTTATACTAATAGTACTTTTAATAGGTTTTTTTATTACCTATATACTATAGCTAATAATAAAGTTATAGAAGGTAGTTATAACTGCTCTTAAGGTAGTATTAAAGTCTGTATTAGACTAATCCTTAAATTTATTATAGACTTATTACTATAAATCTCTACTATAGTAGCCTTACTCCTCATAGGTAGTTAAGTGATATAGGATAATTATATCTAATAACTTAACGCAGTTAGAGAGTAGGCCGCCCTCTGAGATTTAATCTAAGTACTTAATACCTTAAATTAATAGGTTAATATACTTGTAGTATCTGTTAGGTATGGATTTGTGATATCCATATGCTACGCCAACTGCGTGCTTGCTTGCAGTCTCTTTAGCAGCCTTAGGGGTATACTCCACAGCAGTTACTTCTTCTTATATTATTATAGTTACCCTCTATTAGCCTGATAACCTCTTAAACACAGGTATTTCTTCTAGTAGGCTATAAGGTATATATACATATTAGAGGGATTACTGCTAGTAACATAGGTAACTGCTTACTTAATAAGGTCTTGCTTGCTTTCTTTACTAAGGGCTTAGTAGCAGTATTGCTTATTAATATAGGCCTTTCTCCTTTATACTAAACTTATTACTTATTAAAAAGAGCCTTTTGCGCGGTCTCATAACTCTTGTTACTTGTTAAAAAGAGCCTTCCTTGCGCAGTACTTACTACTTATCAAAAAGAGCCTTCTTCACGCAGGCTTCCTTAGCATTAGTTACTTAAAAGCAATCAGAGGTATGTTTTAAGTAAGAAAAGAGTATAAAAGAAGGTTAGAAAGAAGGAAGGAGTAAAAAAAATCATAGAAGTTAGAGGAGGAGAAGGGAGTCTATTATACTCCTATAAGCCTATTAGACTATCTAGTTATTTAATAGCTTAGTAGAGTTACTTTTTAGGTAACTATAATAATAATTATAAGTCTAAAGTTAAAGTAATAAAAAGGTAAAGTTAATAAGGTTATATTAAGTTAGTTAATAGTAGGTTATTAATAGTTATTCTAGTATATAAACTATAGAACTTTATAGTCTTATAGTCTAATAATTTTTTGTAAAAATTGTTATCTCATAGGTTATAGCTTCTCATAACACAACAAAGTTAACTTATATAAATCAAGCTTATATACTTATAGTACCCTTTATAGGGGTACTATAAGTCTACTATAACAGTATTCTAAGCTAGTTATCTATATAGGAGAAAGCATAGAACTATCCTACTACTACTATAGAGTTTAGAGTAGTTCTATCTCTTCTTAAAAAACCTTACTAATCTACAGTATCTTTTAGTAAGTAGTTACTATATTTAACTACTAATTAGTATTAGTAAGTAAGGTATTAGGTTTCTAGTAATAAATAAGAGGTCTTAAAAAGGATTAATTATATATATAGAAGTGTAACTATTAAGAGGGCCGCTAGGTCAAGCTAGCGGTGAAAGGGGCTCCCGCGGGTGGGCCCGCGGACAAGCTTAGACCGGTCTCACGTAACCAGTGGGATTGGAGTTAGCAGGTAACTCCAATAGATCTTAACAATGGGCTAGCATCGCAACAGTTTTTTAAGGTAGTACTAAAAACCAAAAATAGTTTTATATATATATTCTCCTATTAAGTTAGTAAAAATAATATAAAGAATATAATATACTTACTTTCTTTTAAGAAGCTTTTAACTACTTTAGAAGCTAAGTAGTATATAGTAGGTACCTAGATAAAGATTAATATAAAGGTTAATATAAAGATTAATATAAAGATTAATACAAAAAGAAAGATAACTTAATAACTTACCTCCTTTATAAGGCTAAGAAATAACTATATAGTTATACTATAAATTAATTAACTTATTATAATAGGAGTATAAGCTATATACTATAGGATAAGCTTGTAGTAGCTTAATTTATAGGTAAGCTAGAAACTATCTTCTACAGCCTTATATATCAGGCCGTTATAATAATCAAGGCCAAGGAACCAAGGATCATAGGTTTCCTCATATAAGTTATCTTGGGGGCAAAGTAGAAGTACTATTATATAAATACCCTAATCTTTACCCTATATAGCCTCATACTTTGATAGCTTTTTTAAAGCTTGTTTAACACTACTATACAACAGGTCTATCTAATACTAGTTCTCTCCCATTATCTTTTACTTAATAGTATCTTAATACCTAATAAGATATAGATAAGCTATCTTAGTAAGCTCTAGTATAAAAGAGATATTAATAAAGGTATCCCTACTAAGGATATTAGTAAGGATTAAGAAGATTTTTAAAACATCTAGAAGAGTTTCTAGCTACTTCTATTTATTATCTAAAAGTTAAAAATAACGTTTTTACTATAAGTCTTAATATAAGACTTAATATACTTGTAAAGCTCTAGTGTACATAAGCATATAAGTATTATAGAGTTCTACCTTGTTCTGACGTCAAAGATAAGTCATCAAGGCCATTTCCCTAGCTCCTTATTTTACTAAAGATTAAGAAAGGCTTAAGCTTTTATTAAGCTATACTTTAGCTTAATTATAAGGTAGCAAATCTAAAAAGAAATATTAGTAATTTTCTTATAATAATAGAAGAGTAATTACCTTTGTAATACTTATAGTAATTATAACCTTTATAGTTCTAGAGATTTTAGACTCTAGCTCTCTTAGAGTATTAGATACTTCTTAAGGGCTAGTATTTTAGCTAAAAGTATTGATTTTATCTTCTTCTCCTCTCTCTCCTGTTTAAGGGCCTTCTTGCTTTTTAATTTCCTCCTTACTTAGTATATCCTTAATAGATGGATACTTATAAAGCTCCTTAATAACAAGGTTAAAGATATATATAAGGTAGCAAATATACCTAATCTTTAATAGCTAGAAATTAAACTCTTTAGTATAATACTCTTTAAGATTGTCTAGACTAAAATTAGAGGCATTATTAGCTATAATAGTAATAAACTCTAAGCATTAGGATAAATTAAGGTTTCTAATAGTTATTACTATTTCCCTTAAGATATAGTCTTAAGTATAGGTTATTAGAAGACTTAGAGCTCTAAGAAGTACTGCTCTCCTATTCCACCCTATATCTATAAAATGATACATAACCCCTAATAAGAAGTATTTTTAACCTAGTATAGTCTAGATATTAATTATAAGAGAGACCTTAGAATTTAGAACAATAGTAGCTAGTACTACAGATTAGATCTCTCTAGCTTTCTTAAGGAGTTATTTAGTAACTATTAAAGTAAATAGAATAGAAAAGGTTAGGTTAAGCTTCTTATATAAGACCTTAAAGGAAGTCTTATTAATAGTATTAAAAGGTAGATTTACCTTAATAATAAAGTAAATAAGAGCCTTAGTAATAGCTTCCTTTAAAAAGATAGAACTAATAAGCTAAAAAGAATTAATATAAAGATTAATATAAAGATTAATATAAAGATTAATATAAAGATTAATATAAAGATTAATATAAAGATTAATATAAAGATTAATATAAAGATTAATATAAAGATTAATATAAAGATCAATATAAAGAATTAATACAAAAGATTAATAATCTTTAGATATATTTAATATATACTTATTAAAAGTAGTATATATTACTTTCTTATTCTTATTATTTAGAACTTATTAGTTATTACTTAGCCTGTTTTTTTTTATAGGCTATACTTTAGAAGTAGGTTATTATTAAAGATATACCTAATACTCCTAAACCTAGATAGGTAAGGTCTCTTAAATAGGATTTATAGATAATAACTAAGGAGCTATCTTAGATACAGGTACCCTATAGAAAGGATTACTAGACCTCCACTTACCTATAGCTAGACCACATTTTATTAGCTAAAGCTAGCCTTGCTTCAGCTAACTTCTTATACCATAGGTCTCTTAGCCTAAAAACAACTTATTTCTCATAGTAAAGAGTTTAGTACTACTATATCTCAAAGCTTCTACTAGGTTAGAAGTAAATAATACTATTAGTAAGTTAAAGGATATTAAGTAGTAGGAAAAATGAATTTACCTCTATATCCTAAGGGAGAGGTATAGAACTAGATAACTATATTAGTAATAAATTAAATAGTAAATCTATACTTAGAGGTAGTTAGAAATAAAGAATTAAATTTACTTAGGTATTATTATAATTTAATTATTATAAATAAATTATTATAATTCTAGGGTTTAGCTATTCTAGCCTACTTTTTGCTTAGTAGTAAGTGGAGATAATAAGAACTTATATCTTCTCTATAATAAGAAGTAAGTTTTCCTCTCTACTACTATATAAAAAAAATAAAACAAAATACTACTTAAACTTCTAGTATCCCTACTAGCTTAATCTTTAGGTTAACAAACCTATTAATATAAAGTACTAGAAACTCCCTATAGGGAACAAGAGGTACTAGAAGTATTATTACTAAACCTAGGTTCTTAAACTACAATAGCAAACCTAAGTCTCCCTAGCCTTTCATCACTAACAATTAAAGCAACAAAGGTTACTATCCGCACTAAGACAGGGGAGCTACCAAAGAGAATAGCTAGAAAAGCTCTAAAGGCTTTAAAAGAGAAAAAAGTTATTATAAGGAAGAAAAAGCCTTAAAGATTCTACCTAGGAAGTAAGTAAAATATCTCTTTTAAAGAGAGAGGTATTAAAAAAAATAGTACAAGCTCTATAGGAGATTAGGTTATAGTAAAAATAGATAAAATATATAATCACAAAGTATCTTCTAAATTACTTACTTTAAGAAATTACCTTTTAAACTAATTCTTAACTTTACTTCTAGTTAGCTACTATTAAAGCTCTATATAAGGCTATAGAAGCATTTATAGTAGCAGTACTTAAAAGTAAGGAATTATTTAATACTAAGAAAGATAACATAGCTAATAAAGTAGATATAAATCTTTATATAATTTATATAAAAAGGGTTATACTTTAGAAAAAGAATCTTAAGCTTTTAAAGAAGATAACTAAGAGAATAGAAACATAGAGTTATTTACTTTCATAGTATTATACTATTTTATATTAATATAAAAGATTAATATATTATTATATCTCTATTATTTAGTAAGAAGTTAATATTATTCTAATAAAAGTAAAACTAAATATAAGAAGCAAGCTTAAACTAAAAGCTCTATCTTAACTCTCTCTTGTTTCCCTATTTTAATAAGAGTAAAACCAAACATAAGAAGTAAGCCTAAACTAAAAACTCTATCTTAACTCTCTCTTATTTCCCTAAACCTTCTTCTTCACCAAGTTCTCAAAAGTGAAGATCTAGTCCAAAACCTTAGTATTAAAGGTTGTCTAGGTTACTAGGTAGTATCTACTTACTAGTAGCATCTTTAAGTACTCTATAATATTAGTAAGCTAGCTCTTATAATACTTAAAGAGGAGTTCTAAGAACTAGAGGTTCTAAGTAGAAAGACAATAGGCATTCTCCTAAAGCTAGGCAGAGCCTAGTAATAATATCTAGTTTCCTTTAGCTAGTTTATTAAATATATAGAGAATATCTCTAATTATTTTATAAATAGAGATACTATACTAGTAATAGCCTTTCTATTAAGTATAAAAGAATAAGCTACTAAGATACTTCTAGAAAGTATTAATAGAGAAGTTTTTTTCTCTAAATAATTAGTATAAGGTAAGGATTAGAGATAAGGAATACTTACTTCTTCTCTTAGTATCTAAAGATTAAGTTCCTAAGAGGTATCTTAGGGTCCTTAGCTTTAGTAGAATCCTAAAAGAATACAAGGATAGAGCAGAGAAAGACTTCTTTAATTAAGAAGAACTTCTTAGTAGTTAGGAGACAAGCATATCCCTTATAAACCTCTGGAGGTACTGGATCTTATTAACTATAGATAGAAAGTAATAGAAGGCTAAAAGCTTATACTAGAGAACCTCAAGGGTTATAAGCTACTTTTTACAAAAGTTAATAAATAAGGTAAGTATTATAGTCTAAGAAAAAATTAGAAATATATTAACTAATATATTAACCTATATATATACTTATATTTTTTAACTTTTAAAGGTATTAGTCTTAGATATTCTAAGTAGTACTCTTTTTTAGACCCTTAATAGTTAGAGTATTATATATAATACTATTATTTTTAACAAAGTTAATAGTATTATCCTTATTAATATTACCCCACTAGGTATTATCTAAGTCCTCAAACATTAGATTATCAATATCTATATTCTCTATAGGACCTAGCTATATATTAATAAGTAAGAGATAGGTCCCCTTCTATATACTAAAAGCTTATAAGAAGAGAAGTAAAAATACTTAAGAGAAATAACTTACTAATACTTCTTATTTTACTAGTAAAGCTTTTTCTTTTAAGCTTCCTAGTTAACCTTAGAAGTACTCTTAAATAAACCTATACTCTCTAGCTTTTTAAGGTCTCTTCTAAAGTAGGTATTTATTACAATAGTTCTCCTTACTTTCTCTCTCTTAAGCTACCCCATGTTCTCCAGGCAGTGACAAGTCTTCACAGTATTCTTATTATCAGAGTACTTATCAGGTGCTTTGCGCTTTTTACCTACTCCTGAGCCAAGGGGGTAGCCTACTCTTAGGTTAATATAAATAGGATTTTTAATTAATATATTTTAAAAGTAGATCTTACCTCCAGTACTAGGTAGGTCTAATATAGTAATAAGAGTAGTAAGTTAGAGAAAAGAAGAAGGTAATAGTATTAAAAAGAAAAAATAAGAGAAGAAAAAATAACTAGGTTATAATAATAAGAAAAGGAAAAGGTTTAAAAGAGAAAAAAGTAAGGACTTTTATAGCTAGAAGTTTAAAAGTAAAAAGAGTAAAAGAGAGAAAGAAGCTAAGGTAAATAAAGAAAAAATAAAAGAATTTATTTTAAAAAGAGAGAAAGAGGCTAAGGTAAATAGAGAAAGAAATAAAAGAATCTATTTTAGAAAGGGTAGAAAGCGCAAAAGAGAATAAAGAAAACAAAAGGTTTTAAAAATAGAGAAAGTAAAAATAAGTTAAAAGTAAAATAATCTATTAAACTAGTATTAGATTCTCTACTTTTTATTTAAATTAGGTTATTTAGATTAGAGAGATTTTTCTACCTTATACTTATTAGGTTCCTAAAAGTAGTACTAGCTTTGGGGCCAGCGGGGCACCGGGTGGGGCCTGGGGGCACCGCAGAACAGAATAACATTATACTAAAGGGTACATAAAAGGGGTCTTCATAATAGCATCAAGGTTTAGAGAGGAGATAGATTAGAATAACAATCACTAGTAACCCCTAACTACTCTCTTACTAACTCCTTTACTTAGTACTGTATAGCCTCTAATATATTCTAATCTCTCCTTATTTATAGGTATACTAACTATTAGAGTAGTAACAGCACTAGTATAATTAACCTAATCCTAATCTATTACCTAGTAGGGTAGCCTAGTAATACAGTAGCTTATACCAGATACTAGCGGGACCGCAGCAGAGGAGCAGCGTACAACCAACCTTAATAGGTTAATAGAGGAATAGCTAAGGGCCCTTTTTAATAATAAAGTAGCTAAGGTAAGAAAGAGGAAGATAATTAAATAGATTATAGCCCTTAGAAATAGAGAGTCTATTAATAATATATATATAGCTAGTAGAAGACCTATAGCTACCTAGCTAGAGCCTAAGTACCTATATATTAATACCCTTGTTAAGTAGTTAGCCTCTATCTAATATAAGAGGGGTAACTAAAATAACCTTAAAGACTTCCTTTTTAAGTTATAAAGCTAATTCTCTATTACTAAGAAAGAATTTATAGCTAATAAGAGTAAAGTTTAGTTTATAAGGGCCTGCCTAGAGAGTAACCTATTACATAGCTAGAGAAGCTATCTTAACCTCTAGTATGGTAGTAATATCAGCCTAATTACCTAGAAATAGATAGAGGCCTAGCTCTATAACAGCGTTACTAATAACAATACACAGGCCTTTAGTATAGCTATAGAGCTAGATAAGATATAATAGAAACCTAAGTAGATATACTAGTAATTTATTAACTAGTATAAAATAGTTAAGGTAGAGATTTTAGACCTCTAACTAGAGAGGTAGTAAGTAGTCTATATCTTAAACTAACTACTCTTAGACTTATAAAGCTATATCTTAGCACATAGGCTACTAGCTACTTATTAAGAGCTAAATAACATAGTAAAAAGGGTAGAGATACTTATAAAGATATATACTAAGATAATAATAGAAGACTAGTAAAGGCTATAAGAGAGAAGGAATTAGTAGATCCTAGCTATTACCTTAGTACTAGTATTAGCTACTCTCTTAGATAAATTAAAAGGGTAATAGTTAGTCTTAATACCTAGAGTAGCTATATATATACCTATACCTAAGCTATGGGTTAAGTAGGAATAAGTAGGGTATAGATAACCCCTAAGGCACTTCTAGGGCTCTCCTATATACTTTAACTATAACAAGCTAGGACATATATTAACAGACTATATAGAGGAGGAGTACTATAAGTATAACTAGCCTTATTATATAGGTAGGCGCTGCGTACTAGTAGCCTAGCTAGTAGCTATAGAGGTTAATAGTATATAGATCCCCTAGAGAAAAGAACTATATTACTACTTTAAAGTAGACTTCTATATTAGAGTAGCTAGCATATAGAGAAAAGGAAGGGTATTAATTAACCCTGGGGCAGATAAGAATATTATATATTAGAGGATATTATATAAGGAGGTACCACTAGAGGTTTATAGGGAGGGAGTGGGGTTACTAGAGATATAGAGAGGTAAGGTACCTATTTATAAAGCAGTAGTATTAGTAATAAAAGTAATAGATAATATAGAGGTAAGAAAGGTATAGTCCTATACCTACTAGGTAGGTAAGATAGGTATATATAATACTATCCTAGGGATCCTCTAGAGGTAAAAGGTATAGTTAAATCTTAAGTAGGTAATAATTAGGTAGACTTACCTACTAGGAGAAGGCTATTTATAACATATCTAGAGAAGAAAGGTATTAAAGAGGGTATAAAGAGAGGTAGTGGTAATACTAGTATATAACTTATTAATCTACTACCTATATATAGAGAGAGCTAAGGGGGTACTAGAGCTACTACCTCACGCAGTAGAGGGAGAAAAGGGGGAAGAGATAAAGGGATTTAAGCTACTAGAAGAATATTAAGAATAGGTATATGTATTTAATATAAACCTAGTAACTAAACTAGCTAGAGATAAAGGTTACTCCTATACTATTAATCTTAAGCTAGAGGTAGAACTACCATTTAGCTCTATCTACCCCCTTATAGAGAAAGACTTAGAAGAGCTAAGGAAGTATATTGATAATATACTAGGTAAAGAGTGGATCTAGCCCTTGTAGAGCCCTGTAGGGGTACTAATCCTATTTATACTAAAGAAGAGGGGTAAGTTGTACCTCTATATAGACTATTGTAGCCTTAACAAGGTTATAGTTAAGAACTATATACTATTACTACTAATTAGAGAGATCCTTAACTACTTAGGAGAGGTAAAGTATTTTACTAAGCTTAAGCTTAAGGATATATACTACTAAGTAAGGATCTATACTAGTAATAAGTAGAAGATAGTATTCTAGATATAGTATAGATACTTTAAGTACTATATTATACCTTTTAAGCTAGTTAATATACTAGTAACCTTCTAAGTATATATAAATAATACTCTAGCTAGGCTAGTAAATATTACCTATATTATATACCTTAATAATATCTTAATCTTTACTAAGAATAAGGCTAATTATATAGAGGTAGTAAAAGAGGTACTATACTAGTTAGATACTGCTAGCCTATATACTAACCTAAAGAAGTATATTTTCTATACTAAGATAATTAGGTTTCTAGGGTTTATAGTATCTCTAGAGGGTATTACTATAGAGTAGGACTATATAGAGGTAATTACTTAGTAGACACTCTCTACTAGTATTAAAGATATATAGGTCTTTCTTAGGTTTATAAGGTTCTATTAGTACTTTATTAAGAACTACTCTAAGGTATATACCTCCCTTATAGACTAACTAATAGCTAAGGTAGTAGGGGAGAAGGTAATAACTAGAGAGGTAATTAAAGCCTTCTATAAGCTCTAAGTTATATTTACTTAAGCCTCTATCCTATAGTACTTTAACCTAGTACTACTAATATAGGTAGCGATAGATATATTAAACTTTATAATTAGGGCTATCTTATTATAGCTAGTAGAGGACTAGGAGTACCTTATTACCTTCTTATTTAGAAAGCTAAAGAGTACTAAACTATAGTATAGTATACTAGAGGCTAAGCAGCTTATAATCTAAGAGGTAGCTATATACTAGAGGTACTACCTCCTATATACCTAGAGTAGGATAATATTCTTAATAGATTACTTAGAGTACTACTACCTTACTAGTAAGCTCTAGCTTAATAGTTAGTAAGTAAGGTTACTCTAGAACCTATCTCTTTTTAACTTTAAGATTAACTACTAACTAGGAAAAGAGAATATAGCTAATAAGCTATTATAGTAGTTAGACTATTAGCTCTTAAGTATAGAAGATTAAGAGGTATAAGGTATATTCTTAGAAAGCTTTCTAAGTAGGTTTACCTAGAGAGTAGTAGTAATTATTAGTAGTAGGTTAATAGAGGTATACCTATTACTACTAGAAAAACTTACTCTTAGCTTAGAGAAGGAAACTATAGTAGTATAGTAAGCTAATAAGGTAATTACCTTTAAGGAGTAGTAAAAGCTAGAGAACAACTAATTAGAGAGAGAGAATAGGGTCCTTAGGTATAAGAGTAAGATAGTTATCTTAAAAGGGTATATACTAAGAACAAAGATTATAGTAGTATTCTATAATAAGCTAGCTAGAGAGTACCTAAAAGTAATCTATATACTTAAAAGAATTAGATAAATATTATTCTAGAGATTAATAAAGAAGGATATAATGGAGTATATTTAGATATATATAACTTATTAATAGATAAAGCTATACTACTACCTACCCTATAGAGAACTAGTATCTCTATTACTATCTAGCTAACTATCAAAATAGGTTACTATAGATTTTATTACTAAGCTACCTAAGTTAAAAGAATTTACTAGAGAGAGCTATAATAGTATCTTAGTTATAGTAAACTAACTTATAAAGTATATATTATATATACCTATATAAGAGACCTTAATAGTAGACTAGTTAGTATCTCTTTTAATTAAAAGGGTATTCTTATAATTTAGTATCCTAGGAGTAATAGTATCTAACTAAGGATCTCTCTTTACTAGCTATTTCTAATTAGTAGTATACTACTTACTAGCTATTAAGTAGAGGCTAAGTATAGCTAACTACTTATAGATAGATAGGTAGATAGAGTAATAAAACTAGAATATTAAGTACTTTCTTTAGACCTTTTATAGTCTAGAGTAGGATAATTAGGTAAAGTAACTACTAATAGCTAAGTTTATTTATAATAGTACTTAGTATAGTATAACCTAGATAGTACTAGTAGAGGCTTTAATAGGCTATGTATTATATAATATAAATAATATAAAGCTAGAAGGGGCTTTACTAATAGAGGTCCTATTAGTAAGAGACTAGGTATAGTAGCTATAAAGCTAGTAGGCTATAATCCTCTAGATAGTAGAGATAGCTAATAAGAACTGTAAGAGGTAGTATAATATAAAGTAATCTATAGTAGTATTTAAGGTAGAGAAGAAGGTTTTACTATTAATAAGGTTTATATAATAAAAGTACTCTATAAAGAAGCTCTTAAATAAGTATCTAGAGCTATTTATAGTTATATAAGTAGTTAGTAAAGAAAAAGTATATAAGCTTAACTTAGAGATATAATAGTATATCTATAATATATTCTTATTATTATAGTTAGAGAAGTTCTATAAAGTAGTAATAGAGCTATAGGTAGTTTTTATTAAGGAAGAAGAAGAGGATATATACTAGGTAGAGAGAATAGTTATATATAAGGGCCTCTAGAGAAACTAATAGTATCTAATAAAGTAGTAAGAATATAAAGAGAAGGAGAACTCTTAAGAACTATAGTAAAATATAGTAAAGAAACTATAGTAGAATTATAAATAGAGAATTACTGGAGGCTTATTAGAGAGAAACTAAGTTAATAATTATATAGCTATAAGGTAGCTAAGTTTATTATCTCTTTAATACTAGGGCTAGGGAGTAGAGAGGCCTAAGGGCTAGGTATTCTAAGCTTAAAAATAAGTAACTAACTAAATAAACAGTAGAGAGGTATTAGTAGGGTACTAGAGAGGTATATAGAGAGCACTAGAACCTACTAATTAGACTCTTCCTTATTATTACTAGTAATACCTTTTCTAAGATCTAATCTACTAGCCTAGAAGTTAATCTTACTAGTATACTAAAAGCTATTATTAGTATTATAAAAGAGTACTAGAGAGGTACTAGAGTAAGAGAAAGATATATAATATTGGTATAAGACTTAGTCTAATTAGAGAAAAGAGTACTCTAAGTCTTAATAGCCTTAGTCTACTTATAGAATATAATAACCTAGTCCTAAGTAGTAGTAGTAGTAATCTTAGTACTTTTAGCTAATAACTTAGCTTACTTAGCTTACTATTTTATAGTAAAGTAGGTACCCTTAAGAGTAAGGACTTTATACTAGTAGAGGAGCTACTCCTCCTTCTCCCATACTACCTTATACTTAGTATTAGAGACTAATATATTAGAAGCTTTTATTTAAAGGGCCTTTAAGCTTATAAGCTAGGCCTTCTTAATCTCCTTCTAAAAAGGGTTAGACTAAGAAGTACTAGAGAAGTATAGGGGTATATATATACTTATAAGGTAGTAGTAGAAGTAAGGGTTACCCTCTTTATAGAGGTTCTTAAAAACTACCTTAAGAGTAAGAGTAATAGTAATAGTAGTATATAAAGCCTACTATAGGTTAATAGTAGATTAATAGCTATAGAAGTAGTAATAATAAGAGAGAGAATAAGCTTATAGGGATATAAGACTTACTATACTAACTAGTATAGTAAGAGTACTTATTACTAGTAACTAGAATAGTTAGAATAGTAAAGGGGTAGTAGAGAGGTACTAAAGAAATAAGTATATACTTTAGATCTTAATATAATAAGAAAGATAGGTAATAGTATCTTTTATATTAAGCTACTACTTTACTATAGCCTAAAGGTAGTAATAGTAAGAGACCTTATATATAATAGTAGGGTTAATAATACTAAAAGTATTAGAGTAATTATTATTAGTAAGAGAGGCTACTAGGGGGAGACTAGGGGAGGTACTAGAGCTACCTAGGATAGTAGGATTAGTAGGAGGCATAGAGAATATAATAGTAGTAGTAAGGGAATAGCTAGTACTAGTACTACTACTAGTATTACTATTACTAGTACTATTATTACTGCTATAGTAATAGAGGTATAATAGAAAATAAAAAAATAATAATAATATAAAAATATTATAAAAAAAAGAAAGAAAAGAAGAAAAATAGGTAAAAAGTAAAAAAAGAGAAAGCAAGCCTAGTTATTCTTCTAGGTAGTATATATATAAGTAAGTAATAATAATAACTTTAGCTTATAAAGAAATAATAATATCTCTAGAAGGAAAGAGAGGTAAGAGATACTAGAGGGGTACTAATACCTCTTTTACTACTATAAAGTATAACCTTACTATTATACTAAGAATAATATAACTTAGAGCTTAGTTACTAAAGAAACAAAGGTACAAGTAATAAAAGCTAACTATACTACTTTATAAATAATAAGATACTAGGCTATAAGAGAGAGAAGGAAATAAGTAACTAAAGTAGTACTATAGGTAGGTAAGGTACTCCTATGGTAAAGTAAGTAACCCCTTACTAATAGTAATAAGAGCCTAAGACTTATACCCTAAGTATAAAATAGCTAGGCCTAGTAAGGTACTAAAGGGGCTATTAGCTATACTAAGCTACTATAAAATAAGAGTAAGGCTAAATGTAGGTAGTTAGCTAGAGAGATAACTACCTATCTAGTAGTCTATTAAGCTTAGTAAAGTTCCTGGACTCTACTAAAGTACAAGTAGTATTATAGGTAAGGTACTAGGGTACTAATAGAGAGGTAACTAATTAACTACTAGGTCCTAAGGATAGGACCTTAGAGGGGGGGGGATTATATTAAGTTCCTAAAAGTAATACTAGCTTTAGGGCTAGCAGGGTACACAGTAGGGCCTAGAGAATACTATAGAACAGAATAATGTTATACTAAAGGGTATATAAAAGGGGTTTTTACAATAGTATTAAGGTTTAGAGAGGAGATAGATTAAAATAATAGTTATTAGTAACCTCTAACTACCCTCTTACTAACTCCTTTACTTAGTACTATATAGCCTCTAATAATTATAAAAGAACTATTAAGTATTTAGCTATTTAAACCTTATACTACCTATCTTTATATTTATTAATTATTCTCTTTATTTTTATTATTCTCTATATCTCTATTACTTACCTTATTCTATTTTACTTCTATATCTTATTATTTCTCTCTCTCTTATCCTTTAGGCTAAGCTAGTAGAAACTAAGGTATATATACCTAAGTAGTAAATACTGCTTTAGTAATAGGGTTATTAAAATAATCTATTTACTTATAATATCTATATATATTTCTAGCTAGAAGTATTTATCTTAGAGATAGAAGTAAGTTACCTTATATCTCCAATATCTAGTCTTAGTATATACTATATTAATTAGAGCTTATTACTAGGATAAGCTATTAATAATCCTAAGGGAGTTAGAGGTTCTATAAGTACCTCTCTTAAAGAGGATTTTCTCTTATAATAAAGCATAGTACTATTTTCTTAAATTAAAGAAACTTAGGTATAAGAATTCTAAGTAGTTATTTAAGTATAAGAAGGAAGTAAGTAATTTACTTTAAGTATATCAACTATTTTTCTATAGCATTTAGAAGGTCTAAGAGAAAATCTAAAGGTAAATTAAAGTCCTTAAGTTTAAAGTCTTAGTCTAAATAGCTATATACCTTGAGGAAAAAGTTTTATATTACTATTATATAGTAAAGTTTAATATTAATAAAGTCTTTAATATCTTTTTTATCTCTTACCTTCCTTAGATTAGATAGTCTTAGAGGTGTTCTTAATAAGCTATTAGCTATAGAATTCTTCTAGCTTGGAATATACTTAATCTTAAAATTAAAGAGTTTAATCTATATTAATTAATAAGTTATTATTACTAAAGAGATATTATTTACTTTACTATTAATCTAAGCTACTAAGACCTTTATATCTATCTCCAAGAGAAAATAGACTCTAAAGAGATAGTTATAAAGATATTTTAAACTTATAAGGACTATATATACTTTAAGCTTTTTTATATTATACTTAAGCTTTAGTTTATATTAGATATTACTCTTATATTATATAACTATAAGCTTATTATTAACTATTTAACTAGAGGTATATCTCTACTCTTTTTTACTTATATTCATAATAAGAATAATCTAACTAATATCTAACTTATAATTAAGAATAATTAAAACTAAATTAGAAGTTAGATTAATCTTAAGGGTATTTATTACTAGTTTCTAATTTACTTCTTAGGAAAACTTCTTAGTCTTTTATAGTAGATATATAAGTAAGAGAGCTACTTTAGTAAAATAGAGAACCTAGAACTTATAAAATATTACTAGGTTTAAAAATAATTAGATATCTCTAATATCTCTATAGAGTTTTTATTTTAAAATCTTTAGAACTTTAGCTTAATCTAAGTATCTTTTTAATATTCTATAGAGATATTTAGTAATTACTACTAACTCTTAGTATTATTATAACTTAAGATTATATATTTTAAGAGCTCTATATTTATAAGAGTTTAATTAATATTATAGAGGTATTTATATATAAATTATTCAATACCTAGGTATTCCAAGATTAGTTTATTATTATAATATAAATAGAGACTTTTAATACTTATATTATCTATAAAAACTCTTTAGTAATCTAAGATTAGATTATAAAGAATCTAAGTAATAATTTAGTAGAATTAAGTAATAGAGTTAGTAGTACCTATAGAGAGGTAGTAATATCTAAATAAATCTAATAATATAGTAAATATTATAGGATTATAGCTTTTCTTATTTAAAAGAATCTAATTATCCTCTAAGAAGAAGTCTAAAAATAAGATAGGTTAGTCTATAGTAAACTCTTTAGAGAATTTATTTACTTTAAGAGGTAACTATATATTATAAAGAATAACTTTATTATATCTTATTATTAAATTCATAAGTAATAGATTACTATCTTTCTTTAGAATTAGACATTAAGGGTTTCTATATATATTATAGCCTTCTTTAATAATACCTCTAATTACTTACTTATAGAGAACCTTTATAGCTTTAAGAACTAAGGCCTTTAGAATAGAGATTCTTTTTACTTATTATAATTTATATGGGATTATTTTAATAACTTAAGGTAGTATAACTATCAGGTTAAGAGACCTATATTCCTTAAACTTCTAGACTAATAAAGCCTTATAGTTAACTAGGATTTATTTTAGTAGCTTAAGCTTCTCTAGCTAGAGGTAAGAATACTAATTAGTAATGTATTTTAGCCTTTCTAGCTCAAGTTAGAAATACTCTTTAATATTAAAGAATTTTAATATAATTAGATCTCTATAGGGTTTAGTAAAAGTAATAAACTTTCTTTAAATGCTTTAACCTTTTTAACCTTTTAGTATAGGTTATTATTTAAAATTAATTTATTAGAGAGATAGTTATCTATAGAGTAAATTCTTATTCCCTTTTTCTTATATATTATTAAGACTTTAGTAATAGTAATCTTTTCTATAGTATAAGTAATCTTTTTCCTAATTTCTTTTATTTATATAACTACTTTTTAAATTCCTTTTAAAAACTTCTAAGTTTCTAATTACTATTAGTATCTAAATAGTATAGCTTTAGGTAATAATAATTTAAATACTACTATTACATAAAAATACCTCTTTATAATAGTTATTATCTTAATAATTATTACTATATAAGGTTCTATAAGATCTTTTATTATATAAGGTATTAAGACTTTTACTACTTAGTTAGTATTAGAAGCTATGTAGTACTAAGTAAAGGAGTTAGTAAGAGGGTAGTTAGAGGCTACTAGTAACTATTATTCTAATCTATCTCCTCTCTAAACCTTAATACTATTATAAAAACCCCTTTTATATACCCTTTAGTATAATATTATTCTATTTTATAGTATCTTCTAGGCCTTACTTAGTACCTTACTAGCTCTAAAGCTAGTATTACTTTTAGAAACCTAATATAATCCCCCTCCTTTAAGGTCCTATTCTTAGGACCTAGTAGTTAATTAATTAGCCCCTCTATTAGTACCTTAGTACCTTACTTATAATACTATTTATACTTTCATAAAGTCTAGAAACTCTACTAAGCTTAATAGATTATTAGATAGGTAGTTATCTCTCTAGCTAATTACCTACCCTTAGCTTTATTTTTATTTTATAATAGCTTAGTATATTCTTTCTCTCTAACTAGTTATCTCTTAGCTTTTACTACTTCTTAAAAGTAATTACCTTATTAGCTTATTATATTACTATAGTTTCTTTTTCTAAGCTTAGATTGAGTTCTTTTAGTAGTAATAGATCTATCTTTATTAACCTATTACTAATAATTACTACTACTCTCTAGGTAAACCTACTTAGAAACTTTCTAGAAATATACTTTATACTTCTTAGTCTTTTATACCTAAGGGCTAATAGTGTAGCTACTATAATAGCTTATTAGCTATATTCTTCTTTTCTAGCTAGTAATTAATCTTAAAGTTAAAAAGAGATAGGTTTTAAAATAACCTTACTTACTAACTATTAAGCTAGAGCTTATTAATAAGGTAGTAGTACTTTAGGTAGTCTATTAAGAATATAATCTTATTCTAAGTATATAGGAGGTAATAACTCTAGTATATAGCTACCTCTTAGATTATAAATAGCTTAGCCTCTAGTATACTATACTATAGTTTAATACCTTTTAGTTTCTTAGATAAAAAGGTAATAAAGTATTACTAGTTCTTTACTAGCTATAATAAGATAGCTCTAATTATAAAGTTTAATATATCTATCTCTACTTATATTAGTAATACTAGGTTAAAGTACTATAGAATAGAGGCTTAGGTAAACATAACTTAGAGCTCATAGAAGGCTTTAATTACTTCTCTAGTTATTACCTTCTTCTCTACTATCTTAGCTATTAGTTAGTCTATAAGAGAGGTATATACCTTAGAGTAGTTCTTAATAAAGTACTAATAGAACTCTATAAACCTAAGAAAGACCTATATATTTTTAATACTAATAGGGAGTAGCTACTAGGTAATTACCTCTATATAGTCTTATTCTATAGTAATACCCTCTAGAGATACTATAAACCCTAGAAACCTAATTATCTTAGTATAGAAAATATACTTCTTTAAGTTAGTATATAAGCTAGTAATATCTAACTAGTATAATATTCCTTTTATTACCTCTATATAACTAGCCTTAATCTTAGTAAAGATTAAGATATTATTAAGGTATATAATATAGATAATATTTACTAGCTTAGTTAGAGTATTATTTATATATACTTAGAAGGTTATTAGTATATTAACTAGCTTAAAAGATGTAATATAATACTTAAAGTATCTATACTATATCTAGAATACTATTTTCTACTTATTACTAGTATAGATCCTTACCTAGTAATATATATTCTTAAGATTAAGCTTAGTAAAATACTTTATTTCTCCTAAGTAGTTAAGGATCTTTCTAATTAGTAGTAGTAGTATATAGTTCTTAACTATAACCTTATTAAGGCTATAATAGTCTATATAAAGGTATAACTTACTTCTCTTCTTTAGTATAAATAGGATTAATACCCTTATAGGGCTTTATAAGGGCTAGATCTACCTCTTACTTAGTATATTATTAATATACTTCCTTAGCTTTTCTAACTCCTTCTTTATAAGAAAGTAAATAAAGCTAAATAGTAGTTTTATCTCTAGCTTAAGGTTAATAGTATAAGAGTAACTTTTATCCCTAGCTAGTTTAGCTACTAGGTTTATATTAAATATATATATCTATTCTTAATATTCTTTTAGTAGCTTCAATCCCTTTTTCTCTTCTCCTTTTTTCCTCTCTCTTATATAAGGTAATAGCTCTAGTGCTCCCTTAGCTCTCTCTATATATAAATAGTAGACTAATAGGTTATATACTAGTATTATTACTACCTCTCTTTATACCCTCTTTAATACCTTTTTTCTTTAGATAAGTTATAGATAGCCTTTTCTCAGTAGGTAAGTCTACCTAATTATTACTTACCTAAGATTTAGTTATACCTTTTACTTCTAGAGGATCTTTAGAATAGTAATATATATTTCTATATTACTTATTTAATAGGTATAAGACTATACCGTTCTTACTTCTATATTATCTGTTACCTGTATTATTAATACTATTACCTTATAGTTAGATACCTTACCTCTTTATATTTCTAGTAATCTTACACCTTTTTTATAAACGTCTAGTAGTACCTCTTTATATAATATTTTCTAATATATATTATTCTTATCTACTCTAAAGTTAATTATTACCCTTTTTTTTCTTTATATATTAGTTACTCTAATATAGAAGTCTACTTTAAAATAGTAACATAGTTCTTCTCTCTAAGAGATCTATATACTATTAACCTCTATACCTACTAGCTAGGCTACTAGTATATAATACTTACTTATATAATAAGGCTAGTTATATTTATACTACTTCTCTTCTATATACTCTATTAATATATATTTTAGCTTACTATAGTTAAAGTATATAAGAGAGCTCTAGAAGTACCTTAGGGGTTATCTATACCTTTCTTATTTCTACTTAACCTATAGCTTAAGTATAGGTATATATATAGTTACTTTAGGTATTAAAACTAACTATTACCTTTTTAATTTATCTAAGGGGGTAGCTAATACTAGTACTAGGGTAATAGCTAGGGTTTACTAGTCCTTTCTCTCTTATAACCTTTACTAGTCTTTTATTATTATCTTAGTATATATCTTTATAAGTATTTCTACTTTCTTTATTATATTATTTAGCTCTTAATAAGTACCTAGTAGCTTATATACTAGGATATAGCTTTATAAGTTTAAAAGTAATTAGTTTAAGATATAAACTACTTATTACTTCTCTAGTTAGAGGTTTAGAATCTCTACTTTAATTTTTTTATATTAGTTAATAAATTACTAGTATATCTACCTAGGTTTCTACTATATCTTATCTAGCTCTATAGCTATACTAAAAGCTTATATATTATTATTAGTAATACTATTATAGAGCTAGGCTTTTATCTATTTCTAGGGAATTATGCTAATATTACTATTATACTAAAGGTTAATATAGCTTCTCTAGCTATATAATAGGTTACCCTCTAGGTAGGCTTCTATAAACTAGACTTTACTCTTATTAGCTATAAATTCTTTTTTAGTAATAGAGAATTAGCTTTATAACTGAAAAAAAAAGTCTTTAAGGTTATTTTAGTTACCTCTCTTATATTAGATAAAAACTAATTACTTAATAAGGGTATTAGTATATAAGTACTTAAGCCCTAGCTAGATAGCTATAAGTTCTTTATTAGCTATATATATATTATCAATAGACTTTCTATTTTTAAAGATTATAATCTATTTAATTATCTTTCTCTTTTTTACTTTAACTACTTTATTATTAAAAATGGCTTTTAGCTTTTTTCTATTAACTTATTAAGGTTAGTTATATATTACTCTTTTACTATAGTTTTACTAGTATTTAATATAAGCTATTATATTACCAAGCTACTTAACTAGGTAATAGATTAAGATTAAGTTAATTATACTAGTACTATTACTACTCTAATAATTAGTATATCTATAAATAGAGAGAGATTAGAATATATTAGAAGCTATGTAGTACTAAGTAAAGGAGTTAGTAAGAGGGTAGTTAGAGGTTGCTAGTAACTATTATTCTGATCTGTTTTCTCTCTAAACCTTGATGCTATTATAAAAACCCCCTTTGTATACCCTTTGGTATAACGTTATTCTATTCTGCAGTGTCCCCTGGGCCCTACCTGGTGCCCTGCTAGCTCTAAAGCTAGTACTACTTTCAGGAACCTGATAGTTAGTTAGAGTTATTAAGACTATATGTTTATTCTTATAGTCTAGATTTAAGTAGTATAAAAGGCTAGTAGTGGTCTTAGAGTAATTACTAATACCTAGTTTTTTAACTTCTTATCTTTAAAGTTTATATATATATAACTTTCTAGGTTAAGTAGTATATAGTTAAGCTTTACCTGAGTATTTTTTTAAATTACTTTAACAGAGATTTATATTACAGTATTAGTAATAATAAAGTTTATATTAATTAGTTCTCTAAATTAACTTAGAGTTATTTAGCTATTTATAATAAATAGAAAACCCAATAATAGTAGTTTTAAAATATAATCTTTATTGATAATAAAGAAGTATAACTAAACCTTATACTTATTAATATAGATATTTATATAATAAAACCTCTTAAAGTAAGAATCTACTTAATTAGTTCTATAAGCTTTTATTACAAGTATTATATAAGTAAAGAAGATATTAGCTTTTTTAATATATTATTTTATTAGAATATTAACCTATATTTCTATATCCAAAATCCTACTAATTATTAGAACAGTAATCTTTTTATTAAGCTATATAAGTTTTATATTAAGCTATATAAGTTTTATATTAAGCTAAAGGTAAGCTTTTAATATAACTACCTCTAGTAATTTTAAGAGAGATATAGTCTAGGTTACTCTTACTATTCTAATTACTAAAGGTTTTCTTACTTTAATAGCTTAATTATATTCTCTAATTAAGCTTTTAATATCTAACTTTTAACTAAGCTTAGTTATAAGGTTAATAAGAGAGACTAGTATTAAAAAGAAAACCCCTTTTAGCTTAGGTACTTTATATCTATAATCTTTTAAAGTATTTACTATAGCTTTATTAAACTTAGATTATATTTAATATAAGAGTTTAGTAGGTAGAGAGACTAGGGTATTAAGCTTCTTTTTTATAAGGTAGTAAGCTTTCTAAGTAAAATCTAGCTTTTAGAGCTATTTAAAAAAAAGAATTAGTATATCTTAGAGAGAGGTAGAGACTTTAGTAGCTATATCCTCTAGGGGTTAAGGTTACTAAAGGATTATATATTCAAAGGTAGGCTTTATTAGTTTAGAAAATAGAGTTAGGTTATCTTAGTTAGTAATATTTATAATTTTAAGCTTTTTAAAAGTAACTTTTTTCTTTTATAAGATCTTAATTATGATATTTATTATAGGCTTTTTTATATTTACTATATATAAACTTTATATATACTTTTAGGTTATAGTCTCAGGTTTCTTTATAGAGCTATCTTTTATAACTATAAAGAAATAAGAGATATTAAACTATTTAAAGAAGAGAATAACTACTTAAAGGTATTTAATAGCTTAAGTAATAAGTTTTAAATTAGAAAATATTACTTCTAGAAAATTAGCTTATACTTACTAGAGCAATTTTATTTGATATTTAAGGATCTCCTTAGTGATTTATTTAAGAATTAGGTTATTATTAAAATTTAAAATATAAGTAAGTAATATAATTTAATTAGTATATCTTTAGTTATAGCTTTTATTAAGAATAGTATAAGAAATAGTAAATATTAATAAACTACTTATTTATTATCTATACCTTTATAAACCTTAAATTAATAGGAGAAGCCAAGTATCTTTATTTATTATATATTACTTATATTCTTAAATCTAAGTATAAGAAGTAAAATAATAGTACTAATATTAGTTTTTTAGCTTATTAACCTATTTATATAAGTTTAATTTACTTATACTAACTAAGAAGACTTATATACCTAAGTAAGAATAAGTTAATTAATAATAGATCTTTAGTTTAGTAAAGTTCTTAGCTAGATTAAGCTTAGTATTAGGAGGCTTAGAGATTTTAATATTAATTAAGGTATAGTACTATAACTAAGGCTACTAGTTATATTTAGTTATCTACTTAGACTAACCTAACATAGGCTTTAATATAGATGTCTAAGAATTAGAAGTAAAGAAAGAGAAGTACCCTTTTTTATAAGTAATTATATCTAATGAAACTAATTTAAAAGTTAAATAACTAGTTCATTAAATAAAAGTATTAAAAGTAATACTTAGCTTATTTATAGTATCTTTAATAGTTTCTTATTTAAATTACTTATATATAGCCTTAATTAAAGTTTAGTTTATAATAATATAAAGATTTTAATACTTTACTTATATAATAATATTATTAATCTTAATAAAAAGATTCTAAGTCATAATAAAGTCTTAATGAAATATAATAGACTTTTTAATTACTTTCTTAATTTATTATTTTTTATTTAGAAATTAATTAATATCTTATTATTAAAACTTAGTAAGAAGGGAGGCTTTTTTATTAGTCTAAGAGAGAGATCTAATAATATTCTTAATAGAGGTTTAATAGTCTCTATCTATAAAATAAGTAACTAGGGCACTTATATAGTAGTAGAGAACTCTAGTAATCTTATATTAGTCTTTAGACTTCTTTAAGAACTTAATAATATTATTATCCTTAAAGGTAGAAGCTCTATCTTAGTTAGGTATAAGAAGCTTATAAAAGTTATAAATATTACTTTAATTAGTATATAAAGCTAATTAAGTAGTAGAGATATCTAAAAGTTATTTTATAATAATTTCAAGAAATCTTTCTATAGAGAGAGAGATTAAATAAATAGTTATTAAAGTAGATTACTAAGGTATAATAGTAGCTAAAGCTTAAGTTTTAGATCTAATATCTCACTAAGGTATACGTTTAGTGTTACTAATTTTAATTAATAAATTACTATTATTATCTAAGTTAAAAGTAGTAAATAAATTAGAATAGACTATAAAGTTAGTATTAAAAGGCTTATACTAATTAGTCTCTTTATTGAGAGAAATATTAATTAGAGGTAGAGAAAAAGATTCTCTAGTTCTAAAAGATATATACTAGTTACTTATAGTTAAAATTGAAGTAATATTAAGTAATTTTAAAAAGTTTATAATTTTCATAATAGTTTTATAATTATTATATTCTAAGTATCTATAAGTAGGGCTAGCTAAAGACTATTTTATAAGCTAGATTAAAGTTACTAAGATAGTTTCTATAGCCTAAATAAAGGATTTTCTATAGAAGATAGCTCTAATCTAACTTTTTATAGAAATTATTACTAATTTCTAATATAGAATTTTCTATCCTTAGGTAATATTATATAGCCTTTTATATTATAGAGCCTATTAAGGGTTAAAGGTATCTTAAGTATTACTTATTACTAAAATTAATATAAAAAGCTAGAGTAACTTAATTAGATATTACTTATATTAATCAAGTAATCTCTTCTTTAAGATATAATCTTTATTTTATATATCAAGGACTACTTAAAAAACTTATAAGTTATTTATTACTTAGATTATTTTATTAGTATTATTTTATTAGTAATATTACTAAATCTAAGTTTTTTCTTATCTTTTAGATTTTATTATGTACTATTATATTTGTTTTAATAAATACTCTAGAGGTATTAGTAAAGAGAAGAAAAGAAAGAAGTTATAAGAGGTATGATTAGTAATTTACATACTATCTATTTAGATATATCTTTACTATTAATACTCTTTTCTAAAAGGAGAGACTATTAAAAGTATATAAGATATAGTTTAAGACTTAGGTTATAGTACAGCTATATAAAAGGATATAATAATACTATATTACTCTAAGTAACTTAGGTTCTATATCTAATCTAGTATAAGAAGATATAACCTATTTAAAGCTTTTAAAGTTTAAATAGATATATTATTGTTGGATTAAATATAATAAAGGTCTCTCCATAACCCAAGTTACTATACTAAACTATATTAATAAGAGTATATGACTCTAGTCTAGAGTATGATTTTAAAAGATAAATAAGTATATAAAGAAGTACTTAATTATATACTAATATAAGGTGTACTATCTCTCTTTAAATATATTTTTTTAATAGATACTTCAGTAAGTATCTAAAACTATAAATACTCTAAAAGAAAAATAAGAAAAGAAATTACTAACTATTATTTTCTAAACTATAAATACTATAACCCTAGCCTTGCTCTACTATAGTAGTTAAAAGTATTTAAACTATATAGATAAACATATAAAAAAAAGAACTTACTTTACTATTACTCTTATACTCTATAAGTAATAAAGTTACTTAGCTTAATTAGTACTTAAAAATAAATAATAAAGCTCTACCTCTTTATCTTCTATATCCTTTTAATACTTAATAAGAGTAGCTAGGTAGTTAGGTTATATCTATAATTCTATCCTAGTTAACTTCTCTATAGACCTAACCTAGTATATATATATAAGAACCTTATTAGCCTTTTCTATATATAAATAAATATTAAGAATATACTAGAAGTTTTATTTATCTCTAAGAACCTCTGTAGTTTTTATATATTTTAATATATATATACTAAGTTTTAATCTTATAGAGCTGAAAAAGATCTTTCTCTTTCTACGTTAAGCTATTATAAGACTATTAATAGTGGATAACTATTTAAATTAAGTTAATAAAATAACTTTAAAATTTATTATAGCTTTACTTAAATAACTCTATTATATTAATTAATATAAGAAGATGATAGTATTTCTTTATATTATTCATACTTAACTAAGAAGTTAGTAAGGTCTCTCTTTTCTATTTATAAAAGTAAAAAAAAGAATTAAAGAGCTACTTTTTTTATTTATAGATTAAGTTTATCTAATAGTTTATTTTATATAATCTAACTGTAGTAAGTTAATAATATAACTTTAAAGAAGATAATATAATAATTAATAAATAAATAAAGATGAGAAAAGAATAAATAAATTAATATATAAATAGAAGATAATAATTTTAAGAAAGAGACAAAGAGAGAAATTAAGTAATAAGGTAAAAAAGAATAACTACTAATTATATAATTATGATAAGAGTATATAATAGGATTAGTTATAATAGTAATTATATAATAATATTTCTAGGCTAAGAAGTAGGATACCTATAGATTAATTAGTAGACCTTTAATAAGATATTAGCCTTGCTAGATTAGCTATATATAGATATAATACCTATACATGGCTAGACTAATAAAGAGTAGTTAAGTTAAATTCTATGTTATTATTAGCCTTTATTATTATAATATTTATCTATTACTTTTCTAGGCTTATAACCTCTTATAATTATTTAACTTCTACCTCTTAGAGAGAGCTTACTTAAGAATAGAAGAATTATAATCTACTAAATTATTAGTAACTACTTATTAAACTATTAATATAGAGCTATTATTATCAAACCTACTTTCTATTAATCTATTAGTAATAAAGCTAATATAAGTTATTTAAAAGTAAAATATAATACTTTTATAATTACTTACTAATTACCTAGTAATAATAGAGAGGTAATATAAATACTTTTTAGTATATACTTATAATATATTACTAAAGAATAGTATACTAAAGTAAGTATTATATTAGCTAGCAATAACCTAAGTAAGTAGTATACCATAGAAAGTATTAAAAAGATATTATATTAAATAAGTTCTAAAACAAGTAACTTTATTACTGTAATTATAATAATAAAAGTACTAATTTATACTTAATATAATAGATAGAAATAAAGAAATAGAAGTAAGAAGCTTATAAGCTACCTTGAAAGTATTTATTTATTAATTATATATTAATCTAGAACTTTAAAAGAGATACCTTTATTGCTAGCTCTATAAAGCCTATGAGTAAACTAGCTAATTACCTTTATAATTCTTTACTAAGTAATTATTAATATACTAAGCCTTAAGTACTAAGGACCTTAAAGAAAATTAGTTACTTACCTTGTTATTTTTCTATTACCTATATCTAAGTATTTAAAGAGTACTAGTATACTAGAAGTATAATACTTAGTAACTATATAATATTACTCTTATTACTAAGTAACTATAAAAACTCTATATTAATACTATAGTTTTAACTAGACGTCTATTTAAGTTCTCTATTAGATCTCTAATATAATATATTACTAGGCTATTACTAAGCTACTACTAGTAAAAAGGCTATAGCTAGATATACTACTTAAAAAACCTACTAAGTAGTTAATAAAGACTTTAATAGAGTATATTATATATTATAAGAAGGGCTTTATTACTATAGATTACTATAGTAAAAGGATATATATATTAAATATCTAACGAAAGAATATACTATTATAATTTATTATACCAAAGTATAAGCTATTTATATTACTTATAATACTACTTAGCTAAAAGTAAAAGATACTTAGGAATTAGACCTATAGTAATTACTAAATTATTAGCAACTAATTATAATATAAGTTTAAATTCCTAGGTAATTAACTTAACTACAGAAAGTATCTAAAGTTAGTAATAGTCTAAGTACCTAGTGAGATTAGAATTCTAAGCTAGCAATAGTCTTAGATATCTAACTAGTTAGTAATTGCTTACTAAAGGCTTAGTAATTAATATATAAACTATAGGTTTAAATTCTACATTACATAATAAGCTTATAAAAGTAAACTAAGGTAGTTCAAATCTAAATATATACTTAGTAATAGCTTATAAAGTACTTAGTGAAATAATAATAATAGTTTAAATCCAATAATAAGATAATAATAAGAATAATAAAATCTATTTATATCTATAATTAGTAATAGCTTATAGAGTACCTAGTGATAGGAGTATAGCTTGGGGACTAGCCCTTTTAAAAGGGGGGGTAATTATAATAATATCCCTAGGCTAAGGGGTAGGATGCTCATTGATCAATCAGCAGACCTCTAGCAAGACGTTAGCCTAGCTAGATTAGTCATATACAGAAATAATACCTATACATAGCTAGACTAGTAGGGAGCAGTTAAGTTAAATTCTATATTATTATTAACCTCTATTATTGTCATATTTATCTATTACTTTCCTAGGCTTATAACCTCTTATAAATTAATAGTATTATCTCTTATAATAGTTACAAGCTTAGTTTACTCTTATTATATTATAATAGTATAGCTTTAAGAGGTACTAGATATTATAAACTTTATAAGTTTAATTTCTATAATATATATACCATATACTAGTACAAAAGAGCTAGAGCTAGAGCTACTAGTAGCTAGTAATTAGTAGCTAGAGCTAGCTAGTACTAGCCTATATAAGTTAGAAGCTACTCTAAGATATTACTTTAGTTAAATCTAACTAGGCTTATTCTAAAGAAGTATATTATAAAAGTATATAATAATATTAATTATTATAATAATTAATAGTATTATCTTTTATAATAATAGTATATAGTAACTAGTTATTAATTAGCTCTAGTTATTATAAGCTAAAAGAGGTACTTTACTTAGAACTTACTTTAGCTTACTTTTACTATAACTATAGCCTTGGTCAGAATAGTAGATCTAGTAATAGGCCTGTAGCCCTTATAAACCTACTATTAGTCTAACCTTTAGCCTAGTTATAGAAGCCCTACTTAGCTCTACTTAGTACTAGCTTATATAACCAGCTACTACTAGCTATAGCCTAGTTTAGCTTCTTAACTAATTCTATTACCTCTTTTAGTTATATTAAGTAGTAATATAACTTCTATAGTTCAATCTCTATATATAAATAAGGTTTTTACTCTCTATTATTATTTAATAGTTATAATAAGTAAATAAGTAAGCTAATATAGCTATTTAAAAGTACTAATTAAGCTAAATATAAATATTACTAGAATTATTACTTATATATATATACTAGCTACCTTTTTTACTAGTAGTTAATAGTTAGCCTAACTTATCTAGTAAAACTATATTACCTATTACCTAGCTTAGAGCTACTAACTCTCTAGCTATAATAAACCTATTTCTTTTTTACTCTTACTTTTATACTCTTTTTTACCTTCTAATAACTACTCTTTTTTACTCTCTTTTTTATTCTCAGCTATTATATCTATTTTATTAAGTTTACTACTAGAGCTACTATTAGTTAAGGCTCTTGAGAAATAGTAGAAACATCAGCTAGAGCCTTACTAGAAGTATGGTATATACTTTTACTTATAAAACGCCCTTCTTTGCTATATCTTTGTGAATAACTATAGCTAGTAATTTTGCTACTAAATCTACTATTAAGACTTTATATCTTAAAATGTCTTTTTTTACTACCTTCACCAGCCTAGCTGCTAGCCACCTGCTCACAGGCTAGCTACGCTGGTTATAGCAGAGTAGCACACCTAAGGCGAAGCCCAGCAGCTAGCTTATAGAGATACCTATGATGCTCTCATGCCCATAGATAGGCCTATAAGAGAGCTCTTGCTACCACCGTTCCTGCTAATACTGCTGTTAGCTGTGAAAGTAAATACTGCTATTGAGGCACTCTATGTTAGAGTATTAGCCCTTGAGAAGGCCTATCAGAAGCGAGCCCTAGAGCCACTGCTGCTACCGGTATAACTGCTGAGATATATATCGCTACTACTGCTAACACCATTGCTAGCCTAGATCTAGCCTGCTCATTAGACCACCTGTTAGCTCACTTGCTAGGAGCAACTACCTCTCCTTTTTAGGAGAGGCCAGCCCTCTAGAGGTTACGTCTAACAGTAACAAGTCTATTGGTAAGTCTAGTAATAGCAGGAGGAGATTTATAACCTTCACTAGCTTATATAAGACCTATAGTCCTATAACTATTGCCCTCTACCTCTGCGATATAAAGCTACCTAGTATTGAAGTAAAGAGCCTAATAAATAGGAATAACAAGAGCTAGACTAGGTTAAAGATAATAAGATAGTCTTATATATAGTAAAAGGTTTCTAGGATAATAATAATAATAATAATAACTAGACTATATATTTAACTAGTACCTAGTAAGTTAACTATAAGGAGTTTAATAGTTAATCTATAGTATAACCTTACTATTAGGTAGTAGTATATTAGCTACCTACCTAGCCTATAGCCTAGCTTATAGTCTAGCTATATACCTAGCTTAAATATTACTATTAGTAATAATAATAGCCTAGCTAGCTAGTATATTACCTACTAAGGTAGCTAAGTTACTAGCTATTACCTACCTAGCTAATATATTAATAATAACCTAGTTATTAATAATAGCGTAGTTATTTACTAAGTTAATAATAAGTCCCCTATTTATATAAGTAGCTTATTAATACTCCTAGGTATAGCTTATATCTATATTTATACCCTATATATCTAGCTCTCTAGTAATAATTAATACCTTAGCTATTATATACCTAGCTACTACCATAATAGTTCTCTTAACTAGACTATATATATAAGTATAAGCTTAAAGAAAATAAGTATAGTAATAATAGTAATAATAGATATAGTAAGAAGTACAGAGGTTAAGATAGTCTAAATAGATATAAATATAATAATACTAAGTATAGTAATAGTAAGTAATATATATAATAAGCAGGTAAAATAGATAAGTAAGTAAAATACTAAACTACTAACCTACTACCTATATTATTTTAATGTGTCTTCTAACTGCGACATAAATATCTATACTAAACAAAGAAGCTTAACTAAATCTTACTATTTAAGCTATCTAAAAAGGCTAAATAAAGAGTATTTAAGAGGTAGCTTAGACCTATAGTATTAGTTATATAATACTATCTTAATAATTAAAGAGAATAATATTATAATATAATACTATATTAAACTTAGAGAATTTAATAGAGCTTAAAGAGTAAAAGCTAGTTAAGTATATTCTTACCCTAGATACTTAATTATTTCTTCTCTAGCTTAGTAGTATTAAAGAAATAGCTAATTAATTACTTACTAATTATAATATACTACTAGTTAGTAAGCACTAGGCCTTAAACTTTGATAAATAATAACTATAGCTCTAAATATATCTTTTTATAGATATAACTATAAAAAAGCTAAATATAAAGATCTAAATATAATAAATATATAGTTTTATCTTATGGTAAATGTAATTATAAAATATAGTATTCTAAAGTTAGATATCTATAACTTTCATAAGACTAGCTTTATAATAAACTAAATTATACCTAGAATAGTTATTATAAGCTCTAAAAGATATTCAAATATAAAAATAATATGGCTTAGTAATTAAAAATAGGTTATAGTTATTTAAACTATTAGTTTGTCTAGCTATAGTATCTTACTATATATTATTATTATAAGTAAAAATCTTCTCTCTACCTAGTATACTAAATCTAATCTCCTATCTAACTAGGTTATTATAATATCTAAGAATAGATAGATAATAAAGAAAAGAGATCTAAATTAAGCTTAGTACTTTAATTAATATTTAAAGTTATATATAAAAAGAATATTACCTTCTTATTATTAAGAGATATAAAAGTTATTACTTTATAGTCTTTAAGCTATTTTATAAGTTAAATAATATTATTACTCTCTATATAGTACGTTATTCTTTATATTTACTTTAGCCCTTAGATATAGAGTATTTTAAGCCTTTAAAGTTAGTATATAATTAAGAAATTAAGAATAAGATATATTAGAGTAATACTTATATTACAAAGAATAACTTCTTTCTAGTATTTTATAATACCTTCTAGAGAACTATTGTAGAAAGAAATATCTAAGAGGGTTTTAAAGGGGTAGAACTTATCTCTCTAAGTATAGAAAGTATAATATCTAAGCTAGATATTAAGTTATATACTTCTTTACCTCTAGCTTCCCTTCTAATAATACTACTACCTTGGACTTTCTAGATACTAAAGACTATAATAGAGCTAAGTTCTTAAGAAACTTTAATTAAGGATTAATTCCTTGATTATCTAAATAGCTTTTTAATATATAGCTATATAACTACTAAGTAGGTTCTTAGAAGATTATTAGAAATTATATATAAGCTTATAATATTAAAAATAAGGATTAAGAGCTTTAAAGATAGGAATACCTTACTTAACTAATATAAAAGAGCTAAGAAAACTTATCTTAAGTAAGGAAGAAGTCTTACCATAGCTAAGGCTTAGGATATTAAGTTATAAAGAGAAGTAATAGCCTAGGTACAAGAGAAAATATATTAGAGTAGTAGTTATAAGCTAAGGATAGAAATAGGTTAAAAGAGATATAGTATCTATAGAAATACTAGATATAATATATAAATATATAATTTTAATAAAGAAATATCTAAAGAAGAGGATTCTAAGTAGTTTAAATTAATTTAGTCTTTTTATTATTACTTAGTAATTATATTTACAATATAGTAGTAGTTTAGTATTTTACTTACTTATCTATTTTACTTACTTATTATATATATTATAATAATAGATATAATAATAAGTATAATAGATATAGTAATAAATATAGGAATAATAATTATTAAGTCTTACATATCAGTATTTACCTAGTTTATAATAGTATAATAAATATTTAAAACTATAGCTAATTTTAATCTCTATTAGTTTAACTAGTATATTTAATAAGATATATATAAATAGAAGCTTTTTATTTTTTCTAATAATTACCTTATAACTAATTACTCTTTATAAAGAGAGTACTCAATATAAGCTAAAAAAGGTACTTTACTTAGAGCTTACTTTAGCTTACTTTTATTATAATTATAGCCTTAGTTAGAATGGTAGATCTAGTAATAGGCCTATAGCCCTTATAGACCTACTATTAGTCTAGCGTTTAGCCTAATTATAAGAGCCTTACTTAGCTCTACCTAGTACTAGCTTATATAACTAGCTACTACTAGCTATAGCTTTGTTTAGCTTTTTAATTAATTCTATTATCTCTTTTAGCTATATTACTAGTATGAAAGACCTATTATAAAGAAGAATATAATATCTAGTAATATAAATCTTATTATTTATTTCTCTCTTATTTATTTTTAATAATATAGTTAGATATAAGATGAGTAATAGTAATAGAGATATTAAACTAAGTAAGTAGTTTATAGTATTTATTATATAAGATATTGAGAGATTCTATAGCCTTTTATTACATCTTCTAGAGCTTTTACTATTAGTAGATTTTACTTTAGCCAGCTAACCTTACTAGTAAACAATAGTTAAGAAAATACTTCTAGTATATAATTTTAATATTTATTAATTGAATTAAATTATACTATCTATTTAACTTAATTATTTTAGACTACTATAAGCTACCTGGAATAGTTTATCTAATTTTAAATTATACTATAAGTAAAGCTTTAGCCTTTTTTAATTCTTAATTAAAGTAGATAGCTTATTCTTAGCTATATTATATACTATTATTCAAAAGTACTTTAGATTTTAATATTTTATTTATTATTATTATTACTATTTCTTATACTTTCTTATTACTATTCTTTATACTACTTTAAACCTAGCTTAATTACTTTTTATTTTATTCATTAATATCTTTACTTAAATCAAGTTATATAGCTTTTTAGTATAGTTTGCTTATCTCTATTAGCTTAATTTAATATGTTAAGATATCTTTTTATTGGTTTTAATAATATTAATAATAGCTTTTATTATACCTATAAAAAACTAATATATACTAGAGTTAATAATAAGATAATAAAGGTCTTTAAAAGAGATAAAGAAGTTTATAATCTATATTATTATATCTTTTATTTAGTCTTTAGTAAGAAGTATTAAAATAAATTTTATTACCTATTCTCTTAAGTAAAAAAAAAGAAAATCTCTTTTTTTCTTAAGACCTTATAGACTTAAATCTTTAGCTTATTAACTAGTTCTAATAAGATCTTAATAAGCCATTATTATTAATAAGAAGTTAGCTCTTTAAAAGAAGCTTTGAAGATTTTATATATTTAATAGAGAATTAATAGAGAGATATAAGAAATTAATATATAAGTATATATCTTATAAAGGTATAATATTTATAATTTTTAATTACCTTAAAAACCCCTAACCTTAATATATTTAAATTATATTAAACTATATAAGGTTTTCTACTATTTCTATCTTCTTTAATTATAATATTATACTCTTTAGTCTTTATAATATTATAATAGCTTTTTAACCTTAGACTAAAGATATCTTAAAGTACTAACCTTACCTTATTTACCTTTTTAATACTAATTATATATAAGAGAAATAACTCTTAATTAATTATAACTTATTACTATTATTTAATAAACCACTATTATTACTTTCTTTAAAAAGTAACTACCTTAGTATTAGCTAATTCTATAGAATTTATAATTCTTAAGATTAATATAACCTTATTACTAAACTTCTAACTAATATATAAAAGATATAACCTCTTATAAATAATTATCTAGTTATCAAGCTTATATTCTACTTTATTTACTATTTCTTTAGAAGAATAACTTAAATATAAATAATTGCTTTTTTATACTTTTTTCTAAAGTATAATTCTTTTTTTTAATACCAAATTTAATAATCTTTTTAATTTTTTATATCATAATTGAATATTACTGTTAAACTTATTTACTAAATTATTAATATCAATTAAGAATTAATAATAATATTTCTTTAGTAATAAGATTATATAATAATATACCTAGGCTAAGAAGTAAAATACCTATAGATCTATTAGTAAGCTCTTAATAAGATATAAGCTTAGATAGATTAGTTATATATATATATATTATATTATTTATAGCTAGGCTAGTAAGGATATATTAAGTTAAATTCTATATTATTATTAACCTCTATCATTATAATATTTATTTATTACTTTCTTAGGCTTATAACTCTCTTATAATTATTTAACTTCTACTTCTTAAAGAGAGCTTACTTAAGAATAGAAGAATTATAATCTACTAGATTATAAGTAATTACTTACTAAACTATTAATATAAAACTATTATTATTAAACCTATTCTCTACTAACTTATTAATAACTAATCTAATATAGGTTATTTAAAAGTTAAATATAACTCTTTTATAATTACTTATTAACTACTAAGTAATAACTAAGAAGTAATAGAAGTATCCTTTAGTATATACTTATAGTATATTCTAAAAGAATATAATATCTAAATAAGTATTAAATTAGCTAGTAATAATATAAACTAGTAATAAACTAAGAAAAGCTCTAGAAAGCTATTATATTCAATAAGCTTTAATAATGTTTACCCTATTGCTATAAATAAAATAGAGAAACTACTAATATATACTTAATATAATAAGTAATAAAAAAGAGATAAGAATCTTATAAGCTACCTTTAAAGTATTTATTTATTAATTATATATTAATTTAAAACTTTAAGAGAGATACCTTTATAATTAGTTTTATAAAGCTTATTAATAGACTAGCTAGTTACTATTATAATTCTTTATTAAGTAGTTAGTAATTTATTAGGCTTTAGGTATTAGAAATCTTAAAAAGAATTAGCTACTAGCTTTCTTATTTTTCTATTACTTATACTCTAGTATTTAATAGTTATTAGTCTACTAGAATTATAATTTCTAGTAACTATATTATATTACTCTTATTACTAAGTAACTATAGGAACTCTATATTAATACTAAAGTCTATAAGATATAAGATTAGATCTTTAACTAGACTTTTAGCTAGATTTCTTACTAGATATTTAAAATAAGCTATTAGTAAGCTATTATTAAATAGCTACTACTAGTAAAGAAGTATTATAACCTAACTAGCTATAGGTAATGCAAGCCCTACCAGAGCCCTAGACGCGTGGGTGGCGCAGTATTTATAGGAAGCAAGTCTAATAGGATAGGATAGAAGGATAACGCCCCCTTATAGAACAGAAGAACTATAATATAAGTTATGTAGAGATTATATAAGTTTTATTAGATATACTCCTTAGTAGAGTATATATAATAATAAAAGAAATATATATAATAGAGAAAGTAATATACTTAGGGATTAGATATATATAGTATTAAGACTAAGGCTTATATATAAAATAGACTATGTTTAAGACTTAGAATAAACTTCTATAGCTCTTTAATAATTAACTTATAAAATATCTTTAGAAAACTTTTAGACTTCTTTTACTTACTTATCTTTATAATACTCTAACCTAAGCTATATAAGCTATTCTAACTATTAACTGACTAATTAATTACTGAGTAACTAATATAATAGTAAGAATATTAATAAGTATTAATACTATTAATTACTATTATAGTCTTAGCTATACTTTAGTAAAAAACCTATTATTCAAAATCTAGTTATAATACTTTAATTACTCTTATTAGTAAGTTAACTTTATAATATTAATTAATAGTACTTATAATATCTTCTCCTAAGACTTTATTATTTTTAAGTATCTCTAAGACTTCTAGGTTACTACATTAGAAGCTTACTTAAGCATAGATCTTAATAAACCTATAATACTAGAAGTTAAGTTTAATAAAGATAGAGAAGCTATCCTTACTATAGACTAGTACTTAGCTATATATAAAATAGTTAAAAGAAATACTAAATATAATAAATAACTAATAGATATTATTAATAATAATATAGGTTAGATAGAGTAATTAAAGAATACTAATAATTATAATCTTAGTTAAATATAAGATATTATTAATAATACTTTTAATAAGCTTAAGGTAAAGAATAATAAAGCTATTAAGCTAGGCTAAGAAGTTAAGACTCTTTAAGCTACTACTAATAGTATCTTAACCCTAGTTAAAGGGTAAGATAAACTTAAACTAAATTCTTTAGAAACTTATAATAGTATTAACAAGTAACTAAAAGGGTTTCTAATTTAAGTATATACTTATTAAACCTTCTATATTACTAACTTTTAAAATAAGACTAAAAGAGTTATTTATATTAGTATATTTCTATAAGAAAAAGTATTATCTTAGTTTAAGCTATTTGAAGAATAATTTCTTAGAAATAATAGAGAACTAAGTATATACTCTGATAAGACTTAGTTAATCTTTAGAAGTATAATAAGCTTTAAATAAGCTTTAAAATTACTATTTTAAGAACTTAAAGGAAATTTAAAGAATAAACTTATAAAGATTATAAGTACTCTAGAAGATTTATTTAGATATATTAAATTTGTTATTAAGATAGATATATATCTCTATAAATAATATAAAGAAAAGGGTAAAAACTAATAATTAAATATTAATATAGGTAGGTACTATACCTAAGGACCTTAGAACTCTATTAATTATTAATAAAATAAGAATAATAACTAGTAGTAACTCTAAAACTAACTAAGTATATCCTATAGATACTATATAAAACCCATAGATATTAGTATAGCTAGAAAGTAAGAGAATAGACTATTATAAGATACTAAGATAGTTAAGTACTATAACTATAAAAAGATAGAGTACTATACTAGAGACTACTAATAACTAAAATAACTTTACAATAAGATATTAATTAAGGGTAACTAATAAGTAAATATTACTTAAAAAGAAATTCTATACCTATAACTTTTATAAACTACCTACTATAATAATAGTTACCTTATATAGTAGGATAGTAAGAAAGAAGTAAGATAGTATTCTAAAGAACCTAAAAATAAGACTATTATAGTAACCTAATAAGTACTAAAGTTACCTATAATACTATAAGCTACTAGTATTACTTATAAACTTAAATAATAAAGTTAGAATAAGATTATATAGTTAATTTAAGCATAATAAGCTATAGAAGCTAATCTAAATAAAATACTATAAGAATAAGCTATTATAGATATAATAAAGAAATAACTATAAGAATATATTAAGGTATAAAAAAACTCTATATAATAATTCAAACTTAACTAAGAACTTGAAAGGCCCTTAGAGAGAATACTATTAACTCTTAAAAAAGACTTAAATAAGTTATTACTAGAACTATTATAGTAACTAGAAAAGAGAAAAAGACCTTCTTCTTACCCCCTTCACTCTATTACTATAAAGCAATACCTAAAAGTACTATTAAAGTATAGAGAACTAACTTAGACTTAAAAACAAAATTGGAACTCCTACTAGATAAATGTATCTTACTAAGTAAAACAGAATAATATAAAGTAGAGTAGCTAATTAAGATAAGTTATATAAACCTAGCTATTTCTAAATAAAATAATATAAACTAGTATATTTAAAACTAGGTAAATAATATATTATTCTTATTACTCTTACTTATATCTAACTACTAATATAACTCTAATAAACCTCTAATAACTTAGACCTATATAGACTTCTAAGAAGATCTACTTATTATTAAGATAGAAGAAAAAGAATAAAAGGAATAATAACTAGAGATTAATAAGTATACTCATAAGTAAGAAGTATATTTCTATAGGATAGAAGATACTAACCTTAAATACTACCTAATTATACTAACACAAGAGAAACTAATATTTAGTAACTATAAGTACCTTGACTGAAAGAACCCTTTATACTTCTAAATCTTCTAAGTAGATTATATCTATAATAAATACTCTATATACTAACCTTAAAAAAAGGAATATTTATTCTACCTATAAAAATATAAGAATAAAGCTATTTCTATGGTCTATAAGAACTTCAAAATTAATATATAGAATGTAAAAGAGTATTATATACCCTAGTTTATTATATGACTAAGCTAGAAATATACTATACTATATATTAATTACCTTATAGGATACTAGTCTAACTATCTATTTAATAAATATATTTACTGCTATAAAGGAAAGGTTAGAATATAGAGAGAATAAATTAAGTAAGCCTCTAAGAAGCTAAAAAACTCCTAGTACTAGCTATAAAGGAGATATAAATAGCTAATAATAGAAGAAAAACTCTTTATATAATAATAATTAAAAATAATAATAGTTATATTATTCATATAATACTAATTAATAGCTAGCTTACTAAGGTTATAATTAATAGTAAAGTATAAGCTAACCTTATATTACCTAAAGTAGTAAATAAAAGAAATATCTAATAGTTATATAAAGATAAACTATATACCTTATAGATAGTTAAAAAAGAATAAGTTTAGTATAGTAAAAAAACTATTAATAAGAAGACTATATATTTTTCTTTAGTAATCTATAGCTAATACTAATAACTTAACTTTAATATTACTAAAATAGAAAAGATAGATATAATTCTGGGAATCCAATAGTTATAAAAATATAACCCTAATAAAGATTAAAGAACTAGCTAACTCTAATAGAGAGATTTAGCTATAAGGTAGTATTATATACTATAACCCCTAAGTAAACTTATATAACTAAAGAAGTATATTACTTATATTAAAAGAATTAAACATATATAAGACTAGAGTTTTATGTTAATAAACATTATAAATATATTAAATAGGTAAGATAAATAAAGCCTAGAAAAGAATTAACTAAATTTAATACCTCTTAAATACTAGTAATATATAAGACTATTTACTAAAAAACTAGAAATAGAACTACTAGAGTATAGATTATATAATTATTAGATCTAACTACTAAAAGGAAAATACCCTAACCTTAAGCTAATTTATAGACTTAACCTAATAAAATAAGAAGTACTTAATAAATAACTAGATAAAAACCTAGTAAAAGGTAATATTAGACTATTAGACTTACTAATAAGATACTCTATCTTATTTATACTTAAGAAGAATAAAAAGCTATAACTATATATTAACTATTAGAAGCTTAATAATATTATAAAGAAAAATAGTCACTTACTACCTCTTATCTGAGAATTATAGGACCTATTATATAGAGTAAATTAGTTTATAGTACTTAACCTTAAAGGTACCTATAACCTTATTGGAATTAAGAAAGAAGATAAATAGAAAATAGTATTTTAAATATAAAGAGTACTATTTAAGACCTTGATTATACCTTTTAGACTTAGTAATATATCTATTATATTTTAAATAATAATTAATTATATACTTAAAGAGTATCTTAATATCTTTATCTTCTCTAGAAACCTTAAATAATATAAAAGATATATATATAAGGTACTTAAGAAGCTCTAGAAAGTAAAACTCTTAGTTAAACTAGAGAAGAGTTAATTCTATATTTAGAAGGTTAACTACCTTAGATTTATTATTATACTAGGGGAAATCTAAATATAAGATAAGAAGGTTAAAGTAGTTAGAGACTAGCTAATACCTACTAATATTAAGGAAGTTTAATTATTCCTAGGATTTATTAACTTCTACTAATAATTCCTTAAAAATTATGTAACTTATACTAAACCTCTATAATAACTTATATATAAAGAAAATAAGTTTAAATAGATAGAAGAATATAATAAAGCCTTTATAAAAGTTAAGAATCTTATTATATTAAAATTAGTTATGAATATTCTAAACCTAGATAAACCCTTTAAAGTTATAACTAATACCTTAGAATTTGCTATAACAGAATAGCTCAGATAATAAAATAAAGAGGAATAACTGTACTAATATATATTTTACTTGAAAGTATTCTATAGACCTAAGTTAAACTATTCAATCTATAATAAAAACTTATAGTAATTATTAAAGTATTTAGAGAATAGAAACCTTATCTATTAGAAATAAAGTACTAGGTAATTATATATATAGATTATAAGAACCCTATATACTTTATAACCTCTAAGGTTTTAAATAAATAATAGATTTAATAGTTAGAAATTTTATTAGAATATAACTTCAAGATTATCTATTATAAAGAAATAGAAAATAAAAGACCTAATACTCTTAGCTAAAGACTAGACCTTAAAGTCTTGGTATTAGAAGAAATATAAGTTATTCTTAAATATAATAAGAATAGTAATATTATTTTAGTATAAAAACTTATTATAATTAGTATATATATTAATACAGGTTTAACTAGTATAATAATAAGTAACTAAATATATAAGATATATAGTGCTTAAGTATATAAATACTAAGAAGTGATAAAAACCTTTAAAAGAATCTAATAATACTATAATAAGTAAGTTATATAAGAATAAATAGCTTTAGTAATTAAGAACTATAACCTATATAAGAAAAGTAACAATAGCTCTTATAAGCAATATAAGTATATTTAACTATTACTAATACCCCTAGAAGTATAGTACTTAATCTCTTTAGACTTTCTTATTAAATCACTAAAGTTAAGAGAACTACTTATAAAGATATGATATAATAGTATCCTCATTATTATTAACTAACTTATAAAGATATGATATAATAGTATCCTTATTATTATTAACTAACTTATAAAGTATACTTACTTTACTCTATATTCTAAAGCTATCTTAGCTAAGAACGTTATATATACTTTGTTTAAGTATATTATTAGTCATTATAGCTTATTAAAAGAAATTATAATAAATAGAGATAAACTATTTACTTTAAAGTTTTAAAAGGTTTTAATTTTATAACTTAGTTTAGATTATAAACTATCTACTTCTTTCTACCTATAGATTAATAAACAAATAAAAAGAGTTAATTAGATACTTTAATAGTATCTCTAATATTATATTAACTATAACTAAGATTATTAAATATTATTATAACTTATAGCTTAATTTACTTATAATAGTACTATTAGAGAAAGTAGGACAAACTTATTATTTTACTAAAACTATAGATTTAAACCAACTACCTATAGAGAAACTTATAAAAGACTATAAGTACTAAAACCTATAGCTAATATTACTAAACTTAGACAAATTTAAAGTAAAGTAGCCCTAGATTTAAAATTTATTAGATAATAAATAAAGAAATATACTAACCTTTTAAGAATTAAGAAACTAACCTTTAAAGAGAGAGATAGTATATACCTTATATACTAAAATATTAAAACTAAATAGCTTAGTAATAAACTTAACTATAAAAAACTAGAACCTTTCAAAACCTTATAAATAGTTTTAAATATTATCTATAAACTTGACTTATTAAATATAATAAAGATTTACTTAGTCTTTTATATTATACTACTTAAACCAGTACTATATAGATTAAATACTCATAATTATATTATTATTAAACTAAATAAACTAAAATATAACGTTAAAAGAATTATTAATAAATACTATAAGAATAATAAAAAGTAATACTTTATTAAATAGAAAGGCTATAGATATAAAGATAACTTATAGAAACTAGTTAAGAACCTCTAGTACTCTTAGGAACTACTCTAGGACTTTTATACCTCCTAGTAGAACTAGACTTTACTAAGGGACCTAGGTTAGTAAACTCTTTACTAACTCTAAAGTATATCTAATCTATATTATTCTTTATACTAATATACTAAAGATTATTTATAATCTCTACCTTATAAGTATCTAAAGCTAATATAATTCTGTCTTTCTTATATAATTATTATATTTTATAAGTAAAAGCCTACTATTACTTTTCTCTTACCTTCTTTTTTATAGAATAAATAAAGTAAAAGTAATAAGTAGCTAGAGCTATCTTCTTTTATATAGTAGCTAGCTAAGTATATAACTTAGTAGTCTATTAATAGAGATCTAATAATTTCTTACTTATCTTCTCCTCTTTATCTTTTTATTTCTTTCTCTAAGTATTTAACTTTATTACTATAATAATAATTAGTATATTAAAATACTAAAGAAAGATATTAATTTATAGGTAGATACTACTAGAATACTATTATAAGGCTTTTAAAGCCTTATATATAACTAGTAATAATTCTTTAAATTCTCTTTTTAAATATATATAATCTTTTACTTAAAGTAAGAAGAATAAAGTATATCTATAGAAATTCTTAAACTATAGAAAGAATTATTAATAGTTAAATAGAAGTTCTTAATAATATTGAAAAAATACTCTTTTTATCATAACATTTTAGTATTAATTTAATTATGTAACCTAATATAGTATAAGTATTATAAGTAAGTAAGAAAGTATAATTAATAACTCTCTTACCTAAGAACTATAACCTACTTATATAGGTCTAAAGAGTAAGACCTTTAAAGAGGAGACTTAATATTATAACCTAACTAGCTATAGGTAATAAAAGCCTTACTAGAGCTCCAGAAGCATAGGTAGTATAGTATTTATAAAAAGTAGTAAAATAGAAAGATAACGTTCCCTTATAAAATAGAAAAACTATAATATAAGTTATATAGAGATCATATAAGTTTTATTAGATATACTTCTTAATAGAGTATATATAATAATAAGAGAAATATATATAATATAGAAAGTAATATACTAAGGCATTAGATGTATATAGTATTAAGACTAGAACTTATATATAGAATAGACTAAGTCTAGAACTTAGAATAGACTTCTATAGCTCTTTAGTAATTAACTTATAAATTTTTTTAAAAAGCTTTTAGACTTCTTTTACTTACTTATCTTTATAATACTTTAACCTAAGCTATATAAGTTATCCTGACTATTAACTACCTAACTAATTACTAAGTAACTAATATAATAGTTAGAATACTAATAAGTATTAATACTATTAATTACTATTATAGCCTTAGCTATACTTTAGTAGAAAACTTACTATTAGAAATCTAGCTATAATAAGAAGCTATAGATAAATATACTACCTCTTAAGAAACCTACTAAGTAATTAGTAAAAACTAAGTATACTATATATTATAAGAGAGGCTGTATTACTATAGATTACTATAATAAAAGATTATATATTAAATTCCTAAAGAAAGTATATATTATTAAAATCTATTATACTAGAATATAAGCTTTTTATATTACTTATAATACTACTTAGCTAAAAGTAAAGAATACCTAAGAATTAAACCTATAGTAATAATTACTAAGCTATTAGTAATATATAATTATATAATAGGTTTAAATTCTATATATATATATAGAAATATAAGATAATTAACTAGATTAGAGAAAGTACCTAAAGGTAATAATAGTCTAGGTACCTAGTAGGGTTAGAATCCTAAAAGCTAGTAATAGTCTTAGATATCTAACTAATTAGTAATAGCTTACTAAAGACTAATAATAGATTAATAGGTTTAAATCTTACTTTAGATAGTAAGCTTATTAAAATATTCTAAGGTAGTATAAATTTGAAGTTATAATACCTAGTAATAGCTTATAAAGTATCTAGTGAAATAGAAGTAAAACTATAATAGTTTAAATCTAATAATAACAATAATAAGATCTATTTATACCTATAATTAGTAATAGCAAAAGTACCTAATAATAGGAGTACAGCCTAAGAACTAGCTCTTTTAAAAGGGGGGGTAATTGTAATAATATCCCTAGGCTAAGGGGTGGGATACCCATAGATCTATTAGCAGGCCCTTAGTAAGACATTAGCCTGGCTAGATTAGTTATATATACACATATATATATCATATCACACATAGCTAGGCTAGTAACAATATATTAAGTTAGATTCTATATTATTATTAACCTCTATTATTATAATATTTATCTATTACTTTTCTAAGCTTATAACTCTCTTATAGATTATACTTAATAATAGTAAAAAAGATAGAGCTCTTAAGATAAACTATTATCTTATATACTTTAATAATAAACCTATTCTTCAAGTAAAATATCTTTTTAAATTACTATTTCTTATTATACTCTAAGAAATTAATTCTTTTCTTTTTTTATAATTAATATCTTAAACTTATTAATCTCTAGTAATTCAAAGTAAACCTATAATATTGTTTTAATTAGATTAATACTTTTATAAAAGCTAGTAAATTTTATATTATAAAGTAATATAAATATTGAGTTTAAATTAAATTATATAATTTATATTTTAATATAATTCAATTAATAGCTTTAAATTACTAAGAGATATCAATATTTAATAGTATTTATTTTAAAACTATAATTATTAATAATAAACTATTATAAAAGCTTTAAAAATAAATAAATAACTATTATATTATTATTTAAAAGCTTAATATAGTTAGTATAACTATAGCTTTAATCTTAGGATATTTATATATCTTTCTTATTACATATTTACTTGGTCTATCTTAGATATAATTATTATAACTAATTAATAGGTTAATATCTAAGTATATAATATATATATTATTATTGAACAGTAATTTTTAGATTTCTAATTCACTTAATAAGATATTAATAACATTAAAGCTTATATGAATTAAAAAAGACTAAGTTAGTATTTGTTAATAGTTACTTTAATTAAGCTATTCAATAAGTAAGATATTCTATATATAATAAAATAGATAAATATTAAGCTAAACCACTTTATTAGCCTTATTTAAACCTCAATTTCTTATCTTTAAATATAAAAGTAATTCTCTAAGGTATCTAGTTTTAATAATACTAATTATATTAATTACTTGAAGTTTTTCTTTTCTAAGTTATTAGTTAGAAATATCCTAGATCTATTTATAATACTATACTTAGGTTTATTAATAATAAAAAACTAAAGGGTTTTTAATTTCTCTTAATAAGTATTTAATAACTTATAAACTAATACCTAATTTATTACTTTATTATTATTACTACTAATTATAATGAGTAAATAAAGATTATATTAAATAAGTAATTCTTAGATATTTAATAATAGCTTTATATTTATCATATTAACTTTAATATCATATTTAAAACTAAGTAAAAGTAAATTAAGAATAATAATTATAATAATAATAGTAATAAATCTAATAATAAAATTAATTAACTATTAACATAAGTAATAGCTTAGCTTAATAATAAGAATTAAGCTTATATTAATATAGTAATAAATAAGGCTTTCCTTTATATATATCATAAAACTCTTATAATATAAAAGCTTTTTACTTTTATTAAAACTAAGTATAACTTTAAAAAGGCTTGGATTAACCTTTATAAAGAGTTTCTTAATTAATACTTAATCTTTTAATACTTCTATATAATATACTTATTCTTAAGAGTATAATAAGCTTATTCTTTTATTTAAAAATACTAGAACTTTAGTATTTATATTACTTTTAATATAAAGTCTAATAATAATAATATTAAAAGCTATCTCTTAAATAACTTTAACTACTTATATTAACTTATTAATATTATATAAAATATAATTAACAATTAAAAACTATACTTTAAATAAGCTTATAGTTAAGATAAAGTTCTTAGAGATTAGAAGTATATAAATACTTATTTTAAGTACTTAAGTAAACTTTAGATAATACTTTTTCTAAAGTACTTTAGATTAATTATAAGGTAATATTAGTTAATAAAAAAGTAATATTTTCTAATAAAGACCTATTTCTAGTTTTAATTAAAAAATATAATTCAAATAATATTATTTTATTTAAGCTTAGTATTTTATATTATTATGAGATTTTTATTAAAAATGTTTAATTCAATAACTTTTAATAAGTAAGAGGTTTATTGTTTATAATACTTTTAAGAGATATCTTTCTTTAATTTATACTAATAGTTATTAGATCTAAAGATTATAATATCTCTATATAGTAAACTTAAGAATTTAATATAATTTATTTTATTATAACTAGCTTTATTTAAAGAGAATTATTTAGTTAATTAAACTTATATTACTAATAATAATTAAGAGATAAGTAATAAGAAATAAAACTACTTATTTAAAAATAGAAATAAATTAATAATAACTAGGTTTATATAAGAGATAAGTTAGCTAAGTTAAAGCTAGATTTCTATATTATTTTAATAATAAATAGATTGTTAGTTTAATATACTTAAGAAAGAGAAAGTAATAGAGAATTATATTAGTAAATAATTATTAAAGCTTAGTATTTAAAAGATATAAAGTTAATAAGAAATAATTAATAGTAATAATAAGTTCTTATAAATATATTATAAAAAAGTAATTAAATAATAAGCTTTTCTCTTATAAAGTCTTTATTTAAGATTTTTAAAACTTAAACGTAAATTATAATATATACTTTTGTATATCTTAAATAAGAAAAGAGATATTTTTATAGCTACAAAAAATAAGCTTTATAAGAGGTAACTTTTATAGCTATAGAAAATAAGCTTTATAAAAAGTAACTTTTATAGCTATAGAAAATAGGCTCTATAGAGAGTAACTTTTATAGCTATAGAAAATAGGCTCTATAGAGAGTAACTTTTATAGCTATAGGAAATAGGCTTCTAGAGAACCCTTTTTATAGCTATAGAAAATAGGCTCTATAAAGTAGTAACTTTTATAGCTATAAAAAGGGTCCTGTAGAAGCCTATTTCTTATGGCTATAAAGGCTAATTAGTTAATATACTATAATATAATAGTAGAATAGAATTATTAGTATAATTATATTTACTATCTTTATAAAGAGGTACTAGTTTTTTCTAGCTAATTAGAGAGATAAATGGTAATACCTATATAAGAGTAATACCTATATATTAATTTATAGTACTTATATATTAATTATTGAAAAAGAATTATATATTTATTATATTAGAGTTATTATATTAAGTCTTTTTATAGTTATATTTATAAAAAATATATTTAAAGCTTTACTAATTATTTAATAAAGTTAAAAGTTTAAAACTTATTAAGTAGTAATATATTATAATTAGTTAAAAGTTACTTAGCTATTTCTTTAATATTACCAAGTTAGAAAAAAAATAAGTAGAAATCTAGATTAAGAATAAACTTCATTAGGCTTTTTTTTGAAATTTTATTAAATTTTATAAATTAGATATAATATTATATTATAATACTATTGTCTTTAGCCTTTATAATAGTATTATATAACTAATACTATAGATTTAAGCTACCTCTTAAATACTTTTTATATAGCTTTTTTAAAAAGCTTAAATAATAACATTTAATTAAGCCTTATTATTTTATATTACTATTACTATAGCTATTAGAAGATATATTAAAATAGTATAGGTAGTAGGTTTATAGTTTAATAACTTACTTACTTATCTACCTTACTTATTTATTAAGTATATTATATTAAATTATTAATTATTAAATTATAGAGATTATAATAGCTATATATATATATTTATCTAGATACTTATATAGAAATCTAGATATAAGGCTATCTCTTTATAGTAGAATCCTTATAGATTGCTGGCTTCTAATTATTCTAAAACCTTAGGTATCTACTGTGCATGTGGGGCCCATTTACTGCCCATTCTCTGGCATTTTGCCATGTCATTTCCGCGCATTCAACACCTCTATTGCTTTCCCTGACTACTGCCCCCTAGGCAATCCCCTCACAACGTTGTCAGTTCTCGCGGGGTCCTTCTGGTCTCCAAAACTATAAATCCACATCAAAAGCACAAGCTAGATCTCTCTTGCCAAGAGCGATGAGATGTTCAGGAGCAGCAGCCTATCGGCGTTTATATGGGCATACTGAACCCTATTGATAAGTGCCCCGGCGACAACGACTACTTCCCACACCGGTGCGTGGTGCACGGCATATATAACAACACCCCACGACACAGACATCACATAGACACAGACTCATCTGGCACACAACCCTAAGCAATTAGCATCAGTCTTTAATCTACACTAGCTATCTGACGCAGCGTCAGCCCAGTACATTTACCTGCTAAACCCTGGAACCTCGGTGGCCATCTGACGATATGGGGGAACCCCTATACCTCTGGTGTGAGGTACTCTGCGTACTGCTCAGGCATTAGCCCCACCGCAGTACCTGCGGCCGCCTCTTGCCCTTGTCCTTATATCTCTAGCGCGTCGCTCGCAGCGATCGAATCGCGTCTTTCGGCATCCACAGCCTCGCCGCTTTCCTCGAATGAATCCATCAATGTGACTGCCCTCCTTTGGCCCGACCACCTCTCGAACACAGGCGTTTCTCCTGGTGGCCAGGAGGCGTATACGTTCGTCAGAGGGATTACTTCCGATGTTACAGACACCACGACGATGGTGGGTGTAAGCACACGATTGACCAGGCGTTCTCTGGGCATCTCGGTTGTTGAGGAAAACCGCGCAATTAACCAGGCGCTCTCTAGTTGTCGATATGAAGAAGGAAACACGCGACTGGCCAGGCGCTCTCTGGTTATCGAAGTTACCAAGGCCATGAGCAAATGGTGGGCAGCCTGAACCATTCGGGCGTGTTCTGCAGGTCCAACACATTTACTGAGGCTTGTCTTTCTTTCCTTGATTGGCATTCTCCGTCGTGGCCTTCTTCTTCTTCTACTTCTTTGCCTTGTTTATGATGGCGCTGCTGGCTTTGAATGCGTCTTTGGTGCTGCTTGCTTCCTTGTCGCTTCCGCTATCCACTGCAGGTTCTGGCGCGTCGGTCTGGCTGGGGCCAGATGTGCTCGGCACTTGGTCGTTGTACGAGGTTAAAGGATGGTGTGGTCATTTAGGGTTCATCTAGCGATTTGGCTCAATGAAATAATTAGCAGGCGTGTACTAAAGAAAGCAAGCGTCAGCTGGAGTTGATACCAAGCTATAGATATAGACATCTATCTGCCTTTCCACCTCCACTAGTACCTCCATAGTGTCCGGTATTGGGCGATGGGGAAAAGGCGCCGGGATGCCGAAGTATCTGCTCGGTGGCTTTTATTCCGGCTCGGTAGATGAGCGATGGTAATAACAAGGAGCCGCGTGTGCAAATTGGGGACGATGGATCTAACGAGAGGATTATTAGGCGACAAGGTCTCTCTGATTATTGGGGACGACGATGGGGGGGGAGAGCGGAAGTTGTCGGTAAACATCTTCGAGGAATAAGAAGGTACGTCCTGTAGAGAGGAGGTGATGCTACTTTTCCCACCAAAACGGTGTCACCACCTCTTGCGCGCAGTGCGCACCAAGCCAATTGAACTACTACATGGATACGCCACAAGTCGCTCAACCTATCCCATCGTCTGTGGCTGGTCCTACACAAAAGTGCATCTTGACGGCAGTCAGCTTACTACAATTTAGCGGCCGAGTCATTATTCCACATGACGAGAGTATGTAGAAGAGGAACCAACCCATGACACCTATCAGGCGGGGGAGAGAGCATCATCACCACCTCCCTCCTTCCTGCAGAGCAGCAGAGCAGCCACCCACCACCCCCACACGGGGCGCACCATACACCCACTCGAGGGGGTGGTACACCATGTCGGCAGGAACAACACAATACCACCACTTCCTCCTTCTCATCCACCCAACACCACCACCATCACCACCCACCTCCCTCCCTCCCTCTCTAGGCTTCTGTTCCATCCACCCACCACCACCTGTTCTCCCTCCTCTCAATTCAACCCACCCCTTTTGGAATTCCTGTCAATCATCACCATCCATCTTTCATCTTCCATCTGTTAAAGGTATTACAGGCGCCTCCAGCCTCCCTTCCCCCTCTTTGGTAAACCCGACACTAAAAGACACTCAGGCTTCATGGCCCGCCTCAATCGAGCTCCCAGGAAACCAACGACGCCATCCATCCAAGACAGAATTACAAGCTTCTCCGACGACATCCGCCGAATCTTCCCAACACCCGAAAGCCTGAAACAAAGGTTGGCCGATTTCGAAGCTTCTTTAGCAGAACATCCGCATCGCCAGGACCCCACCATTACCAGACACGCTCTACCGACCGACGTTGTTCGATTCCTCTGCAACGCACTCTCTTTCAACCCCAAGCACACCTCCGGGTCTCTCAAGGGAAAGATCGCCAAGGCTGTTGCAATCTAGGATATTGAAATTCCATACTTGCTCTTCCTCCTTTCCTACGACCAGGCAGACCAAGGTCGTCCCTTTTTCACCGAGCTGCTCTCTTTCGCCAATCTCTGTCCTGACCAACCAGAAGCCTTCGTCATCCTACGTGACTGCGCCTCGGCACGTCGTCAAGGCGCATCTACAGGCAAGAGGCCAGGCCTCAATCAACAAGCACCGGGCATCCAGCTCGTCGACATCATTTCCGCAAAACAGAAGCTCCCTCAGCCCTTGACCAAGGACCCAGCCCACGCACTCGTCTCTAGCCTGCCTCTGGTCGCTCAGGAGACCAAACTCGATACCATCGACGCCGACCCTACTCCGCTGCCAGAGCTTCCTCGTTGTTCCAGCCAAGGAGCACCCCCGAGCAGCACTCACAGCCCATCGCCGATCCGTGTCACGATTACCTCTGATGCCCTCTTCGACGCCGCTCCCGACCCTGACGTCCCCGCCTCGCCCACCCATACAAACTGTAGTTCAGAGTCGTCACCACAGGTTGGAGGTGTCGATTTCCCCATCGCCGACCGAGATCCTAACCTCCAGGAATCAGTCAGGCCCAGCGACAGCACTACCCTTCTGGACGAAGCAGGCCTGTCCCACCCTGGTACCAGTCCAGCACACGACGACGCCGAAAACGACGAGGCCGCCTTCTTCCAACAGGTCGAGGACCCTTCGGAGGAATCCGCGAGCCAGGCTGACGAGTACATCGAGCAAAACCAAGACACGCAAATGGCGACCTGGGGCGGAACGGGCCTCAATCTTTTTCCTGAAGCCCGCCGTCGGGAAAAGAGACCACGAATTGACGAAGACGCTGTGGCTGAGCCATCATGGCTGCCTATGCTTCCGAGATCCCCCAATCCTTCGACGGCAACGAACTCATCCCCAATCCCTCATCGGTTGGTAGGACCAGCCCCAGTCGGCACTCTCGTGAACCCCGACGTCCTGGTGGATGCAACACGCCTCAATCAGGCCATCGCAAACCTCGCCGAATTCCAGGACACAGAGACATACATGGTCGACACGAGCGAGCTATTAGCAATAACAACAGTAGCTAGCTACCATGTCAAGCCTAGGCTCACAGAGGCGACCAGACGGGCCCAGACACTCATCTTTCCCCTGCTTGTCAACCAGAACCACTGGGTCCTCGCCATCATGCAACGCAGGGGGGTTCTTGTTGGACCGCCTGATCTCTACGACTCTCTGCCCATGGAACCGACTGTAGCCAGAGTTCAAGACGCCCTTCGGGCCTTCTGCCAACACTACATGCCTCCAGCGCTGGACAATGTCGACTACCTGGTGAGATGCAGCACCCCCCTGCAACAGAACGGCATTGACTGCGGCGTTTTTGCCTTTGCATCATGCATCTGTGCTCTGGTGGGACGGCCTCTTTCCATGTCCCTTTCTATTCCAATTTGGCGAAGGGCATTGGCTACTATTGTAGGCGAAGAAGAAGTCGAGTGGCAGTCTTTGGTTCCACAGCTACCCAAACCAGCACTGCCTGCTACTGATATAAAAGTGTTGCTAGCAGAAGCATCGTCTGGGGATTCCTTGCAGGGGTGTTCTAGCATCCTAGACACCTTTGCCGCGCAATACGCAACGTTGAAGCTTAGTCTAACACGAGGGCTGGACCAGGCCATAGAGTCAACAAGCTCTATACTTGGCGACGTCGTCACAACACATCACATATTCCAGCTACTCGAGACAATCTCAATCCCCAAGCCTACCGTGCTCCAGCAGCATCTATATGATGTAACAACAATGGGATCCTCATCTGGGGCGGTGGAGGAGATCGAGCCGTCCCGTCGTGCAGCGCAGAGGCAGATACAGCACAGGTACGAAAGCGTCAACAGGACAAGGGACCGGATTGCAACTATTACACTTCATCTAAAGGAATTACATACGGCTTTGCATGAGCAGAAGATAGGTCTTCTGACAGAGAAAAGAGCTGTCTCGCAGAGGGGTATAGGGGTATAGGGCTCACAATGATAATGGCATTGCTTCCTTGGACAGTATGGGATAAGAAGGAGGGTCAAGGAAGATATAATAAATTGCTGTTAGGTCTCGCTTAATGTTTTCAACCGCTCACATCCCAGCTAATTAACGCAGGACGTCTGGTGCTAACCTTGACAAGCGTTGGGAACCGACCGCATCCACCCGTTGCGACCCTCTGGACCACATACATAGATCGTCTAATCAGAACTGGCCCGGAGCGACCAGCACCGTCCGTTAGGCATTGCAAAGCTCCAGTGACACGGATTTGATCTACCCCTCCATGTATGTATCTGCATCAAAGCGAGGCTTGCCCCGCAATTGGTATGCGCCTAAGCAGAACCTTAGGTAATGTAGATACAACACTACCTATTTACTAAGAAGTCACTTTCTGCAGGTATGAAAACCACTAGTTGTCTAAGTACTGAGAAACCCAGCATGACGGACGGAGGGCTCAAGGATTCATAGCCCTCCGTTGCAACAAACCAGATAACGCCTCACCCCAACATGCCCGCCGCAAATACATAGGCAACACCATCAGCCAAAGTTCTCGGTAAGCGCCGAATAGTCTAGGACGAGCCTGAAGATGCGAGCACATGCGACAAAGGCCCCATGACAGATGACGAGTTTCACTTGGCAGTGGAGGAGGACCAGGGGCAGCGACGAAGAGTATCAACCAGGAACACCGGATCCCGCGAAACCTTCAAATTCTCCTTGAGCATGCTACAGCAAATCACTGTTCCCCCCTAAAACCGATATCCTACATCCAGACGTTGGCGCGCATTCCTGCAAATCACGCAGGAAGCCGGCTTCGCACCCGCCGTGGACCGGTACGAACACGGTGTTGCTCATACATATCATAGACCGACTTACTCACCAACAGATATGCGAGTGACGACGCTCTGGAGATGTACTACAGGAATACATATTACATTATAAATTGTCTAACCCCAACTCACTATCAACAACTACCTGGCATGCCAGCGTCAATGACGTCACGGTATATTCAACGGCACGAAATCGAACAAACACACCGACAGCACGACGTCAAACAAGGCGCGATACTACAGAGGACGCCGTGACACACAGGATATACACATCTGTTCCCCTTAGAGAAGACCCGCTTGCTTACAAAAGAAACAAAAAAATCCAAAACATTAACACAACCCATACAGCATTAATACATCTCCTTGTGCTAACACAATATTACAGCTCTTTAGCTTATATAACTCTATCCTATGTGTTTTCTTATGTTAATAAAGAAGAGAGTTAAAATCTAGAGTAGAGTAAAAGTAGCTATAAATGGGGTATAGGCATAGTTTTACAATAACTTTATATATAACTTACTCTTTATATTAGTCTTACTATATACCTATTTATATATATAACCTATATTACTTATATAATAAGCCTATATATAAAACCTCTCTTTTACATAGTTATTCTTTAATAGACCAAGCTACTTTTTTTTAATTCTTATATACCTTATTATATAATTTAACTTATAATAGTTATAAACTTAGTTCTATTTATTATTTTATTATATTTATCTTATTTTAACTTATTTTATTACATACTAAAGTATAGCTAATATAATTCTTTCTTAATTAATATATTCAATGTTATAATAAATTTATTTAATTCTATTAAGCTTATTAATTAAAGTAATTAGCTTATTAAATACTTGGTATTAAAATCTTAATATTAAAATTTAAGTATTTAGTTTTATATTAACCTTAACTAAAAGAATATAACTTATAAAGTTCTTTTTAATTATAAGCTCTTAAGAAATAATAACCTTTTAGTTAGAAAATAAGATAATAATACTCTTATTTTTAGTATAGAAAAATATAAATATAATAAAGTAAAAAGTAAATAAAAAACTAATTATCTATAGTCTTAAGAATTTATGACCTAAGAAATACTACTATAAGATTTATTACCTTTTTTAGATCTAAAGCTTATAATAAAGGTTCATACAAAGATTAATATAATAAATATTTAATTTATTATAATAAAAGAATATTATAGCTTAGCTTTTATATGTTCTTTATATATAAAGTATAAATATATTATTTTATATAAAATAATAAAGAGAGTCTTGTTATCTTTTTATTATAACTTAATAAGTTATAGATAATAGAGCTTTACTAGCTAGTAGAAAGTATATATAATATAGTCTTTATATAAATTAATAATATAAATAAAAAGATAACTTCTTTAAAATAAAAGAACTATAGTATAAGTTATATAATCCAACTAAATACCTTATATAGATTAACAAGTACTTAGTACTAGAGGTAAATACTTAATACTAAAAATAAGTACTTAGTAAGATCTACTATATAACTACTATAAATAAGATTAAAAAAACTAATATTTAATATAAGAATTAGAACTTAAATATAGAATAACCTTAGATATACTTAAAAATAGATTTTTATAGCTTTTTAATAATTAATTTATAACTTAGTTTTATTAACCTTTATTTCTCTAATATTTATTTATTTTTATAAATTATCTTTAAAGTTATATAAATCACTTTTCTTTAGAGAATTAATAAAGAGATATAAGAAATTAATATATAAGTATATATCTTATAAAGATATAAGATTTATAGTTTCTAACTAACTTAAAAAAGTAATACCTCTTTATAAAAGTAGTAAATATAATCCTACTAATACCTTTATTTTACTATCATATTATAATATATTAATTAATTACCCTTTCTAGCTATAGAAAATAGGTATCTAAAGTACTTCTTTTATAGCTATAGATTAATTATTCTAACGCTACTTTTTATAGCTATAAAAAGTAGCTTTCTTAAAGCTTATTTTCTATAGCTAGAGCCTATAGCCTTTTACTATAACTTCTAGAGCTTCTACTATTAGTAACTTTTACTTTAGCTAGCTAACTTTACTAGTAAATAAGAGAGTATTTTTAGTATATAATTTTTATATTATTAGATAGATTAAATTATACTATAGGTAAAGATTGACTCTCTTTTACCTCTAACTTCTAGTAAACTAGATAACTCACTCTTAGGTATATTATATACTACTATTAAAAAATACTTTATATTTTAATATCTTATTTACTTTATTACTATCTCTCATACTTTCTTATTACTATTCTTTATATTATTTTAGATCTAGCTTAAATTTTATTAACTTTTCTATAGCTTTATCTCTATTATTAGTAAATTTACCTAAGTTAAATTTATAATATAACTTATTTATTATTAATTCTTTTAGACTTTTGCTAGTTTCTTAGCCTTATCTATATATTAAATTATTAAAGTAGCTACTTCTATTATATTTAAAAAGTACTAACTAATACTAAAGTTGATTACTTAGTTCCTTATATTAGTTATAGATCTATAATATTTAATAGCTCTTATAATAAAGCTCATTTAATTTATAGTTAGAAGCTCTATAATAAATCATACTACTTACTCTTTTAATTCTAAGAAAAGAGAGAAAAAGCTTTTCTTATATCTTATTATTCTTAAGCTAAACTTCTTTATAATCCAACTAATTATCTTAGGGTCTCTATAGGTAATTATTATAAAAGAGCAGTTCTCTTACTAAGAAATACTATAGAGGCTTTATATAACAATAGGTAGTATAGAAGTAGTTTAATAATTAATAATATAAGATTAATAGAAAAAGATAAGACTAAAGCCTAGCACTAGCTACCTTTTATATATCTAGCTATAATTAGTAAGATTACTAGAGAAAGCTATCTTTAGTATATTAGTTACTTAGTATAGTATAACTTAATGGCTTAAGGTTTTTAGTAACTTTAGTAGACTTTAAAAGAGTTATTATATAGTTAGTAGTTTAATAGCTTTAAAGCTATTATTATCTTAACATACTATAGCTAATTACTATTACTAAGCTATACTAATAGATAGGTACTATAAGGTAATTTATACTATAGTTAAAGTGAGATCTAAGTTAGTAATTACTCTAACTTCTTAGGTTTTTATGATATATTAAATTATTAAGATATAATATAGGTTAGAAATACTTTTAAAGAGTTAAATATATTATAAATTTAGTATATATTAGGTAAACTATTTTAAGTACCCTATAGTAGTTTAAAATAATTAAGTTAAATAAATTTTCTTTAGCTATAAAGATACTTTTAGTAAAGGTTATTTCTTATAGCTATAAAAGATATCTCTAGTAAAGTTTATTTTCTATAGCTATAAAAGGTACCTCTAGTAAAACTTATTTTCTATAGCTATAAAAAGTACCTCTAGTAAAGCTTATTTTCTATAGCTATAAATAATATCTCTTTTTTACTTAAGATTTATAAGAATATATATTATAACTTATTTTTAAGTTTTATAAATCTTAAATAGAGATTATATAAAAAAAGCTTATTATTTAATTACTTTTTTATAATATTATTATTAGAATTTGCTATTATTATTAATTATTACTTATTAACTTTATATTTTTCAAATACTAAGTTATAATAATTATTCATTTATATAATATTTTACTAATCTTCTTTTTTAAAGTATATAAATTAGTTTCTTCTTTATTTTTTAAATAAAATTAAAATCAAGTTTTAATTTATTTAACTTATCTTTTATATAAACTTAGTTGCTATTAACTTATTTTTATTTCTAAGTAAATAGCCTTATTTCTTATTAGTTATCTCTTAGTTGTAATTAGTAATATAAATTTAATTCACTAAGTAGTTTTTTTTAGGTAAAGCTAATTATAACAAAATACATTATATTATATTTTTTAATTTAGTATAAAAAATTACCATAATCTTTAGATTTAAGATTTTTTAGTATAAATTAAAACAAATTACCTCTTTTGGATATTATTAAAAATAGACTTTTTATTTATTAAAAGTTAATAAATTAAGTATCTTAATAAAGATCTTATAATAATATAAAATATTAAGTTTAATTAAAATAATATAATTCAAACTATACTTTTTAAGAAGAGCTAAAAATAGCTTTTTATTAAAAAGTATTATTTTACTTATTAATTAGTATTATTTTATAATTAATATAAAGTTTTTCAAGAAAAGAATTATTTAAAGTATACTTAAATAATTAAAATAAGTATTTATATACTTCTAATTTTTAAGAACTTTATATTAAGAATAAGCTTACTCAGAATATAACCTTTAATTATTAATTATATCTTATATAATATTAATAAGTTAATATAAGTAATTAAGGTTATTTAAAAGATAACTTTTAATATTATTCTTATTAAATTTTATATCAAAAGTAATATAAATACTAAGGTTTTAATATTTTTAAATAAAGTAATAAGCTTATTATACTCTTAAGAATAATTAAGTTATATAGAGATATTAAAGGATAAGATATTAATTAAAAAACTCTTTATAAAGCTTAGTTTAAGCTTTTCTAAAGTTATACTTAATCTTAATAAAAGTAATAAGCTTTTACATTATAAGAGCTATATAATATATATGAGATAGAGTACTTATATAATATAGTAGTATATATCTAATAGTAGTTTTCTAAGGCTAATTAGTTTAATTCTAACTATAAGTATTATTCTAACTCTTTTAATTAGTAACTAAAAGAGAAAGAAAGGATCTATATATACTACTACCTAAGTATACATAAAAGGTAGAGCCCTTAGGTAGGCAATTCTCTAGCTAATTAGGTATAGGGCTTATAGCTAATTGAAGGGGTTATGTTAAGAGATATTATGATATTAGTTTATTAGAAGTTAGAGTACTTTCCTTTAACAAGTAAGGTTTTTTTATAGACTAAGCTTAGGTTTATTTCTATTAAAGGGTTTCTTATAGCTAGGCTATAAATATCAGGTTATAATATTAAGATTAATATACACTAAGTAAACTTAGTTAGCTTCTAAAGGTTAGCTTAATAAATATAAATTACTTATATAAGATAGAGCTTTATTTATTAGTATATTAATATAACCTTAGTTCTTATTTTAAAGTTAAGCTATTATTTATATTAATAACTAATTAGGTTTATTATCAAATTTATTATTATTATTATTATAATTAATATTCTTAATTTATTCTTATTTAGTCTTAAGTATAATATTCAAGTTTATATAATAGATATAAAGCTATTATTAAATATCTAAAAGTTACTTATTAGATATAATCTTTATTTATTTATTATAATTAGTAATAATAATAAGAAGGTAATATATTAAGTATTAATTTATAAGTTAGTAAATATCTTTTAAAAGAAACCAAAAGCTTTTTAGCCTTTTATTATTAATAAAGCTAAATATAATATTATAAATAAATCTAAGATATATCTATTTAATAACTTAGAAAAAAGAGAGTTTAAAGTAATTAGTATTATAAGTATTATTAAAACTAATTACTATAGAGAATTACTTCTATATTTAAAAATAATAAGAAAGAGTTTAGATAAAGCCAAGAAGAAAATTTAACTTAGTATTTATTTATTTTATTATATATAAGATATCTTACTTAGTAAATAGCTTAATTAAAATAATAGTTAATAAATACTTACTTAGCTTTTCTTAATTTATATAAGCTCTAGTATTATAAATATCCTACTAAGTAAATAAGAAATCTAAGAATTACTTTTGTAATAGTATATATATTATATATTTAAATACTAACTTATTGATTAGTTATATTAATTATACTTAAAATAAAATAAATAAGCTTATGTTAAGAAAAATATTTGAATATCTTAAGACTAGAGCTATAGTTATAATAATTATATTAAAGCTTTAAGTAATAATATAATAGTTATTTATTTTTCTTTAGAGCTTTTAAAATAATTTATTATTAATAGTTATATTTCTAAGAGATATATTATTAAGATATTTAATATATAAATATTATATATTACTATATAAGTACTACTTTTATATAAGTATTACTATTTATTACTTTAATTAATTAGAAAAAATATTATTAATATACTTTAATTCTACTAGACCTATATAAAGTATTTTACTATTTCTATTTCTCTTAATTATAATACTATATTCTTTATTCTTTATAATACTATAATAGCTTTCTAACCTTAAGATAGAAATATCTTATAGTATTAATCTTAACTTATTTACTTACTTAATATAAGTTATATTACTAAAAAGTAACTTATATTTAATTATAACTTTTTATTATTATTTAGTAAACTCTTATTATTACCTACGTTTATTACTAGCTATTTTAGTATTAAGTAGTTCTATATAATTAGTAATTCTTAAGAATAATTTAATCTTATTACTAAGCTTTTAGTTAATCTTTAAGAAATATAACCTCTTATAAAAAATTACCTAGCTATAAAATCTGTACTCTATCTTATTTACTATTTCTTTAGAGAAATAAGATAAATATAACTAATTACTTTCTTATATCTTTTTCTAAAGTATAGTCTCTTTTTTTAAGTAAATAATTTTAATAACTTATCTATTTTATAATATAATAATTTCATATTACTTTTAAACTTATTTAATAAATTATTAGTATTAATTAATAGCTAATAATAATACTTTTTTAATAATAGAATTATACTTAATAATACTAAAAAAGATAAAACTCTTAAGATAAATTATTACGTTATTTATTTTGATAATAATTTCTTTCTTAAAGTAAAGTATTTTTATAAACTATAGCTTATTATTATATTCTAAGTAACTGATTCTTTTCTTCTTTTATAATTTATATTTTAAATCTATTAATCTTTAGTAATTCTAAGTAAACCTTTAATACTATCTTTAATTAAATCAATATCTTTACGATAATTAATAAATTTAGTATTATAAAGTAAAATAAATATAAAGCTTAAGATAAATTTAAATAATATACTATTTAATATAATTACTTTAGATAGCCTAAGCTTATAAAAAATACTAGTATTTAATAGTATAAGTTTTAAAAGTATAGTTACTAATAGTAAATTATTATAAAAGCTTTAGAGAAAAGTAAATAACTATTATATTATTATCTAAAGCTTTAAGATAGTTAGTATAACTATAGTTTTATCTTTAAAGGATTTATATATCTTTCTTATTATAAGCTTATCTAACTAATTTTAAATATAATTAGTATAAGTAACTAATAAGTTAATATCTAAGTATATAATATATATACTATTATTTAAGAATAGTTTTCAAATCTCTTATTTACTTAGTAAGATATTTATAATACTAGAGCTTATATAAATTAAAAAAAGCTAGGTAAATATTTATTAACTATCACTTTAATTTAGCTATTTAATAAATAAAATATCTTATATATAATAAAATAAGTAAATATTAAGCTAGACTATCTTATAAGCCTTATATAAACCTTTTTTATTATCTTTTAATATAGAAGTAATTCTCTAAGATAATTAGTTTTAATAATATTCATAATACCAATTACTTTAAGCTTCCTTTTTTCTAAGCTACTAAGTAGATATACTTTATATCTAATCATAATATTATATTTAATCTTATTAATAATAAAAAGCTAAAAAGCTTTTAATTTCTTTTAAAGAGTATTTATTTACTTATAAAGTAATACTTAATCTATTACTTTATTACTACTATTACTGATTGTAATAAATAAATAAAGATTATATTAAATAAGTAATTTCTAAATAGTTAGTAATAGCTTTATATTTATTATATTAAGTTTAATATTATACTTAAAACTAAGTAAAAGTAAATTAAGAATACTAATTATAATAGTAATAATAATAAGTTTAATAATAAAACTAATTAACTATTAATATAAGTAATAGCTTAGCTTAGTAATAAAAACTAAGCTTATATTAATATTTTAGCAAATAAGGCTTTATCTTATATATATTATAAAGTTCTTATAATATAAAAGCTTATTACTTTTACTTAGACTAAGTATAAATTTAAAAAAGCTTAGACTAAGCTTTATAAAGAGTTTTTAAAGTAATATCTTATTCTCTAATATCTCTATATAACTTACTTACCTTTACAAGTATAATAAGCTTATTATTTTATCTAAAGGTATTAGAACTTTAGTATTTATATTACTTTTAATATAAAATCTAATAATAATAATATTAAGAGCTATCTCTTAAATAGTCTTAGCTATTTATATTAACTTATTGATATTATATAAGATATAATTAGTAATTAAAAGCTATACTTTGAATAAGCTTATATTTAAGATAGAACTCTTAAAAATTAAAAGTATATAAGTACTTATTTTAAGTACTTAAGTAAAATTTAAATAATACTTTTTTTAAAGTATCTTATTTTAATTATAAAGTAATACTAATTAACAAGAAAGGTAATACCTCTTAATAAAAAGCTGTTTCTAGTTTCTATTAAAAATATAATTTAAATTATATTATTTTAATTAAGCTTAGTATTTTATATCACTATAAGATTTTTATCAAGATACTTAATCTAATAATATTTAATCAGTAAGAGGTCTATCTCTAGTAATATTTATATAAAATAACTTTTTTTATTTATATTAATAAATCTTAGATCTAAAGATTATAATATCTCTTTATAATAAACTAAAAAATATATTATAGTTTATTTTATTATAACTCACTTTACTTAAAAAAAGCCATTTAGTTAATTAAACTCATATTACTTATAGTAATTAATAGATAAGTAATAAGAAATAAGATTACTTACCTAGAAGTAGAAATAAGTTAATAATAACTAAGTTTATATAGAAGATAAATTAGCTAAGTTAAAGTTTAATTTCTATTTTATCTTAGTAATAAATAAGAAGCTAGTCTAGTATATTTAATAAAAAGAGGTTAATAAGATATTATATAAGTAAATAGGTATTATAGCTTAGTATTTAAAGAATATAAAATTAATAAGAAATAGTTAGTAGTAATAATAAATTCTTATAATTATATTATAAGAGAATAATTAAATAATAAGCTTTTTTCTTCTATAGTCTTTATTTAAGATTTATAAAACTTAGAAATAAGCTATAATATTTATTTTTATAAATCTTAAATAAGAAGAGAAGTACCTTTTATAGCTATAGGAAATAGGTATAATAATATCTCTAGGCTAAGGGGTGGGATACCTATGGATTAATTAGTAGACCTTAAATAAGATATTAGCCTAGCTAGGTTAGTTATATATAGATATAAGACCTATGTATAGCTAGACTAGTAGGGAGTAGTTAAGTTAAATTCTATATTATTATAGACCTCTATTATTGTAATATTTATCTATTACTTTCCTAGGCTTATAGCCCCCTTATAATAGGCTTTACTAGAGATACCTTTTATAGCTATAAGAAATAAGCTCTATAGAAAGTATCTTTATAGCTATAGGAAATAAGCTTTAAGAAAGCTACTTTTGTAGCTATAAAAGTAGTCTTAAGATAATTAATATATAAGTATAAAAGAGGTCTTTTAGAAACCTATTTTCATAGCTATAAAGGGTAATTAATTACTATATTATAATATAATAGTAGAATAAATATATTAGTAGAAATATATCTATTATCTTTATAAGGAGGTGCTAACTTTTTAAACTAATTAGAGTAATAAATAGAAGTACTTATATAAGAGTAATACTTATATATTAATATATAATACTTATATATTAATTTCTATTATTAAATACTATTACCTCTTAATAGTCCAAAGTATTTAAACTAATTATATTAAAATATATATTATATAATCTACCTTTAAGCTTAATATTTATATTACTTTATAATATTAAATTTATTATCTCGTATAAAGATATTAACTTAATTAAAAAAAGTATTATAAGTTTACTTTAGATTACTGAAAATTAACAAGTTTAAAATATTAGATATAAAATAAAGAAAATTGGTTACTTAGATTATAATAAAATATAGTAGTTTAAAAAAAGCTTTCCTTTAATAAAAGCTTTATTATTAAAGTAAATAAAGTAATAATTTATCTTAGGAGTTTTATCTTTTTTATTATTATTAGTTTTATTATTAAAAAAGTACTATTATTAATTCTTAATTAATATTAATAGTATATTAAATAAGTTTAAAAGTAATATTAAATTATTATATTATAAGATAGATTGGTTATTAAAACTATTTAATAGAAAAAGGAAAACAATATTCTAGAGAATATTATAAGAAAGTAATTACTTATATTTATATTATTTCTTTAGAGAAATAATAAATAAGATAAAAAAAGCTCCATAGCTAAGTAATTATCTATAAGAGATTATATTTTATATATATTAATTAAAAGCTTAGTAATAAGATTATATAGCTCTTAAGAGTTATTAACTTTATAAAACTAACTAATACTAAGATAATTATTAATAAAAGTAAATAATAATCAAGATTTATTAAATAATAATAATAATAATAAGTTATTATTAATTAAAGATTACTCTTTAATAATATAGCTAGTATGAAGTAGATAAATTAATTAAGGCTAGTATTATAAGGTATCTTTAGCTTAAGGTTAAAAAGCTATTATAGTATTATAAAGAATAAAAAGTATAATACTATAATTAAGAGAAATAGAAATAGTAAAATACCTTATATAGGTCTAGTAGAATTTAAGTATACTAATAATATTTTTTAAGCTAATTAAAAACTATAAATCTTATATCTCTATAAGATATATACCTATATACTAATTTCTTATATCTCTCTATCAATCTCTATAATATAATAGTTACTTATTCTTATTTAAAGCTTTAATAATAATTTATTATTAATGGTTATACTTTCAAAACTTATAGTACTAAATACTAATACTCTTTATAAGTCTAAGCTATCTAAAGTATTTATATTAGATAGTATATTACTGAAATTAACTTCAAGCTTTATATCTATTTTACTTTGTAACACTAAATTTATTAGCCTTAGTAAAGGTATTAACTTAATTAAAGAGATTATTAAAAGTCTATTAAGAGTTACTAGAGATTAAAAAGTTTAAGATATTAATTATTAAAAGAAAAGAATTAATTACTCAGAGTATAATAAAATATAAAAGTTGTAAAAAAAGCTTTACTTTAAGAAAAGATTTATTATTAAGATAAATAAAATAATAATTTATTATAAAAGCTTTATTTTCTTTATTATTATTAAGTATAACTTTATTATTAAAGAAGTATTGTTATCAATTATTAATTAATATTAATAATTTATTAAATAAGGTTAAGAATAATATGAAATTATAATATTATAAAACAAATAAATCATTTAAAATATTTATTAAAATAAAAGAAATTATACTCTAAAGAAAGTTATAAATAGGTATTATCTATTATTATATTATCTCTTAAAAGAAATAATAAATAAGATAAAAAATAAGCTCTATAACTAAGTAATTATTTATAAGAGGTTATATTTTATATATATTAACTAAAAGCTTAGTAATAAGATTATATGGCTTTTAAGAATTATTGATTCTATAAAATTAACTAATACTAAGATAGCTATCAATAGAAATAAGTAATAATAGAGGTTTATTAGATAATAAAGATAGATTATAATTAATTATAAATTACTCTTTTATAATATAATTAATATTAAGTAAATAAATAAGCTAAAGCTAATACTATAAGGTATTTTTAGATTACGGTTAAGAAGCTATTATAGTAAATAAAGACTAGAGAATATAGTATTATTATAAAAGAAGATTAAAATAATAAGATACCTTATATAGGTCTAGTAGAGTTTAAGTATATTGATAATATTTCTTTAGTTATATTAATTAGATAAATAAATAATAGTACCTATATAAGAGTAGTACCTAGATATTAATATATAGTACTTATATATTAATTCTCCTATATTCATAAAGTTAATATCTATAGAACTTAAAATAATATATAATTCTTTCTACTAATACTATAGATAGTAACTAGTAATACCTAATTATAAGCCTTCTATTTAGAATACTAGCCTATAATAATATATATAGAAAGTTACTGACTGATACCCTTTGCCTATAACCACTCTAAAACAAATCATCTTTGTAGTGTATATGCTCTACTTATCCTTCCTGTTTGCGCTATCCCTCCTTGGCTACCTAAACCGCAAATGACATACAGAAAATCGGCTAGCCTGCTCCGCCGTAACTTAATGTCATCAGGGACCGTTACTGAGGCATCATTAGAGGCACTTGCGTCTGCAAGTTGGGTAGACAAGCTGCCTGCAGAATTAAGCCTATCTATGAAAATGCTACCTACAATAGAAACCAACTTATCAAAGGCTGTCTGTCTACAAAAAGACTTGCCTGCATAAGGAAGAATATTAGCAGTCCTTGGTCTGTTCACAAAACCCTTATTGCGAAACCCTTAACTGAACCCAGTCTAGAAATCCCGATGGCTCCTCTCTTGATGTTCCAAGTTTCACACTGTCCAAGCTTGCTTTGTACCTCTATGTAACCCAGTTAGTTATTTCTTTAGGGAGCAAACCTATAGATCTGGCTTATGATTGTATGGAATGCCTTGTGTCATCATGTATTAGCTTTATAATGGTGGCCAAGTACATATCAGAGATCACCATCCGCTTTTAACTATTTATGTCTATATAGAACAGGAGTTGGTTTCCTATAATAAAGAGTAATTCATATTCTTCTTCCCTATAATATCTATTACCCTGGTTTTTGTGTTGCGTCTAGTGACATGTTTATTATACCCTGATATTATTTCTCCCCAAGATATGTCCCAGGATTTGCGCCATCTTGGGATGCGAACTCTGACAACATTGCTGAGGTGCTGGCAGCACTGATAGCGGAATTGAAAGCAGCCAGCTTTGAAAGCCTGCGGCTAAATCGATTTACACTTTGCTAAGAATCATTAGATGTTGCAGAAGCACGCCGGACCTAAAACACACTGCCTTTGTCACCGCGCTATCAGCCAGGCTTGCTATCCTCGGGGCGCAACACCATAAATCAGACTTAATATACTATTGTTGTAGTGTTATTAGTAGTTATGGCCTCGTGAAACTGGTCTTTGCTAAACCCTATTAAGCTCTATCACTTGGTGCTTGAGGTGGCTCTCCCTAACTCTAAGCTTTTGGTGGGAACGGCAGGACCTTTACTATTTGATTCCCCGCTGGTGGAGTTGTATCTATAGAAAGTGCTGGGCCTAGTTAAACTTCTGGCATTCGACGGTTTGAAGCTTAAATTCAAGAGATCTTGCCAGTTGATAAACCTGACAGTGAAGATATATAATGCCTGCCTCTTGATAGGCGGCTGAGTTCTGATTAATGTGACTATACTTAAGAGGAAGCCCTGAGGGGATGCTCCTGCTGCACTGTGTATCGAGTAAGAATCCTAAACCCTAAAGATTGACGGAAAACGAGTGTAGAAAACACTACTGAAGTCTACTAGGATGAGCAGTGGGAGACACCTGCAAGCAGGTGTTGTTGTGGCATCCTCTTAATAAAGCCTTTTAAAACACTGTTCTCGTTCAAAAGGAGGGGTTTAAAGGGTGAAGAAATTAAAAGTCGGCTTGGCTCTAGGTAAACATTCAACGTGCTCTTTTGCTTGTTAGTGATTTTCTGTCTTTGCTATTGTTATAGCAACCGATATTGATATTGATAAAGCTGTCTTCCCTGAGTGATCAAGCCTTTCTTCCTGTCAAGTGGAAAGGAGGATTGGCATGCACGAACGCGTACCCAGAGAATAGGCAGACTGGATATTAGTGGTGTCCCGGTTGACGTTGACGGTGGGGATAGCATCAGCTGATCCGACACGTCTGTGTCACCCTTCTATTGAGCGTTTTCTTTGGTGCTACGTGGATTGGGCTTTACGTATGCCCCTATTGAAATCGGAACTATCTGTTTTCAAGAAGATTGTAAACAGCGACTGTAATCTAGTGCAAGAATTGGTAGACTTAGGCTAAGCAAAGCTGTAGTTTTGCTTTATAACTCATGGATGGTACGGGTAATGCGATAGGCTATGATGCTCTTCACAGACATTGCTTTTTACGTGGTGGACTTTCACATTGGTTTCCGTCCTAATAATTATGCTTTTAGGACCACGCATCTGCGGCTTTGGCTCTTCCACTTTGGTTATTTAAGTCTTGCAGACATAGGCCATGAACTCACCCAGTCTATGTGCGGTATCAACTTGCCCTTGTTAATAACAGAGGTTTCAAATTTGCTACGCGCCTCAGCGACAGCAGCGTCTGCCTTCCACACGGCCTTAACTACCTACCTGGGATAGGGGGTGGGGGCTGGACAGCAGTGTATTATTATGTATCTAGAATGACCCTGCTAGATAGTGCCTAGCTAAGATTGTATATACTGTATATATTGATATAGTCATCTATAAACTTGTAGCTGTCTGCGCCTTGCTGAACAATGAGTGATGGAGGTAAAGGGATTTCTTCTCGATAGTGTTTGATGACCATCTAGTATCTATTTCTATGTGGCGACAACAAGCCTGTGTGTGTGGCAGGCCTCTTGGCGTTTAGACGTTGGCAAGGCTTAGACTTGTTCGCTTGGGATGTGTGTGTGTGTGTGAAGGGATGACATGGCGACGAAGTTGGAAATAATGCTTGTTGTTGTAATGATGGCAAAAGGATAGCAAATATATGTGTGTGTGTGTGTTGTGGAAAACAGAGGTGAGTGAAGAGAGGCGGGAGGGGAGAGATGGCTGACTTACCTTAGTCATTGAGGTTGTGAGTATGTACCTAGGTATCTTGTTTTCTTAGGTTCCAATTGAGGCGTATTGGAGCGCGTAATTGCAAGAAGCAGATACTGTAGAGGTGCTGTGACTGTTGTCAAAACAGAGTAAGGGACCGCCTGGACCACGTACCTCACTCAGTACCTCGGTTGTTGTGGTATGGGCAGGCCCCGCATGTACCCCTATCTTTTCCCTTTGGTGGTGAGGCCCTGTCAGGTTTCTGGTGCTGAAACCGACAGGGCCTCACCAACTGGTACGTACCTAGGTGCATTGTCAACCGCATACAAGGCCTTACCTAGGAACCTTGGATACCACCCACCCACCAATTCCTACCTAGGTATCATTGACGTGTCCAAAAGCCGATTGGATACATGTCACAGCACGGGAAAAGTCATATAGAAATGTCTGGTCATGGTGTCATCCGCAGTAAGAAGATGACGACCAGGAGGAGCCTTTTGTTCTGCTCTTTTTATGCAGGCAGATGGAAAGCAAGGCGAAAAAGGGAAAAGAAAAAACGAACAAAGGTGAGAGAAAAAAGCACCTTTTCAGCCGCGGCTGACACGTCCACGTCCACGTCCACGACCACGGCCACGGCTGCCGCGACCACCACGACCTCCTCGGCCACCCCGACTGCCACCCGCCATTCCCCCGTCCGAGCTTGAGCTCAGACTATTAAAAGAATCGTCGCCGCCCTCCTCCTGGGCGTTGGCGGCGGCGAACCTGTTCATGATGGCCTCGGTGGCCCGGCGCGACTCTCGGGCAATGCCGCTTCTCTGCGCCGGGGTGAAGAAGTCGGCGGCGCGGCGCAGGCGCGCCGAGGCGGAGGAGCTGGCGCCGTTGGAGACGGCGGCTATGGCAGTGTCGACGGACTGGTAGGGCTGGGTGCGGCGGGTGGCGCGCACTCGGCGCGGCGCGGGCGGGACTGGGCTGTCGACCCTGTCGTCCTGGGCCAGTTCGTCCATGTCGCCGTAGTCGGGCTCGTCGTCGTCATCGTCGTCGTCGTCGGGGCCGAGGTCGAGGTTGAGGCTGCCATGGCTGTCGTCGTAGCCGCCGCCGCCACCAAAGACTGGGCGTCCCCCGAGAGAGCCAACCGAGGACACGCGGCCCGAAGCGCGGATGATGTCGTTCAGGTTGGCGCCGCTAGGCAGAATCGGTGTCTCTGGGTGGCCCGTGTTGCGACGACGGGCGGGAGTTCTCTGGAGGCCATCGCCGTCGTTGCCGCCAAAGTCCTCGTCCTGGTCCGTTCCTTCTCGGCCTTGATCTTCTTCTTCTTCTTGGCCTCCTCCTTCTCCTCCTCCTTCTCCTCCTTGCCCTGGTTCCGGACCTGGTTCTGGACTTGGTCCTGGTCCGTCTTCTCCTTGGCCTCCTCCTTGTGCTCCTTCATCTTGGCGCTCCGCCCGCTGAATGTCACCCTCTACTTTCCGACGGCGCTCGAGGATGGCGGCGTGGAACTGGGCCGAAAAGCCGGGGAGGATCGGCGCAACTGGGGCGGGGGCGGGGGGGAGGGGAGGGGCGGGAGGGGCGGGAGGCGGGCTGATGTAGTCGGCGCGGGCGTTCCGAATCACCTCGCGGGTGAGGAAGACGTTGCCCTGCATGGCGGCGTGCAGCACACCAACAGGGTGAGGGCCGGGGCCCGGGTTCCAGAGCTGGGGGAGCCACTGGGGCCCCCTGCTGTCGGCGACGAGGGCAGAGAAGTTTCGCATCTCCCTCAGGAGGGACTCGGGGAGGCTGCCCTGGGGCAGGAAGGCGGGCGGGCACCAGCTGGCGTTGGGCCAGAGGTTGGCGAGGTCGCGAAGGACGGCGGCGGCGCGGACATCGGTCGGGTTAACGACGGCGGCGGCGCGCAGCTCGCGACCCAAGAACCGGGCCTCTCCTTCGAGGTTGGTGAGGAGGGTGGCGGAGGCGCGCGAGGCCAAGGCTGGGTTGATGCTGTGGGCGGGGACCACGGTCTGGTTGACGTAGTGCCGCACCGAGCTGCTTGTCGGTGTGGTCGTGTAGGGGAATGACTGGACAAAGTTCTGTAACATGACGTTAGCACATCATATCCTAGCTACCCTCCAGGCCACTTTCTCTCTCTCTCTCTCTCTGGATGTGCTGCGGTATGAGACGCGACAGGGAATGACCGTACGTACCGGGGGGGCGAGAGGGGGGGCGCGAGGGCGCAACTGTCGCTGCCGCTGCTGCTGCTGCTGCTGCTGCTGCTGCTGCTGCTGCTGCTGCTGGTTGTCGTTGTTGGCAGACATGGTGATGGTTGGGGGCGGGCGCGAGGAACGTCTAAAAGAAGAAGAAAAAAGTCGCGGCTACGATGGCGGTTGTAAGAAAACGAGACGAAAAGAATGGGACACGTGTGGGCGCGACGTCGTGGGTTGGTTGTTGTTGTATGTTATATAAGGAAGGAAGAGAAGACAAGAAAGAGCGAGCGACTGGGGCTAATTATCATTACCTTTTGCATCAATCAACAAGCATCGACAAGAAGCAAAAAAGAACAGCCCGCAATGGATTAATTCCTCCATTCACCAGGACAAGGTCATGACCTGCCCACTGAGTCCATGATCCTGTATCAACAAGTTCATGTATGATGTAGCTTTTATCCTCCCATGTTATTCATTATACTGTGTATGCTAAAGTGTCACAATCGCTTCATACATTACTCGCTCTTGGCACCAGCTTGCGCGCAACCTCCATCCTTATTCTCCCGTGTCCCCCCTGCTGTGTGCTCCATCCAACTCGTGACAAGTATCCCAAAGACCACCCAACATCGTCAAGATGGCTATGCAAGCACATCCAATGGCTGTGCAACTACAGCAATGGATTGTCACACTGGTTTTGCAAGATTGCAACGACCGTGGGGTGTAGCCCCTTGGCGGCGGCAAAAGCCACTGGTTCCTCGGCAGAAAACTCGTGTTCGCTCATGTCTCTCTCCCAGTACTTGACACAGTATGCCCAGTTCGACTCGCCCGTATTAGGGTCCATCCACCAGCAGTCAATCAGAGAGCCAAGGCGACGCGTCTCCACTTGAAGCCGCTGTGCAGCCCCTCTCTCGTCTTTGGTTTTGACAATGGCACCAAGACCAATCAGGGAGGACACAAGGTGCGAAGTTTGTGCGCCGCCAGACGGGTCGCTGCTGCAAGCTTCATCGGCCACTACGGGTGACAGGCAGGCGTAGTGCAGACTGTAAAAGCCATCGACATCAGGCCAGTCGTGTAGAGGTCCGTTCCTCTTGAGTACAGCGCCGGGGGGCGAGTCTGCAATCCAGCTGACAAGGTCTGCAGCGCCAGTAGCAGCCATTATGTGAAGGCCTGTGACGCCCCGAGAAAAGTCAAAAGGGCGGTCCCAAATGGCTCCGTGGAGCATCAGGATCTTGGCTGTCGAATGGTGGCCGTGGGAGAGCGCCACGTGTAGAGGAGTAGCACAGAACTCATGCGGGGTGTTGATGCGGGGCGATGGACACAGGCAAAGAAGCTGGGCCTCTGCGTCGATATTCATCTTCACACCACCACCACCGCAGCGGTCGAGCATGTACTCAACCAAGTCACCGTGGCCTGCGCGTGCGGCTGCGTGGAGCGGGGTTGCGAAATACGTTTTCCTTGCGCTCTCGGGGGAGCCAAGGGACGACGGCTTGTGCTGTTGGTGTTGGCCAAGGCAGGGCCAGCGGACTGCGAGACGAACGCCCAGGAGGAAGGAGACGAGGGACTCGGGGACGTGTCGGAGCAGGCGGTGTAAAACATCGAGACGTCCAGAGGTAACAGCCCATAGGAGCAGAGGCTCACAGTCGTAGGATGGCTGACTAAAGGAGGACAACGAGTTAGCATAATGGACACAGTCAGAAGACGGACAGATGGAGAAATGCGAAGGGGGGTTGTGTGAACCATACCCAATTGCCGACACGCTCAGCCAAGGGTCTTTGTAGGCTTCAACGGCACGATGAAGGCAAAGGGGATATCGACAGAGAAAGGCTTCTTGGCGATGGACCAGCTGAGAGGCGACAAGATCCAAGGCAATGGCTGCAGTATGCAGCAAGGGGTTAGCAAATGCATAACACTCGCGTGAAGTGACAGCCAGTGCGGCAAGGTCACGCAGCCTGGTAGATGAGAGGAGGAGGGGATTGCCGGGGGCGGGTCGAGATGGGATCACAAGGGCCAGTCCAATGTGTTCCAAGATTTCGAGTGGCAGAAGCAGCAACGACGCCATCGATGGAGGCGAGATAGGATTGTTTGTGGAAGTCGGGGGCTGGGGTGTGAGATTGATTCCACGCGGGAACGCGGTCTTCTCGCGTGTTGGAGTCGGGGGACGAATTGTCTTGGTCGACGTCAATGAGCGTTGGAGAAAGTGGAGGAGGAGAAAGTGGAGGAGAGATCGATTGAAAGAAGGAAATGGAGAAAGATGAATCCTCTATTTGGTGCCGAAGTACCTACTCGCGCGAAGAGTAGAAGGAATCAAGGGATGGAAGCGAAAAAATCCTGATGTCCACAGACAGCTCGCGAACATGTGGAGCGGCATCGGAGACTGTACATCGAGGTACCTCCTGGGCCAATGAACGTCTGCGAGGGGAGGAGTCATTGACGGGGCAACGCAAGGAAGGTACTCGGTGCTTGCTGCCTTTCTTGTCGAGGTCGACGCGACTCGACTCGATGTAGCTCGACTCGACGTAGCTCGATTGACTGACCGGCCAAAATCAATCAATCGCACGCAATGACGTCAAACGTGGTATGCACCCTCACCGTGTGTCTAAATAGTGTGTACTTGGTCAGTATAGTGTACCTGAGCGACCTTACAAGGGAACGCAAGGAGAAAGTACCTTTGCGCTGTGGACCGTTTTCTTTTAGCGTGTCGCCAACGTGAGGTGGGGGCGTCTCCAGTCAGTCATACAATGTACAAATACCTGTGCCTATTTCCGAATGTAGCCTGCATCTACATTGTAATTGGACACGGGTTTCGCATGACTCGTGAGCTTCGACACGGCTTGAATGTTGTTGTAGTCGGGACTGTTGCACGCACGCACGCACGAGATGGAAGTTGGTTGCATCGCCTGTCTCTTTTTCCCCGTGCGCCAAATTTCCCCGTGTGCCCAAAAGGTTCCAAGGGCTTCCGCAGCTTACGTCAACACTCAATCCTCAGGCAATGACCGACTGAGTGTGTCTCTGGGTACATAATAATGTACCAGATCTGGGGGACATTTCTGCACCTCATTACATAATACTGGACCACTGCCTTCTCCCCTCCTCCCTAAAAAGTACCGCCGCCATCCCTCGTCGGTCTCAAAGCGCACCTTGTCATCATCCGCCTCCGCCATTACTTTTAATGTGTGTGTCCCCGCTATGTACTTGCACCCGCCCCGCCCTGATATACATACTATGTACACCTTCCGTTGAGTCCGCACATTTCTCCGGTTGCATCTGGTCAACACCAGCAGAAGAGCATCAGCGGACGGTAAGTAGGGTGTCACCAGTCAGGAATTCTGGATGTGACGTACTTTGTAGGAATGGCTTCAGGGAAGGCCCTCCTTTTTTTTTCCCCCTTCCCCCCTCAGGTTGGTTAGTGCAGTTGAGGCTTAGTGGTTTGCTGGCTGGCTGATCGTGGCAGTGATTGGTCGCGCCACATGATTATATCAGCGGTCCCACTCGGCTGCGCCTCGCTCTGTCAGCGCCACTCACTTCGTGACGCTGCCCCTAGGGAGTCCTCCTGGGTAATCATCCTGATTGATTGGGCTACCCACCTAAGTAAAACTACTGCCACTTACACTCACCTCATCCATTCAAATATGAGGCTATTCACACTTTTAACTGAGCAGCACTTGGGCTTTACTAGCCTCCGCTTTGCTCCAGAAACCGCCGAGCTTCCCACCACAACGATCAATGCGCGTTAATGTCAGTCCAACACTTAGAGGCATAATGTATCACCTAGCTATGTAGGTGGTTGAGGTTGCATTGGCTGTCTGTCACCATCCCCCAGCGTCCGCTTCACGCCCAAGGTGAATCACGCGCTGTGATGGCAGACGTCACATAATGTCTCCCCCTTCTATACAGGTAGTAAGGGGTAACTGTAAGTAATAGAGATTTCCTAAACTCTATCTGTTATGACTGCTGTCAAGATGCACTTGTTTGTAGACCAGTTACAGAGGATAGATTGAGTGACTTGTGGTGCATCTATGTAGTTTAATTGGCTTGGTGCGCACTGCACGCAAGAGGTGGTGACACTTTTTTGGTGGGAAAAGTAGCATCACCTCCTCTCTACAGTACGTACCTTCTAATTCAAACTCCATCCATCGCCAACGCTTGATTACCAACACACATGTCTGCACTGGGTGGAGACACAACAGAAGTAGCTACAGCTTCTCAATTTTTGCAGCTTGTAGGGTATTCCCTGACGGCTGTGTGTTTTATTTGTTCCAGTTCAATTAGGTGGGTAAGGGGGTTTGGCATGCTGTTACGCCTGGGGCGCTGGGTGGGTGGAACCTGTGCCTCGCGTGGCATCGCGTGGCGTCGCGTATTCCCGACGCGACACCCAGCCAGTAAAGTGTTGGCCACGGAAATGTCCACAAGGTCTGCGCTATTTGGCTTATGGAGCAGATCACAGCGTGCACCCTATCATCGTCACCCTTGATGTATCTCCTTAGACCCTGAGACATGGCCTTGAGGCCGCACAGGGGTATCTGACCACTCACATTATCTGCTCAGTTCAGCGGTACATTGGATTTTGGCTGTGGCATACACCAATAAGAAGATGTTAATCAGAACTAATATAGGTGTGTTGGTGTGGTTGTTGATAGGGAATGAGGCTGGTAAGTGACGTAGTTATTGTGGCTGTTGTCAAGGGTAGAGGTACTGATTCTATCTCTTTGCTGTGAATCCAGTATAAAATTCAGAAGTAGTACTTTGAGTGAGGACTAGTGCTATTTCTCCCTCATGTATTTGTGGGCCATGGCCTGAAGGCCATGTCTCAGGGTCTAAGGAGATGAACCCGAAGCTTGCTGGACAATAAGACATCGCTAGCTTGCACCTGAGGTCATCGTGATGAAGAAAACAACAACTCTGCAGCACGTCAAACGCGTCCAGACGCGTCCGCTCCGCGTCAACTGGAACCTTGCAACACCATCTCACGTGATCGCAAACCGGTCATGCGGAGAATCCGAACGGCCGCCAAACCGCCACCAGGTATCGCAGCAGGAGAAGACACCCCCCACAATGACCTAAGACCAGTCAGGACTACAGCCAAAGGGAGGGGGGACATCCGGCCTGTTCTTCTTCTGCCAGCAATTTGAGCCTATTCATCAATCAAGTCTCGGCCTGACTCGCCCTCCGTCCTCTACCGGGGATGATTGGCAAAGATCATATCAACAGCCATCACACTACACCACACCATGGCATGCTCTTTAAACTATCTATCCCCTAGCCCTGCCGCCGAAGCCGTCGAGAAGCTGCCTCAAGTGCATGTCGCGGGCATCTAAGCACCACTATAGGCGGCACCTCTTGCAGGTAGCCAGGCGACAATGACGAAGCGTGGGAAACGAAAGACTAAAAGGAGATGGTGAGTGAAGAGGGGAAAACAAAAGATGTACAATGTACTGCACTCCACAATGTACCTCGGTGCTCAAAAGAAGTTAGTCATAAGGAAGATCACAAGCGCGGTCGACGGCCTACTGACGGCCATGAATATAAATAGGGTCTCGGAGATATTGTTCGCCTACAACTCAATCACTCGCCAGCGAAGCGTCTGTAACTGAAGCCACTGACGCTACCGAATGGAAGCTGCACAGTATAGGTTGCGCCAAAGTCATTGACTGCCACCATTCCGGTATTGAGGCCATCGACGACGTCGCGGAGGATAGGACCGTTGTCGCCACCAAAGATGGAAGTGCCGAGACAAAAGTCTGGAATATTGGCTATGGAAGGTACGGACTCGGTATCCGGGCCTGGAGCGCGCATCATGGTCATGACGGGACCAAAGCATTCTGTTAAAGTACATAATTACAGCGATAATCCTTGGTTAATTACTTATATATGTCTATAACTATATGTCTATTTCTCAGGGGATTCCCTACATATTTCTAGCTATAACATTACCTTAGGATCTAAATATATATACTATTAGATTTTAGTTATTTAGGTAGTAAAATCTATCCTAGTAATATAGCTAATATTTTTCTATAGACCTTATCTTATCTAATCTATTAAGTAAGAAGGTTTATACTAATTATTAGTATATTATACTTATTTTAATATACCTTCTTAGATTAAAGCTATTATTAAACTTATTTTAATTAATTTATAATAATTATTTTTTTTATAATTACTTATTATATTTCTATAAACTTAATATATTTATTAATTATTTATTATAAGAAAAGATAATTAATTAATTAATAACAATGAAAACTAGAGTATATATACTTTAGTAGTATTACCTCTTATTAAATAATTATAATATAAGATAATAACTTATACTAAAGCTTTAAAATTTAAACCTAGGTAAAGATAAAAAGATTTAATAGTAATTATATTTATAAAGCTTATTAATTTCTCTTTTCTATCTAAGCTTAATAATATAAGTATATAATAAATTAAGTTCTTTTCTATTAATAAAGTTATAAGATACTTCTTAGTTCTATTTAGAGGTATTTATTATTATATTTAATATGGTCTCTATAACTTTATATATAGTTATTTTTAAAGTATAGTTTTAACTATACTTTTACTCTTTTATTTTATTGTTTTATTATAAAATAATAGGTATTTATAATTAGCTTTTATATTTACTTATTACTCTAATTAAGATAATTTTAAAAATAAATTACTAACTAAAGAAGTTATATTGTTACTAAGATATTAATAATTAGAGTTTTAATAGTTATATTAGTAATAATATATAATATTAAAATATACTAGTTATATCTTTATAATAATCTACTTTTATTAATTAATATAATTATAAAAGTTAACTATCTTAATTAAAGCTATACTAGCTAACCTTTTATTACTATAGTACTTATTACTTTAATTATAATAGTAATTTATTCTTAGCTAATTTATTTTTATAATTTCTTATTAATTATATAGTTTAGTTATTAATATTTAATTATTAGAGAAATATAAGTTATTTTTACTTTGTAATGCTTTATAAATCTATTTACTATTAGCTTTATTAATAAAATATAAATAACTTTAATATAACTATTAGTAATCTCTTAGTATAACTAATAGTAATAAATATCTATATAATAAAAGTAATTAAAGTAACTTCTTAGTTACTAAGTTAATTATTTATTAATATTATATTATATTATAACTTTTAGGTATATAATTAAGGTAAGATTACTAGCTATAAGCTTAGTAATTAATTAGCTTATCAATATTAACTCTATAATAGCTTATAATAAAACTAGTAATTCTATTTTAATTACTAATATAGTTATAGTTTATTACTTATTTACTCTCTAACTAATAAGTTTACTATATAATTTAATAGTAAAAGTTTATAAGGTTTTATAGTTAATTAAGTTATCTCTAGAGTTTATATTTAAAGTAATAATAAGGTTATTATTAAGCTTAAATTTAAAGTAAAGTTCTATTATATATTATAAGTATTATAATATATAATTAACTACTCTTAATAAATTACTAATAGGTTATAATTAAATCTTATTAAAGAGTTTATAATAAATATAATATTAAGCTTTATTATTGTAGCTATATATAGAATAAATCTAATCTTTTATTACTATCTTATTACTTTATAATTTATTATTATTTATTATAATAGAAAAAGCTCTTTATTACTTGTTAAAATATTATTTAATAATAGTTATACTTTATTATTAATTAGCGTTATTATTTTCCTAATATATATTAATTATTATAATTATATCTTTTATTATTACTTATTATAGAGAATTTTTATACTAAAAAACTATTATATTTTATTATTACTTTTTAAGTAATATCTTTTTTTATATTATTAATTACTTTGTTAGCTTCTTGTTATAATAACATAGAATATAAAAATATTATTATTAATATAAGAAGGAAAAGTAATAATCTCTTTTTACTAGTAATATAGTTCTCTAGTAATAAATATAAATCTAAGTTCTTAAAGTCTCTTTTTAAGATACTTCTACTATAGTAGTAGTAAGTATTATAATCTATAAAGAGCTTTTTATAAGTAAATAATCTTATTATTACTATAATTTAGATATTCTAGAGAAAGTCTTATAAATATTATTTTATCTATATTAATATATATAAAGATATTTACTATATTAAATTAAACTAATTGAAAATCTAACTTAACTATAATAATAATTAATAATTAAAATAAAAGCCTTATTAATATTACTATATATATTATAGATTATATTTTTTAATTACTAATTATTATATATTATAAAATATATCTTAAACTCTATAAGAAATTTATATTTATTTAGCTTATAGGTAATATATATAATAAGTAAGCTAGATAAATAAGTAAGCTAGATATTAAACTATAAACCTACTACTTATATTATTATAATATATCTTTCTTTTATTATAATAATATCTATATAAAATAAAGAAGCTTAATTAAATCTTACTATCTAAGCTTTTTAATAAAGTTAGACTTAAAGTATTTAAGAAATATCTTAGATTTACTTAGTCTCTTATTTAACTTTTGGTAATATAATTTTAGAGAATACTATTATAATATAATATTATATCTAACTTATAAAATTTAATAGAACTTAAAGAAAAAAAGCTAGTTAAGTTTATTCTTAATATAGATTTCTAATTATTTTCTTTTTACCTTAATAATATTAAAGAAATAACTAATTACTTTCTAAGTAATTATAATATACTACTAGTTAATAAGTACTAAGTCTTAAACTTTGTTAAGTAAGTATTAAAGCTTTAAATATATTTTTTAGAAGTATAATTATAAAAAAGCTTAATATAAAAATCTTAATATAATAAATATATAGTTTTTTTAATAAATATAATTATAAAATATAAGATTATAAAATTAGATATTTATAACTTTAATAAGACTAATTTTATAATACGTTAGATTATATCTAAAATAATTATTATAAATATAAAGCAATATTTAAATATAAAAGTAGTATAGCTTAGTAATTAAAAATAGGTTATAGTTATTTAAGCTATTAGCTTATCTAGCTATAGTATCTTATTAAATGTTATTATTAAAGATAGAAATCTTCTCTTTATTTAATATATTAAATCTAATCTTCTACCTAAATACGTTATTATAATATTAAAAAATAGATAGATAATAAATTAAAGAGACTTAGATTAGCTTTAATACTTTAATTAATATTTAAAGTTATATATAAAAAAGAAATATTACTCTCTTATTCTTAATAAATATAAAAGTTATTACTTAATAAACTTTAAGCTATTTAATCAAAAAAATAATATTATTATACTTTGTATATTATTTTATTTTCTTTATTTACTTTAACTTTTCAATATAAGATATTTTAAGTTTTCAAAATTAGTATATAGTTAAGAAATCAAAAATAAGATATAAGGAGGTAATACTTATATTATTAAGAATAACTTTCTTTTAGTATTTTATAATATCTTTAAGTAAGTTTTTATAGAAAATAATATCTAAAGGGGTTTTAAAAAAGTAAAGTTTATCTCTTTAGATATAAAAAGTATACTATTAAGGCTAAATAATAAGTTATATACTTTAATACCTCTAAGCTCTCTTTTAATAATACTACTTACTTAGATATCTTAGATATTATATAATATATTAGAAATAAATTCTTCAGAAACTCTTATTAAGAATTAATTTATTAATTATTTAAATAGCTTTTTAATATATAGTTTAATAATTATTAAATATATTTTTTAAAGAAATAATAAGTATTATATATAAAAATATAATATTAAGATCTTAGCTTAAAGCTATTTAAGAAAGAAATAACTTCTTTAATTAATATAAAAGAACTAAGAAAATATATCTTAGACAAGGAGAAAGTCTTATTATAGCTAGGGTATAAGATATTTAATTATAAAGAGAAGTAATAATATAAGTATAAGGGAAAATATATTAAAGTAGTAGTTATAAGTAGGGAATAAAAATAAGTTAATAGTAGTATAATTTTTATAGAAATATTAAATATAATATATAAATATATTAATTTAATAAAGAAATATCTAAACAAAAGAATTCTAAGTAATTTGAATTAATTTTATTATTTTATTATTACTTTTTAATTATATTTATAAGGTAGTTATAAATTAGTATTTAGCTTACTTATCTAATTAGCTTACTTATTATATATATTATATACTTATTAATAATTAAGTATTTTATTATTACTAGCTTTTTCTATATTAACTTTAACTTAGTTATTTATAATATTATAGTTTTATAAATAAGCTTTCTTAGCCTCTTAAAACTTCTCTATAAAAAGGTAGTTTTTTAAGTTGATATATACCTTAATTAGCTTAAGTAAATCCTTTTAATATAGCCTTATAGTTAGCCTCATAGTTATATTTTAAGGTATTACTATCTTATTACTAGAGTTTGAAGCCTATAGCTTTTTGTTATAACTTCTAAAGCTTTTACTATTAATAATCTTTACTTTAACTAACTAACTTTACTAGTAAATAATAGTTAAGAGAGCTACTTTTAATATATAATCTTTACATTATTAGATAGATTAAATTATACTATAGGTAAAGATTTACTCTTTTTTAACTTCTAATTAAATTAAATAACTTATTCTTAGGTATATTATATACTACTTAGAAACGTACTTTAGATTTTAATATATTTATTATTAATTCTTTATATTACTTTAAACTTAGCTTAATTATTATTAACTTTTTTATAGCTCTATCTCTATTATTAATAAATTTACCTAACTTAATATAGCTTTTTAGTATAACTTATCTATTTCTGCTAATAGCGTAGCTTAATATTTTAAAGTATCTTTTTATTAGTATTAATAATATTAATAATAACTTTTATTATATCTAAAAAAAAAACCAAGCTTAAGTCCTAATAAAGAAACTATTATTATTAATATTATTTAACTTAGTTTAATATATTCCTTTATTAACAAAGGCTATTATATTACTAGCTTAGTTCTTAGCTAAATGCTCTAGATTAAAGATAAGTACTTAGACCCTTAAGATAAAAGAGAGAGAGAGAAAGTCTCTTTCTTTCTTTAAAGCTTATAGCTTAAGCTCTTTAGCCTTTTAGTTAGTCTAAATAGAATTTAAATAAGCTATAGTAAAAGCTAAAAGGTTAGCTCTTTAGAGAAAGCTTTAAACGTTTTTTATAATAAAAATATAATATTAATTATATATATTTTATAATAAAAATAAGTAATTAAGAATAATAAAAAGTAATAATATTAAAGTCTTATTTTAATTACTTTTTATATATCTAACTATAGCTAATAAGGTTATTAGAAAAAGCTATTTCTATATAACTTAAAGGCTTAAGGTTTTTAATAATCTTAGTAAGCTTTAAGAGAATTATTATATAACTAATAAGTTAGTTACCTTATTATTTAGTAGGTTTAAAGCTATTATAATCTTAAGAGTAAGTTTAATAGTATATTATAACCTAATAAGTTATAAGTAATATAGCCCTACTATCTAGTAAGAAGTATAGATAGTATAGTATTTATATAAATAGAAGGATAGTTAGATAGATAACTCTCTTAGATATAGAAAAACTATAGTATAGGTTATATAAAGATTAGATAGGGTAGTTAGTCTACAGAACCTACTAAGTAATTACCTAGATTAACTAATTAATTACTAAAGTATATAAAGTAGTTAGAACTAATAAAACTAAAGAAATTATAATAAAGAATATTAAAATAGACTTATATATAAAATAAACTAAGTCTAAAACTTGAAATAGATTTCTATAGCTCTTTAATAATTAACTTATAAAATATTCTTAAATAACTTTTAAACTTCTTTTATTTACTTATCTTTATAATACTCTAAACTAAGCTATATAAGCTACCTTAACTATTAACTACCTAATTAATTACTAAGTAACTAATATATTAGTAAGAATACTAGTAAGTACTAATACTATTAATTACTATTGTAGCCTTAGCTATACTTTAGTAGAAAACCTATTATTAGAAATCTAGCTATAACATAGTATTATAGTTACTAAGCTATAGTTAATTACTATTACTAAGCTATATTAATAGATAGATACTATAGAGTAATTTATATTATGGTTAAAGTAAGATCTAAGTTAGTAATTACTCTAACTTATTAAGTTTTTATAATATATTAGATTATTAAGATATAATATAGGTTAGAGATACTTTTAAAGGGTTAAATATACTATAATTATACCAGATATTAAGTAAACTATTCTAGGTAGCTTATAGTAATCTAAAATAATTAAGTTAAATAGATAATAAGGTATATAAGAATAAAGGTTAAAGAATCTTAATTTATAAAAGAGTAACTATATAAAAGAGAGTTCTTATATATAAGCTATTAGTATAAGTAATATTAGTTATATATGTGAATAGGTATGTGGTAAGTGTAGTATAATGAGTGAGTAAGGTATGAAGCTGTTGTAATAGAACTCTTCCCAGTCCCCATTACTGTTATCTGGCGTCTCACAGTCATTGTGGCACATGAGGGTGTTGAGCTAGTTGAGAACGACCAGGGTGAATTGGTCTTATTGATTGGGGCCCCAGCTGGGCGCCTAGAGGTGATTGTAGAAACGCCGAAGGTAGACCGCTCGTATGGCAGAGTCGACGCCATTCCTGACTAACACCACTTTGGCTAGATGACAGTATCATCCTCTTACCGATCAGTAAACAGGTTCAAACAGGACAGATACGAACTAGAGCGCGAGAGGTGCAGACTTTCTACCAAAGGCTTTGGGCCGTGTCACCATGGATCTGGCTCGGGAAGGTCTTCTGCCCTGGAATGCTCGGGCAGCAGCATTGATGAAGTGTTGGTAGTATGGATGAACTGAGCTCGGGCATTAAGATCAAAGGAGGTTTGTTTGGGCTCGGCTGCGGAAGTTTCTGGGATAGACGATGAATGCGGCGAGCTGGGAGTGGCATGGTCTGTCAGCATAGAATAGAGGGTGCGAATTGGACATGGCTTACACTGCTGCCTGGAAGCTTGGTTAAGTGCTTGTGGGCGAGCCTGGAGGCGACCTCTCGTGTCGTGTAGGATGCCGATTAGAGAGGGTTTGGAGATGGCCTCATGGATGGTTTCGTGCCATCAGGTTTAGCTGAGTGACATTCTGAGACGAATCGCTCGCAACGGCACCAGTCGTCTGCTTTGTACATCTTGGTGAGGTGGTAGTGGGCGGCTTGCTGGTCTGTCTTTTCTGGTGTACGGTCGCTCGCTCGCTCGCTCCAGGACGGTCCAAATCGGATCCTGCTCTTCCCATGGGCTTCTGTTGCTAGGTGCCAAGGTACCCCAGGTGCGCTTCGGGGCAGCACCTTGTTGAGTGAAAAGTCGCCAGTTGCAGGTCAGCCTGAGAGGATTGCGTGTCGTTGTTAGCGCAGTCGGTCTCAATGCAGACAAGCAGCGGGTACTTGAGGGTTTCGTTGCAATTCAATGTCGAGTTTTTCCAACATGGCACGTGGGATAAGAGGCAGGCTGTGTACAGTAAGAAGCGTTCTTGGTGAGGGAGGCGTTCTCATCTTGTGCGTCCCTTCAATCTGATTAGGAAGCTTAATTCGGTTAGTAATCTCGACCGCCTGCGCCTTGGGTCTGCAGATATGGAGGTAAGGAGGATTATTGTGTCAGCAAGCTAGATTAAGCCCATACTCACAGCACCATTTTCAGGGGCCATTGGGAGGCTCGGTCGCCAAAGCTGTCAATTGATACAGTTACCATCCCAAGCCTCCAGGCAATATAGGTACCTTGGCCTTGCCACCTGTCAGACACTGCGCGCAAGAGGTGGTGATACTATTTTGGTGGGAAAAGCAGCATCACCTCCTCTCTATAGTACGTACCTTGTTATTCATACACCTCTGCAACCATCGCAGGCCTTTTCCCTCTTTTCCAAGGTCAAAGCCGCCCCCCCACACACACGTGCTCGAGAGGCTTTCGTGTCGCGCTTTCAACATATCAATTACTCCAACTGTCAAATCAATGCGCCAGCGTATTGATTGTATTGTCCCCGAGTGTTTAGTTTCCCAAGACTAGCCAAGTCTTCCTGCACGTCTTTGAATCGGCCCCAGGAACTGTCATGAGCAGTCACGTCCTCCTTCCTCTGCCTCCTGTGGACGAAGACTGGTGGCGCGGTGGCATCAGCTTGGGCATCAGTCTGGTCAAGGCTTCAGAGGGCATGATAGTAGCGTGGAGTATGTATAGCCAGCCTTCTCCCCACCGAGAATAGTCGAGCGGACAAGTGGTGCACCAATTGTATCGGCTGTAGAAGGGAAGGTCGGCCGGGCATTCGGAAGTGGCTGGCTGGCTGGCTGGCTGGTTGTTGATCCAGTCGTGGAGTCTTTGAGTGTATATTTTGTTTTGGTTCGCGGCGTAGCTGCCGCCGTCCTTTGTCGCCTCGGTTGACACGTCGACAGGTGTGATGGCCACGTTCGGCCAGCCAACGGCAGCCAGCGTGGGTTTGGGGTTTCTCTGAATGGAGACGAGTGTTAGTTGGGTTCTTGGCGTAAGTCTACTTGGAGGTTGTGGAAGCCTGTTAAGTACCTTTACACGCTGGCGGCCGTGCTGACGATAGCTTCTTGTGGTCCTTTGTTGACGTCCGTGGGTGTTGGGGAGGCCGTGGCAGGCCTCTTGGTGTAGGGTCCGGACGTCGACAAGCCCCTTAAGCCTGGGATACAGCAAACTGTGGATGGAAGAGGGTTTAAGGACCGAGGGAGGGAGCGGGGGAACTCGAGTGCAAAGCCGGGAAGTGAGTTTGAGGAGGAGAAGTTGGATCGTGGAAATGGAGGGGGAGCAAGACGGCCCTAAATTCTAAGGAGCTCATAATTCATGCAGCCTGCCATATTCATAGGTACTGACTAATCTGGGGCATGTCCCTCTCTAATGACCATTTCGATGTTGACTTGACGACCAAAAATGCCTCGCTACAAATGTGCTCAGCAGCTCCGTCAGCCCAACAGAGGCGCCAAGGGTGGTTGGGCTCGCAAATCAGGTTGTAGGCGATGTCGAGACGAAGGATGCTGGGCGATGCGGTCAGACTTGCCATAGTTGGGTTTGGTAGCTAATACCTTGAAAGAAGGCTGCGTCAACTTCAAGCAATTATCCGAAAAAGAAAAAAAAGAACAAAAAGCATGCCTTGTTTTGGTAACAGGGTGTTGAGGTCGTTGATAATTAAGTCTGAACTGACTACCCCGTCACACCACCAGCCTCAGCATCACATCTACATAGGTGGCTTAGCAACCAAGTTCACTGTCCCACCCAGCCCTGTCTTTCAATTCATGTTTCTCTTTTTCCTAAATTCGTCTTGTTACGCGACGACTTCCACTTTTCGCAACAAGCTCGACTTGACACGACAACCAAGACAAGAGGCCTTCAACAAGAAGGCCAAGAGACCTGACATCAAATGTACCAAGTATCACACTGATTCCCCTGCCCTGGCTCTCTTGATGCATATCCGTACGGATCACTAACAGATGGATATGTTCAAGTCCCAGGACTGCCAGAGCGGGCCGGCAATAACAACGCCCACCAGACAGGAAAGATATTCTTGACCACTGATATCCTTTTTAAGATGACCGAGATCAAGGACGTCTTGCTAAAGCCGCCCAATAGTCCTCCGACCTTCCCCCCCCTCTGCCTTCACTAACCTCTCACCCACCCTCATTATCCGCCTCAACCTCAACGCCACCCCTTCTACCGCTAAAATCACCACTGTAAGTCTTTTTTGTTCCTCGTGCCTAATCCCTCTCATGTCCTTGCTAACGCATGCATGCGCTCGTAGAATTTCTCTCAGAAGCAGGAAACCTCCCGCGCCCTCGCCTTCAAAACCTTCAACCCAGGTGGCCGGCCGGCTCATTGACGAAGTCGTCAACAGGGTTATAGGATACCTGGTGTCTCGAAACCATGCCTACGGCTATATTAACCCGCTAGTCTTCACTTCAATTGGAAGAGCCTGGGTGAAGTGATGGAACATGATGTCGCGATAACGAGTGCGAGCGGCAAAGTTGATGGCTGTGTTCTGTCGCTTGTTCGGAGGCTCTCTGGTGGCACCCGGAGCGTTGACCTGAGAATGGCGGCGCTTCAGCTTGTTGCCGAGCGCCAGCTCAGAAGGCGAATCGTCGCTTTCCTGGTCCATGAAAAACATTGACCCAGTCCTTGTGATTGACCTTCTTTATACCGCTGGATTTCTCCGTCAATCCTTGGAGGATTTTGTACGTGTCAGGCACTTGCTCGGCGAACAGATCGATTTGCTCCAAGCCCTCGGATTGAGTGAGAGCGGCGTTGTCTATGTCCGCAATGGTAGTGAAAATACCGCGGACCACATTGAGATGGCCAACAGAGCCGATCCGCCCCCCTGAGATCCCAAACGCTTCGCCAGCCCCACGCTTAGTACCAGAGGTGCGGTATTAGTAATTATAACACGCAGAACTATTCAAAATCTGTGCTCTTATATAGTGTCTGAGGAGGCGGCAATTATAACAGACGGATGTAACTTACAACAGTTAAAGGGCTTATTTATATCAAACACTTGCTTACCTGACCTAAAAAGGATACTACGTAAGACAGCTTACCAGGCATAAGAACTAAGTGTATAGCCGCTGGCTAACGTGAGTTTACCTGCACCCTAAAGCCATACCATCAAGTAAGAGTTAACAACAAGTATATGAAACGATGGGGTACATCAAGACGAGAAGGATGAGGATGAGAGAGGTGGGGCACGGAGGATATGGGCACTAAGGTCGGTAACGCTGCAAAAACAGACTTAATCAGCCAGCATGTCTTTGATGTCAAGCGGCAGCATCGCCACAACGTATCATACGCGAGTAGCAGCAGTAAGCCGTACCAAGCCGACTGACTCCCTATTAATGCATGCCTTTGCGTATTTTGAGACGTAGGAAACCATCAACACAGGGAGGACGGTACTCGATTTTGACAGCCGTCATGTAAATAAAGAGCCCTTGTGGTACGAAACGATGTAAACTTTGATAAGATGATGCGGACGACGAGGTTGTTGATAGCTTGGAAGCCAGGAAAGGCTGAACGGAACGCAGCTTGTAATTAAGAATCTTTCCAGGCTTAATTAAGACTATTGTGTGACTTACGACAGAACTAAAGCCAAATGCGTGGTGGTCCTCCGTCCTTTAGCCACCGGCAGCTTTGCTCCCAACTGGAACGGAACATAGGTGCGTCACAAAACAGAAAGAAACTCCCTAACTGCCTCCATCTCAGTAAGCGGCGAAGCTGTCGGCCGGTCGTCTTTCCACCACCAAGGAATCAGTCAGACAACATCACACCACAAAGGGGCCCTCTCAGTCCAAGGTCAAGTACTACTACTATCCGCAACCTCTGGTCTATTAATATGCAGGTAAGTCTGTCTGTGCACCTTGCCTGCCGTATTTTGGTCCTCGAACAATCACATTGTGGCCTGTTGTCTTCTTGCTTCCGCTCCATTACAATCTAAGCCTAAGGCTATATCTTTACCACTTACTTGTTTTACTCCAAACAACCTCAACCAATTCCTCCCAGGTTTACGTCTGAATAGTGCCTTAGGTGAATATTACGACTGCAGTTGTGACCTCTTGACGATATGTCAACCGCCTACGCTTCATCGTGCCTAGTAACGCAGACCCGCAAGTCCTAAGCATCCAGAGTGTTTGTAATAGTATCCTGTTATATGCCAAACTGGCCCTGTCTTTTTGACAGGCTCTGAATCACTCGGGTCGGAATATGATTCGATCAAACCATAACAAAAGCGTCCCCCTCAAGCACGTAGTCAGCTGCCAGTTCCGATGCGCCATGTCCCCAAGCGTGCACTCTCCGCGGCTTGATCAAGAATACTATACAGTATATAAATCATTTACATCTTTTATTCTATATCTTCTTTCAAGTCGACCAGCATGCCCTCCACCTCGGTTATTGACTACCTGCCTATAGTTACCTAGGCGCAACTCGGCGATCTATACGTTAATGACATACGTCCTAGAAACTGTCTTACATCCAGCCACCCTAACTTGTTAGGCAGGTAACCACCATTATAGGAACCTTATCTTATCTTCATACAAATGGCTTCCCTCGTGCGGGCCTCGTCACTATTTGCGGCCTGGACCGTAAGTCTAATCCCCCATCCCATCTATACAATGTGGGAGTGAGTGGATGCTGTGTGGCTGGATAAGGGATATGTACCCATATGGCCGTGCCGCACCTTGTAGATCAACATCACGATACAACAACACAACGTTCAGTTGCTAGCTTGCCAGAAGTTTCCTTCTTAGTGTGCTGACACTGTCTCTTATTGGAGCGATGTCCTCTTTGGATGGCGTTGACTTGGAGGCGAGGCGCCTCGCCTCCAGTTTCGGTAGTTTGGCAATTTAGCCGGGTGCCTACATCAGGCCTCTCTCACTTCTCGATTGTCTTGACCTGTTTCATTATGCGGCTGCAGGCAAAGGACGATTGTTGTTATGTAACTGCCTAGGGAGGTAGGTAAATTAGATACCCAAGGCGGCAAAGGCAGAAAGCCTATCTGTTCTGTTCCATGGTTCTGGAAATCCCAGTATGACGAGAAAGCTGACCTTTGCTGCTTTGTATCCTGATGACGATCTACGTCATGTTACCAGCCTTATTTCTAATTAGCAAGTTGGGTCTAGAGCTAATAGAAAGACGATATTATATCTGTTAGATATGACTCTAGATAACACTGCAGGACTGGGTACGTTATACCAAAAGAAAGCGGAGGGGGCTGTTAAACACATGTTCCTAGAGCTTTATGGAGAGTCCCTGTAACGATGATAGACTTATAAAACTGTTTGCAACCATAAACCCCAAGCTCTTGCATAAGGAAGACAGACTACAGAAAGATGGGAATGATGGCAGCCCTGTCTAACTATATGAATTATCTATCCCGTATGCCCTCTATCGCCGGGAGCTTGGCGTTCACCTGCTGGCTGTAAACTGCTTCTAGGCCACGCAGCAACTTGAATTTGTCCTTCGGGGCTGCTAGACAGGTGTTTGGCCCGAACATAACCGCAACGCCGGCACTGGGCACAGCCTGTTGAGAGTTGGCGCCCTTCAGAGAGGTCGCCTCTGACACAACCAAGTTTGCCGACAAGTTTACCAACGTTCAACGCAGCCGTCACTGAGCAACAACCTGACCCGTCCCTAGCGCACTTAGCCAGTCGTACTCAACCACAGGCGTACATGACGTAGATTGTACTATCTACCTATATATAGGAACTCTCTTTTACATAGTCATTCTTTCATAATACAAGCTTCTTTGACCTTTATTCTCACATGCCCTACTGTGTGCTCTAACTCGTGACATGCCCATACCCATGCCTTTGAGCCTAGAAACAGAGACCTAGCCACAGTTTTAGAACTGCCCCAGGGTACCAAAGTAATCATGGACGGGACTAAGTGGAATATGAGCATTCCAACTCCTGCAAGACTCATCTAACGGTTGCATCCTGCCAAGGTCGGGCTTGTCGTGGTTCAAGCTCCACTTCACCCACCATTGTATTGCCCTTGGCGAATATCTCTGGCGGGGCAACCGTTGGCTACATGCGTCCCATGACGAAGCTTTGGACCACCCGCTGCCTCTTCTTCCCTCCCTCTCTCCCAATTCTAGGTCCAAGACCCAGACTCAAGCTAATGAGGCCCGATCGTCCGCCCCATTTAGGAACACACTCGGCTCGCTTGGTTTATATCTTCCTTATACAGATCATGCAACCTAGTGCCTGTTTCCTATTTTGTATTTCAGTAGATGCTAAAGATAGTGGGGAGATCTGTCTATATAGTAGGTACTAATCACTTTGTACGTAAGAAATTTGTAGATCCACTCACGTACTCAACACATCAGCACCTGTGCTGTGTCTTCTTTCCTATGCTTTTCTCATGACGCTCTACGCTATTACTCAGTGCTGCAGGTACAGTGGTAGCCCATCCCCATCAAACGTACCTCAACCCAATAGAGGCGCAAAGGTTCTTGGGTTTAGCCAAAGTGGAAACATATCTAGTGTCTCAGGCTGAGGGAGGCCTTATCTAGGCACTTGTCGACATACACACTATGGTGCATGCGGTTCCGTGTCCCATAGGTGTATCAATACTCACAGGACTATACAGCAGTGAAAGCCAATCATGTCTGGGTGTCACACACCCGACGAAGCCAGGTGGGGTACATTAGGAGAAGCTGGAGCTTCTACAGTACCCGGTCAAAGGTCTGGCCACACCAGCAAGCAAATCAATCAGCAGTTGATGCTGCCATTATCATATTCATCGTATTGGCTCATTTCAATTCTAGCAGCCAGAATTTAGCAGGCATTTCCTTCATAGTGCGGCTAGACCTTTGACCTGGTACTGTACGTTGAGTTCACGCCAAGGTGCAATCAGCTATCAGTTGTTCTGCTCTTTGTCTTTCCTGCCCGCCGTCACAGCCACGGTTGGGGCTTGTGTCTTTACTTTTCCAGCGGCTATTGGTGTTATATCTGCGGTTCCTGTAGCAGAGCACGGTTTACGGCACGAGGAGGGGGCGGCAATAGTTCCTTGACAGCTTTGGCGGCAGCGGCAGCGAGTCCGTTAGTAATTTACACGGCGCCATTTCGGCAAATGTCGCAGGCAATGGCGACCCAGGCTTCAGAGTTAGTATCCTTGTTGACTCTTTGGTATAGCCGGCAGCCGTAGCTCGTGCGCCTTAAGGCGCTTGAGCTGTTTTACTGCGCTTTTGGATCAAACATACATTCCATGTATCCGATACTCGGTAGGTTACATCCTGTCGGAGTGGTTCATTTGCAGACGTACTAGGGTTCGTCGCCTTTTCCTACCTCGGACGAAAGTCATTACCCGTCGGCTTCTGCTGCCCGGTGAATTCCATTCTAGACATGAATCAACATTTATCTGTTAACTTTGCCGGTTCCAGCCAAGAGAATGAATCAAAGGGATATGCATGGGCAGATTAATAGCATTGTTGGACTCCTTGTTCCCGTTATGAACCGCTCTAGACTGAACCCTCTTGTGTTTCCTAATGTCTTCTTTTATTGTGTAATACTTGTTGTCGACGTATGGGCTTCCAGAGGATATACTATTATTGTCTGAAGGTGAAGAGAAAACCATACGGCAGAATTTATATCAGGAGAAAGAACATAAAGGTAAGGAAATACAGTAGAAGCACGGCCTAATAAATGTTATGTGAGTTGACTTATGCGGCAGTGGTTGTTCACTAACCTGTCTACGCTGGGAGAATACGGATGCCTGATATTCGCTTTCAGAAGCTTTCACCTCAGAATCGTAAGGCAATTGAGAGATCCAACCAGATGGATAGCCAATAGACTTTGAGGAAGGAATACGGAAACACACGAACATTATACTTTTAACTAGGTAACCCATTTGCCGACTTGTATGATGTACTCCCCATCAGCGCGCTGGTGTTGCCAGCGTTTGGATTCACAAGACATCAGAGCCATGATCACCAAGATAGACATAGACCGTATGACCTGCTGGACAAGACATGACCAATAAGTCGCCCAGCTTAGGGGTAATTAGAGGACTATGGTTGACACATCTCGGGATGAGTGAGCAAGCACTTATAGTATGTAACTACATTGCCAACACTTTACCTCTTGCCTGTATAGGTTCTGAAACGATGTGTTAATGCGGTCGAGGACGGCCAACAACCAGGGGGTTAACTAAATCCGAATCGTCTCTGCTATTTCCTGTGCTGACCTAGTTCGCGACGCACCGCAACCACTACTGCGCCAATCACCCGTCAACAGCCCGGGTGCGCATATAGCAGCATATCTCTGAGGAGAACTGATTGCGGTTCGCCAACGACGCTGCCATGCGTGTCTTTTATAGATAGCCGTCGAGGCTAAATGTGAAGCCTATTGATAACAAGGGTAATAGTTATATCTTGGGTGTGTTTGTGAGCTTGATGGATATTATTTTTAAAAAAGGTCCTTCTACTTCTCCTCGGCCTCTCTCGGTCCCGATATCTGTCCTCTCTCTCTCTCTCTCTCGCCAGGCTGGCATTCTTGCCAAGTGCTGCAGTCACCCTTCTCCCATATACCATGACTATGCAACGGCCAGCTGCCGCAGTGCGTATTTTCACTAGTACTCTTACTCCAACTCTCACTCAGTCTCACGCATTCTTATGCACTCTCACCCAATCTCGCTCAACTGTGGTCAGCCTCTCCATGTTGCAGGGTTTAAGCCACAATTCCAGCATGGAAAATGTGGTGTCAGTCGCTATGCTCTTGTGATGGTTCATCTGCCACTTGGTACAAAGGACAGCGAGCCACAAAGTTGGCAAGTCTCCTGTTGATGTTCCTGTCTCTGGACATGACAAGCCACCTAGGTCGATCAACAGCTTCGCATCCCCAGCGCTACTTCTTCAACCGGCATTCCCTCCGCCACGTAACTCGTGAATGGCCTCGGCTTGCGGTACTGTCATTCAATTATTTATCCTCGGGGTTTATCTACAATCTCCCTCGACAACCCTGCGATGGGTATGGACTTGTGTATATCCCAGCCGATCCCTGACGCGATGCGATGCAGTCTTGTCGTGTCCTCATGTGGTTGAAAGGGAAGGTAGGCTGGCCGAGAAAAGAAGTTCCTTTTGATGTAGGTATGAAGGATTGGCTGCTGCTCGCACAATTCCACGGCACAAGCCGGAAAAGCACGGAAAAGGTGATGTATGTGGAGAAATGGCAGGTGGGCTGAATCCTCAAGGCAAGGGTGCCGGCGGGTGGCTGCCAGTGGTGGGGCAGCCAGCCCGGCCGTGGGCACCTGTCTCGAAAGGGGCTGGGTTATCCTTATCGATGGTATCTGCTTACATAGTCACTCTAAGATAAGGGACTGGGGAGTGGAGGGGTGGGGCGGTCCAGTCCAGATTCACCTACAGGCTTACAGAGTGTGGGTCTTGTCTATCCATCCTATCTAGCCAACTACATATTATATTGTAATGACGAGAGACCGCTACCGCGGTTGTAGACGTTAAAATTACCTAAAAAGTTGATTTGTGCTGTTAAATTTTAGATATACTTAAAGGTAAGAGAGATAGAGCTGTTTTCTTATTTTCCTTAGAAAAGGGGTGGGTGAGCTGGTCTGTGCGGAATTAAGCGAGAGGTACTTGGGCCAGTACTTTGCTGACTTAGGTGTGGTCCCGCAATCTGTCGGCCTGTTAACCGCTACCCCATTATCATAGATCCGCGTAGACACATTTTGAAAAAAAAAAAAAAAAAAGGGGGCGACGGTACCTCCCAATCGGTGCCTACCAATCGGTACCTCCCAATCACTTTTTCACGGGCCACCACCCACACTCGCCGATGACCGGCGAAATGGGCAAATGCTGACATAAACTGCTTTCTGCCCGTTTTGTATCCCGCCGACGGCCGTGGGTACACTCAAATATCGCTGCCGTGGGTTGCTCGGCGGATGGTTTTTTGCGGTATATACGGGCGGCGAATCCTTCCTCGAGGCAGGTGGCAAAAAGAGCCTTCTGGGCGGCCTCAAGGCTGGGAAAAGTCCGCCCGCCAAGTGGGCTATCGTACCGCACGTGATCTGCGTTAACGTACTCGACAGGGTGGTCGTAAGTGATATCCATCGTGGGCCGGAGTTGTGAATAGCTTCAATCGACGGCGACGGCGAGGGTGGGTAGATGCGCTGGCAATTGGTGGCGGACGTGCCCACCAGAGACTTGGTGGGCTGGCCAGCGAAAGTCTGGGACCGGAGGGTGCAGCCTACCGTCGCCAAAAAAAAAAAAAAAAAAAAAAAGGCTCGGCCCAAGGAGGGATGGGGAATGGTGAGTGACGCTTGGACTAATAATCCGGAAACCCGTGTCACAAGCTTATGTAATACAGACGGTTGGGTAGGCAAATGCTGACATAAACTGCCCTTCGCCCAGGCCACCACCCAAGTGTAGTTTCACCTAACATTTTCACATGCAGCCAACCGGTGGCTGCAGATTCATCCAGACCTGCAATAGTTGCGTTACTTTTTGATCAATTCGAAAACTCCTCAGATTTGAACGAATTAGCCCAGGGCCGGAGGTGATATCCATCGTGGGCGATAGTTGTGAATAGCTTCAATTGACGGCAACGGCGACAACGAGGTAGGCGGGCCACGTTGTTGTGCGTGGGAAATTCGCTGTGGACGCGCGTCTGCCAGAGATTGATTGGGTGGGGCTGGCCAGCGAGCCCAGCCATATTATTTGGCGGCAGGATATTGGGAGGTGGGGGTGCAGCCACATTTGGCGGCAGATTGGCAGCAGCTGGCGGCAGGGTATATCCCCGCCCTTAATAATGACAGTGAAGATGGGGGGTATTGTGAAGTAGAAAGGAAGGCAGTGCCAAAAGAGGGAAGGAGGATGGGATGTTGCAATGTTACTGGTGAAGTGAGTGGGGCAGAACGAGACTCGGCTACAGCTGGCGGCAGGGTATCCCCCCCCAATGGTCAGCTTACCTGCTACCACCACCACCCCCATCGCTCAAGATGGACGCGTCTTCCACCCCCCCACATTGACTCTGGGTCGGACTTATCGCCCACAACATGTCATCTTCTTGGACTCAACAACGCCATTGGCCTCTCTCGCTCTATACAAGAACTCACACCAATGGACGAGGCCCTGAATTCTTTCTCTACACCAACCATTTGTCCACCAGCAGCTTTCGCAAATCGCCAGGCAGCAGCAATCAGCACCCAGGACTCCACGTCGCTCACGACACCATCTCCATCACAGGCGCTAGTAATTGCTCCGTCCATCCATCTGTCCATCCTGCTATGTCAGATGCAGGCAGCTGACGTGATCCTCGCAGCTCAACGTCTGCCATCAGCGCGTCACGTCCCAATCAGTAATCTAGGGTATCACCAAAACAGATCAAGACAAAAGCGGTGTTTGTGAGTATGTAACACGTCTAGTCACACTTTTCCTTTCTGATGAGCAAATGGGTATTCGAGGCAAATCTAGTGCTTGTGCTTGTTTTGGCCCCTTGAGTGTAGATGGTCGAACAAGTCGGGGGATATCCTTGCCAACCAGACGCGGAAAGGACAACACTGTCTATTGATTCAAAAGGCTCACACCCCTCGCTCTTATCTACAGGTTCGAAGCCATTACAAGTCCAACGAAGCGCCCCCATCTGTTGTCAACCCACCGAAGCGAGCCCGCCGCCCGGGCTACGCCTTCAGCCATTGATGTTCGATTCCATCAAAACGTATTTAAGCGAGACTTTATTTACCCTGCCTCCGGAACCCTCCCTTTCTATTCATCATATACTAAAGCCCAGGGAATCTCTCTGTCTCTCCTATCCTATACTCCGAAGCTCCTATTCATGCCATGAGCAATGATCATCTAGATAGATGTAGGACTGAATTGAAGAGCTTTGTATTGATAAAGGGATTCGGACTGAGATTCGCCAAAGTGCTGTAGGGAAAGACTGCGGCGTTTCCATGCGCAGCAGAATACAGTTAATTCACTGATGGAGACTTTGAAGAGCTTAATGAATACAAATAAGCCGAAGGAAAGAGAAGGAAAGTTAGGAACAGGACGCAGAGCGCATCAGAAGAGGCCAGCTATTAAAAGTGTTAGTTGGTGTAGTCTCGGCAGAGGGCCCGGGGACGCGAAGTTCCTTGGCGTCTCTTCTCCGGCGTCCCCATAAATAATACCCTTCGCGAGTCCAGCGTTCATCACTGATAGTTCCTCGTTTGTCCCCATCGCCAGTGGCGCCGTTTCCCAGCACGTCATCTGCATTGGTCGCGACCGTGGCATCACAGCACCCGAACAGCAAAACAAAGATTTCACAACCTTGCATGTGGCCAAGGGCCAGAGAAGTCTAAATCAATACAGATCATGACGTACAGGTCTATCCGGGGGCCCAGTTATTGTGACTCCAGTTTGTTGAGCCGTTTAGTTGAGCTCGGGCTTCCAGTCTCCTGAAACAGTCTGAAACTCCTTTCCCTTGTATTTCCAGGCCCCCCAGCTGGCTTCATGGGACTGGAAAGAATATGCTACTGTAAATTCTTTGTTCTGCGGTGCTAATGTGCTGGGTGGAGGTGAGTGTATTACTCCTGGCCTTGCCTATAGTCATGCAGAAGCTCTGGCCAGTGGTGTGGCTGATAGACACGGAGGCCTCGCCTGCTTAATAGAAGTGAAGTATGCCGGATCCGTGATACGGAATCAAGATGTAATTATTAAAGGAGGTAGTTTGATGTTGTTATGCTTGACTTGGAGGTAGAGAGAATGGATCTTGTAGGCCTCTGCCTTAATTGCTGGCTGGAGCCTGACTCTCAGGTTATTATACTATATATCAGCTTATGACATAGAAGTCCTGACGTTGTCCTCCCTATTAGCAAAATTTTGATATTCCATAGATCTTAATTCGATAGAGACATCAAACATGGTACCACATAGTTCATTAGGTAGTGGACAGGGTAGATGGAAAAGTTAGCTATTATGGCTATGAAACATGGGTTGGTTGTCTTTGCCTCCTAGAACCGCACAAGTTGGCTTTTGTATCAAGGTCCTGCAAGGCGCCCAATAGCCGTAGAGCTAACTGTTATGAGCCACACCAATCGGAGTAATTTGTGGATAAGGTGGACGAGTTTAATTTGACAGTCTGTCCTTAAACCTGAAGCTGGCTGCGATGACCCTGTCTTGTGACTCAGAAGCAAACCTATTGTATTACTGGCAGTGAAGTAGTTGCAATTCCTTAGCCGAGATATCGTTGCCCCGTCAATCATCCTGATCAATTGGAACACTACCACTAGCCTTGTTGCTCCTAAGCTAGTCTTGACTTATTCTGTCGTTCTATTGAAGAATAAGAGCTATGTAGTGCGAAGTAGTCTATGGCTTGATCCAGCTAATCAATGTCGCGTTTAGAAGGATAATTTGGACGCACAGTAGTACGACATGATAACATGAAAACTCAAATAAGATCTAGTGCTATTAAACTGTCACATGTGAAGTATATACAGGCACTACTAGTCAGAAATATCCAGGCCCGCGAGTCAGCCTCTGCGATAGGCTATATATACAGCAGCCTGCGATAAGATAGATAGAGTCCTTCAAAGGGATAACTACAGTTATAAATATATTTCCTATAAGCTAACTATTATCATAGTTATAAGCCTAGCTCTATCTATCTATTAGTCTATTATCCTCTATCTATTTAATTAGCTTATAAGCCTATAAGTTTACTATTCTTATATTCTATTTATATATATAATAATAATAATTACTTTAAAAGCTTTTATAATATACCTTTAGAAAGTATTAAGATTAACTATTATAGTTTTTATAATGATATTTTTAGTTTTTATAATATAAAATATAGAAATATATTAACTCTAAAGCTAAAAGTAATATAAAGGATAGTTCTTAATAGTTTATATTACTATTAATATTAAGTAAGACTATTACTAAGTAATAAGAAATATTCTAAGAGAGATATAAAGCTAAGTATATAGCTTAAATAAAAAAGAGATATATATAATAATGTTACGGCCAGATTCCTGACAGTGGGTTTTCTGCTAAAGTATAGCTGAGGCTGTGAGGGTAATTAACAGTAGTTGTCTAGATCCGTTGGCTTGCTGGTCTGTCGATCACTCGGTGATCAGTCGGGTGGTCGATGGGGTAGGGGTAGCTCGTATAGCTCAAGAGTTCACAAAGATAAGCAGGTGTCGGGAAAGTGAAAGTTAGCGAGGCTAAGTCACAAGTTGATTGCTGAAGAGCTATGGAAGGTAATCTATCTAAGTGGAATGAATGTCCTTATATCCTGTTGTCCTGATACTGGGACCGATATCCAGATGTCGGTCCTACAGGGGTGGACCGCCCTTGGCGCGTCGGTGATGATGATGATGATGTATTTAACGTCCAGAGTAAAAGGGACGTGCCGGGCAATGCCGACATGGTCTATGCTAATCTATACTATTCTACAGGCTACCGTCTTCACCTAACGTTCCTGATCAATGAATCGGGCAGATTTCGGAAAAGAAATTGGTTGCCTCCATCCATTCGCACAGAAGAGAGGCTCCCTGCGAAGTACCTAGCAGAAAATCTATGCTTGCCTTCGCCATATGTCGGCGGAGATGCCGCGGATGGCGCGTCGGTGATGATGATGATGATGATGTATTTAACGTCCAGAGTAAAAGGGACGTGCCGGGCAATGCCGACATGGTCTATGCTAATCTATACTATTCTATAGGCTACCGTCTTCACCTAACGTTCCTGATCAATGAATCGGGCAGATTTCGGAAAAGAAATTGGTTGCCTCCATCCATTCGCACAGAAGAGAGGCTCCCTGCGAAGTACCTAGCAGAAAATCTATGCTTGCCTTCGCCATATGTCGGCGGAGATGCCGCGGAGTAGCCTTACGGCCACGCTTGCAGAAGTAGAAGTGTACTGGGGTTTTGCGTCTTCCACAACTGCAGTCGAGCAGTGCATCCTGATGAGCAAACCTCTCGTGGTATGCTGCGAAGTCTCCATGATGCGATCTTGCCGCATATAGCCTTCCTAGCAAATGCCGAGGAAGGCGAAGTTCGGGGGGCTTGGGATGAGGACTTATCCCAAGGTCAGCATACTGCCGAGGGCAGATTGACGGCCATCTCCTAGCGAAAGCCTGGAGATCGGCTGCTCTAGACTCCCGCTTCAAGTGTGCCAATGTAGGCTGTGGTTGTGATTCTGGGATTTGTTTGCAGGCCTCCTTGGCAAGAGCGTCTGCTTCCTCGTTTCCTGCTATTCCCGTGTGTCCAGGGCACTACCAAATGTATACCCTGCTAGGCATCGTCCAGCTTGTCCGTCCTCTCTGTGCCCAAGAGGCGGAGAGCTCACTAAAGGCCCTAAACCTAGCCTGGCTGCTTCCTGGGCTCCGGGTGACGAGCCTAGCTGCGACTGCGAGGTTATCGAGGCAGACGTGAACATTGTCTGCCATCCGCGCCGTGGGAGACCTCATGGCTTCCAGTAGGCCCTGAAAAGCGGCTTGCGCTTCTGCGTCAAAGACCTCTGTCTGATGACCGAGCGGCTCTGATCCTCGAAAGATCTGCCGTGTGGCCTGGTACCTAACCCAGCCTGCTCCAGCGGCGGTTCTGCTACCGTCCAACATCTGGGAGCCGTTAGTGTAGATAACAATGTCCCGCTTTGAGAATGTTCCCAATCTGTCTGTAAAGGCGATGGCCAGTTCTTCTTTGGTCTTCCTAGGTTCATAGCCAACCATGCTAAGGGCCGTGTGCCAGTTAGCTAGGCGCTCCCAAGGTGGTAGGTCTAGCGGGTCGATGTGTTCAGCATTTATATCAGTGAGGCTTGCCATTCGCCGCAGTCTTGAGTCCAGCCTGGGCCTGTTGCCGAGCCTCGTTTGGAGGGGGTGTTGTTCGTCAAGGCGATGGATCCTTACGGAGGCTTTGTGGAGCTTCGCGTCTAGCGTCACCTCTGCCGGGGGCAGGGCTGCTTCGCACTAAAGGATCAATAGAGGCGTCGTTTTATATACAGGAAGTGCAGCTCTAACGGCTTTGGCTTGCGTGATGTCAAGTTGGTGGAGTAGACCGTTGACCCCGTTCGAGGCGATATGCCCATTCCTGATCCGATTCCTACCCGGCCACCATGCCTCTGATGCATAGTACTGGATAGGTAGTACGCAGGAGGTCATGGCGCGGCAAAGCAGGTGGGCCGGCGCGCCCCAGACGGTGTTCCCTAGTCCCCGTAGTCCGCTGATCACTTGGCAGGCTTTGGCGCAGAGGCCTTTTACATGGTTCTTAAATGTGAGTCTTCGGTCGAAGTGGACCCCAAGCCACCGTAGGGAGGCCCCTCTGAACTGTGTGTTGCCTCCCGTCTAACAGTCTGACGGTGATTGGCGGGTTTCCATCTTTTGGTCTCTTGGTGAAGTGGATGAGCTCGGATTTATCTGTGTCGAAAGTAATTCCCTCTAACGTCCCCCATGCTTGGGCTTCTTCCCATTCTTTCGCTAGCAGGGCACAATTGTCCTCTAGTGACGTTGAGCTTGCCATGATGGCAATGTCGTCGGCATAGCCAAATCGAGATCGCACCCTGCCTGGATGAACAGTGCCCAGCTTGAATAAGGGTTCGATGTAAAGCATGAAGAGGATGGGAGAAACGGGCGAGCCCTGTGGTAGACTACACTCAAGGTCGAAGACGTCTCCCATCTCTCCGTCTAGCCTTATTCTTGCTCTTCTCCCAAGGACGAAACTCGAGACCCACTGCACGAGGTTCTCCGGCCATCCTTGGCATCGGAGGCGTCAGATCAGCCTCCCTGGCAGCACAGCGTCAAAGGCCCCTTTGATGTCGAGCGTAAGCATAGAGGTAACAAGACCTCTTTGCCAGGCACACTTGATATCGTGGATAGCAGCGGCGATGAGGTCGCTACACGAGCGGAGGGGGAGGGCCCCGAACTATTGGTTGTGCAGTACCTGGAACTTGACTGTGATCCAGGCAAGCCTTCTTGCGACAAGTCTCTCCAAGCCTTTTCCGAGTACAGACAACAGTGCGATTGGTCTATACGAGCGCGGGAGCGCCCTATCTCTCTTACCCGGCTTAGGCAGGATGACTAGGATAGCTTCTTTGAAACAGGTAGGATACCAGCCCTTGCGTATGCATCCGCTGTAGAGCCAGAAGACGATGTCCTCAATAACGGGCCACGCTGTCTTAAGAACGGCGGTAGTGATTCCGTCGGACCTGGGAGTGGTGCTTCCCGCAGAGAAGATTGACGTTTGTACCTCGTCTTTTGTAACATGCGGGAAAGGAAGATTGGCCTCCAGGCGAGGTCCTGGGCTCTCTGCTGATATGTCCGTGGAGATGGCGGCATTTCTGAGGAGGACGCGGGCGAACAGATCCCGCTTCTCCTTCGGTTGTGATACGAGCATGGTTAGATTGCTCCCATCTCGGAGTGGAGGGGTCTGGAAGGATCCCTTGGCCTTATGCCACCCGACCATTTCAAATACGTCTTTACCAGTAGAGGCTGCGCCGATCTTTCCTCTCCAGTACGTGTCCTTAGAGCGCCGCAGCTGATGGAGAAAGTCCTGTTTAAGAGCGTCCTCCTCGTTTCGCTCCCATTGATAATCTATTCCCAAAGCGCAGAGTCTTGCCACAGTTGCTCTCATGGTCGTGTAGGCTCGGTGTTTCCGCCTGCAGTTCTCGTCCCAGTATGGCCTCCTAGGTCCTCTGCCAAACGCGCGCCTAGTAGAGGCTGTAAGCGCTTCTCTGAGGCAATCTATAAGCTACTGTGCTAGCATATCTAAAGCCTGTGGATCTCTTGCGTTGCTTGCAGTATGGCGCATGGGGTGTACGTTTCGCTTGAGGATGTCGAGGAAGAGCTTCTTGTCTATCGTGTCGAGCCGGAACCTCCCCGGAGTTGGGTCAACCGGATCGGTTAGGGCTAAGGGGACCTGGGTCAGCAGGCTTTCGTGGTCTGACGTTGTGTGTAGGGATGTTTCTATACTGTTAGATGCCCCATAGAGGCTGCCGGACGCCCAGGCTAGGTCTAACGTGTTGCCGCCCTTATGTGTGGCTTCACCTATCGGCGACAGGAGGACAAGGCCGGCGGCTTCTGCCCATTCTACTAGGGCATCAGCGTCAGGGGAGCTGGTCGCCTCGGGTTGCCAGGTCCAATGATGGAGGTTGAAATCCCCCGCGACCAATATACGTTCCTAGAGTCTGGGTTGCCAGGCTGTTATGATATCTCTAATCGCTTGGCCTGGTCGCAGCGAGCCATAAGGGGCGTTGTACACGTTGACGACTGTGAGGACTTTCCGCGTTCCCGCCAGGAGTTGTAGGAAGAGCAGGTCTGTGGATGGGCTGGGCAGTGGGCGTGTTTGTACGCCCCGTAGTCCCGTTCCTCTGCGGAGGTAAGTGAGCACCCTGGGTCTGTCTTCCACCCAGTTGTCCACTGGGGTGAAAATCTCGAAACCCGGGTGGCGTCTTGTGAGCCTTCTCTCTTCTGAGCGGATAGCGGGCTCTTGTAGTAGCAGTATATCGATATGGGCCGCGTAGGCCAGATTCAGTGCCGTTTCATGTGTGAGTGGTTGTCTGGCCACGTTCGCCTGCATGATCTGCAGGACTCTATGGGGCCGCATACTTCTGATGTCCTTCATTAGCTTGGTTGCAGTCCATCTCTTCTCCTCCTTCTCGGGATTGTTGGTGCGACTGCTGGGTTGCAAATCTCCACGATCTCTCTCCCTCGGCTCGGATGGCCCGTAGCTGTGCCTTGTTCCTCCTCTGGACTACGCCCTTCACCACCTTTGGCTTGATAGGGCAAGTCATATCAAAGGCGGCATGGGGCCCGTTGCACGACGGACACTTAAAGGGGCAATCGCAGCCTTCGTAGCCTTTGGTGCCTCCACAAGGTGCCCGGTGTTGGTCGGCCGTGTGGGAAGGCGAACTGCATTTAAGGCATCTCTTCCTTCTGGTACACGTTCGTTCGTTGTAAAAACCGCCGCAGCAGTAGCATTGAGGAGACCTCTTCTCCTTCGGAAACTGCAGGTTCACGAAAACGCTGGCCCCCATCAAACGGAGGCGCCTTGGTAGTTGCCTCACGGCTTCCGCCTTGAACCAGGCTGTCACCGTGCCTAGCCTTTCGGCTTCATCTTTTCTGGAGAAGTATGCTTTCTCGGGCTTTAGTTTCGTCGTGGCCTGGATCTCTTCAAGGAGCTCCTCGGTCGTGATTTCCAGCTCAGTGTTGGTGAGCAGGCAGTGTCTGGTGTAAGGGACGTTTGCGATATAGGCCTGGATCCAGGTGTCGCGCTGCTCGACCGCCTGTGCCTGGAGAAGGGCAGCAATCTGTTCTCTGTTCTCCAGCAGGACTTTTGCACCATCTACTAACGATAGTAAGAGTACTAATCCTGTCTTGACATGGTCGATCCCCTTGAGGGCTTCTTGAGCTTGGGGGCTTAGCCTTTCTCGAACGAAGATGTATATGTCGTAGGCTCTCTCGTTGCGGAGCGGGCTTTCAGGTGGCAGACGCGCGAAGATGCGTAGGTCTTTTGAGGCCGCCCGGTTAGCGGCTTGTTTTGCTGGCGTTGGTTCATGCAGTTTTCTGGTAAGCGGCTGGCTCGCTACCGTCGCGTAGGACCGAACTTGGGGCGGCTGGTTAGCATGCATGGACCCTGCTAGACCACGTTGGTGCCGGTCTGACCGCTGCTTCTCTTCCTGAAGCTCCTTCTCCAAGGATTCGATCTTTATCAAACAGTCTTTCAGGAACTGTTCTCTTTCGGCGTCCCGTCGTAGGAGATCCTGGACGAGGTTTGAGAGCTTGTTGATCTCGTCTTTAAGCTCCGCATTGTCTTGGTAGCTGACTTGCTCAACCACTCTGACCTTTGCAGTCGGTTTCCGGACACGTCCAGACCGTCGAGATGTACTGGCGTCCCCGTGAACCGTGATCGATGGCCCTGCGTCTAGAGAGACGGCCATGCTGGTGAGATTCAGCTCGCGTGGGCTGATGATGAGAAATGATAGTGCGGTGGGCCGGAGCCCTCTATGATCTTAACAATTACTAACAGTGGATACCTTGTGAAGAGAAAGTTCGCGAAAGTTTTTGATGGCGCGTCGGTCCTCGGTCATGGACCGCTTATTGTTTGTCGGTCCTTCTTATCTTCACGTGACCTTCCCTAGTTCTTCCGTTCCAGAGGAGTCATCCTGTGTGACGATGTTCCTTAAGTGCTGCGCCCTTCGCACCCTGCCTGGCAGGTGGGGCTGCATCGCCTGTAACTTGTCGGGTCGTAACAAATAAATATATTCTTATAAGACTTTACTAGATAATAAAGAAAAACTATAGTATTTACTACTTATAATAAAAAAAATATATAAGATATATATTTTATCTATCTCTATAAGTATATAATAAGTATTACTAAAAGAACTAAGTTAATAAGTAAATATTATAATATCTAGATCTAGATAGATCTAACTATAGTAAATACCTTATTATTAGTAATCTAATTAGAGTTTGTAATAGAGAATAATATTAGCTTTTAAAAGCTTATAAAAGTACTTGAGAGAAAAATAATTCTAATAGTAACGAATATAGTAAATATAGTCTAATATTAATATTAAAAAGTTCTAAAATAAGTAAATATAGAAGTTAATATAAGCTAACAATATAAGAATTAGTATAAATACTTTTTTTAAAAGTAGTCTTATAAGATATTTAAAGTTTAAAGCTTATTTATAATAAAAAAGTTCTTATAAACTATATCTATATAACTATAGTTATTATAAAATATAGTAATATTATAATACTATATTAAAGCTAAAAAGATAGAAGAACCTATATATTCTTTAGAAAAGTATAAGAGAATTTTTATTACTTTTATCTAAGTGAATATAAATATAAAGTAAAAGGTAATTGTTATAACCTAGGAAATCTATTAGTAGCTAGTATAGCCTAAAGGACCCTAGTCAAGACCACTAGATAGTAAGACACTTAAGGTATAGGAGTGTGGTATAGCTAGCAGAACAGAAGAACTAAGGAAGGTTATGTAATAGATTAATAGGATTGCTAGTGATCTAAGCTAATCCCCTACTAGGGATTAAAAATATGAGATACTAATCCTATACTAAGGATTAGTAAAGGTAAGTAGTGATCTAGGAATATATAATAAGATATAAGGGTATTTATTCTACTTAGATAGATTACCTTCTATAGCTCTTTAGTAATTAATTTATAAAATATCTTTAGATAACTTTTAGATTTCTTATATCTACTTATCTTTATAAATTACTTGTTAAGTTATATAAGCTACTACCTATCTATTAACTATCTAACTAATTACTAAGTAACTAATATATTAGTAAGAATACTAGTAAGTAAAATACTATTAATTATTATTATAGCCTTAGCTATACTTTAGTAGAAAACCTACTATTAGAAATCTAGCTATAATACTTTAATTACTCTTGTTAGTAAGTTAACTCTATAATACTAATTAATAGTAAAACTATAATATCTTCTCTTAAGACTAACCTATTCTTAAGTATCTCTAAGACTCCTAAGTCTCTAGACTAGAAGCTTACCTAAGCTATAGATCTCGATAATAAATCTATAATACCTAAAGTTAATTTTAATAAAGATAGCAAGGCTATCTTTACTATAGACTAGTATATAGCTATATATAAGATAGTTAAGAGAAATACTAGATGTAATAAATAGCTAGCTAATATTATTAATAATAATATAGCCTAGACAGAATAACTTAAGAGGACTAATAACTATAACCTATAATAAATATAATCTATTATTAATAATACTCTTACTAAGCTAAAAGCTAAAAATAGTAAAGCTATTATACTTAGGTAAGAAGTTAAAATACTCTAAGCTACTACTAATATTATCTTAACCCTAGTTAAAGGATAAGATAAGCTTAAACTTAACTCTCTAGAAACCTATAATAGTAAAAGTAAATAATTAAAAAGATTTCTAATCTAAGTTTATACCTATTAGACCTTTTATATTACTAACTTTTATAATAAGACTAAGAGAGTTATCTATACTAGTACCTTTCTATATACTAAAGTACTCTTATAGTTTAAGCTATTCTAAAAAGAATTCCTTAGAAATAATAGAGAACTAAGTATATACTCCTATAAGACTTAGTTAATCTTTAAAAGTATAATAGAGTTTAAATAAGCCTTAAAGTTACTATTCTAAGACCTTAATAAAAAATAATAAGCTAAGTAAGACTTTATAAACCTTAAGTAAACCAAGGCTACCTTATACTATATAGCTAAGTTCTAGTAACTTACTACTAGACTTAATATTATAGATAAATCCCTGATCTTTATATTCTACTAAGGACTTAAGAAAGATATTAAAGATAAACTTACTAAGATTATTAGTACTCTAAAAGACTTCCTTAGATATATTAAACTTACTATTAAGATTAATACTTGCTTCTATAAGTAATAGAGAGAGAGAGGTAAGAACTAGTAATTAAATACTAATATAGATAAGTGCTATGCTTAGGGACTAAGGAACCCTAGTAACCACTAGTAAGAAAGGAATAATAACTAGTAGTAACTATAAAACTAACTAAGTATATCCTATAGATACCACACAGGACCTATAGATATTAATATAGCTAGGAAATAAGAGAGCTAGCTACCAAAAGATATTAAGACTATTAAGTATTATAACTATAAAAAAATAGGATACTTTACTAGAGATTACTAATAACTAAAATAACTTTAAAGTAAGATACTAGCTAAAGGTAATTAATAAGTAAATATTACTTAAAAAGAAATTCTATACTTATAACTCTTATAGACTACTTATTATAATAATAATTACCTTATATATTAGGATAGTAAGAAATAAGTAAGCTAGTACTCTAAAGAACCTAAAAATAAGACTATTATAGTAGGTAAGAAGGCTCTATATAGCCTTAAGATACTATAAGCTATTAATATTATATAGTAACTTAAATAATAAAACTAAGAAAAGATTATATACTTAATCTAAGCCTAAGATACCCTAGAGATACTTAAAGATAAAATACCTTAAGACTAAGAAGTTATTAATATAATTAAAAAATAACTACTTAAGTAAATTTAAGTATAAAGTAACTCTATCTACTAACTTAACTTAGAAAACAAGTTTAACTAAGCCTTATATAAAGATATTATTAGATCCTAAGGGAAACCTTAATAAGTTATTACTAGGACTATTGTAGTAGCTAGAAAGAGAAAGAGGACCTCCTTCTCTCCTCCTTAACTTTATTACTGTAAGTTAATACCTAAGAGTGCTATTAAAGTATAGAGAACTAGCTCTAACTAAGAGAAAGAACTAAAACCCTCTCTAGATAAGTTCGCTCTACTAAGTAAAATAGAATAATATATAGCTAAGTAGTTAATTAAGATAAGTTATATAAACCTAACTATTCTTAAATAGACTAGTATAAACTAGTATATTTAGAACTAGGTAAATAATATCCTATCCTTATTACTCTTGCCTATACTAGACTACTAGTATAACTCTAATAAGCCTCTAGTAGCCTAGACCTATATAGACTTTTAAGAAGATCTACTTATTATTAAAATAGAAGAAAAAGTATAAAAAGAAAGATAACTAGAAATTAGTAAACATAATAATAAATAAGAAGTATACTTCTATAGAATAGAAGATACTAACCTTAAGTACTACCTAATAATACTAATTAGAGAAAAACCTATATTTAAAGATAATAAATAACTTAATAAAAAGGACTCTTTATACTATAAGGTATTTTAAGTAGATTATATCTATAATAAATACTTAATATATTAAATAAAGAAAAGGGAATACTCTTTCTTCTTATAATAATATAATAACAAACCTATTCCTAAGGTTTATAAGAACTATAAAATTAGTATATAGGAAGTTAAGAAGTACTACTAGCTATAGCTTATCCTATAGCTAAGCCTAAAGTACCTCATACTATATATTAACTACCTTATAAAATACTAATCTAACTACCTATTTAATAAATATATATAATACTATAAAGAAAAAGCATAAACATATAGAGAGTAAGTTAAGAAAGCCCCTAAGGAGTTAAAAAACTCCCCATACTGCTTATAAGAAAGGTACTAATAGCTAAGAATAATATAAAAACCCTTTATATAATAACTAAAGGAGATAATAGCTATATTATCCTTACTATTTTAATTAGTAGCTAGCCTACTAAGGTTATAATTAATAATAAAGTACAAGCTAACCTTATCTTACCTAGCATAGTAAACAAACAAAGTATTAAATAGGTATATAAGAAAGACCTATATACCCTATAGATAGTTAAAGAAGTATAAGTTTAGTATAGTAGAGAAACTATTAATAAGGAAACTATATACCTCTTTTTAGTAATCTATAACTAATACTAAGAACTTAACTTTGATATTACTAACTTAGGAACTATAGATATAATTCTAGGAATTCTATAGCTATAAGAATATAACCCTAATATAAACTGGAGAATAGGCTAACTCTAGTAGAGAGATTTAGCTATAAGGCAGTATTGTATACTATAACCTCTAAGTAAACTCACGTAACTAAGGAAGTATATTACTTATATCAAAAGGATCAAACCTATATAAGATCAGAGTTCTATATCTATAAAGATTATAAATATACTAAATAGGTAGAATAAATAAAGCCTAGAAGAAGACTAACTAAGATTAATACCTCTTAAATACTAGTAATATATATAACTATTTACTAAAGAACTAGAAATAGGACTACTAGAGCATAGACTATATAACTATAAGATCTAACTACTAGAAGGAAAATACCCTAAGCTTAAGCTAATTTATAGACTTAACCTAATAGAATAAGAAGTACTTAATAAATAACTAAATAAGAACTTAGTAAAAGGTTATATCAGACTATTAGACTTAGTAGTAGGATATTCTATCCTATTTATACTTAAGAAGAATAGAAAACTATAACTATATATTAACTACTAGAAGCTTAATAATATCATAAAGAAGAATAGCTACTTATTACCTCTTATCTTAGAACTTTAAGACCTATTATATAGAGTAAATTAGTTTATAATACTTAACCTTAAAAGTACCTATAACCTTATTAGAATTAAGGAAGGAGATAAATAGAAAACGGTATTTTAAATATGTAGAGGACTATTTAAAACCCTTCTTATACCTTTTAGACTTACTAATATACCTACTATATTCTAAATAATGATTAATTATATACTTAGGGAATATCTAGATATCTTTGTTATCTATTACCTTGATAATATCCTTGTATTCTTTAAAGACCCTAAAGAATATAAGGAGTATATATCTAAGGTACTTAAGAAGCTCTAAGAAGTAAAGCTTTTAGTTAAACTAGAGAAGAGCAAATTTTATACTTAGAAAGTAAACTACCTTAGATTTACTATCATACTAGGAGAAATCTAAATATAAGATAAGAAGGTTAAAGCAGTTAGGGACTAGGTAATACCTACTAATATTAAAGAAGTTTAATTATATCTAGGATTTATTAATTTTTATTAATAATTCCTTAAATATCATATAACTTATATTAGAGGATTATAATAACTTATATATAAGGATATAAGGTTTAAGTAGATAGAAGAATGTAATAAGTCCTTTAATAAGGTTAAAGAACTTATTACATCTAAACTAGTTACTAAGATTCTAGATCTAGATAAACCCTTTAAAGTTAAGACTAATGCCTCAGACTTTGCAATAGAAGGACAGCTTAGACAATAAGATAAGGAAGGATAACTATATCTATATGTATTCTACTTAAAAGTATTTTATAGACCTAAATTAAACTATTAGATCTATAATAAAGAACTTATAGTAATTATTAAAGCATTTTAAGAATAGAAGCCTTATCTATTAAAAATAAAGTATTAGGTAATTATATATATAGATTATAAAAACCTTGTATACTTCACAACCTCTAAAGTCCTAAATAAATAATAGATTTAATAGTTAGAATTCCTATTATAATATAACTTTAAGATTATCTATTGTAAAGGAATAGAGAATAGAAGAGCTAACGCTCTTAGCTAATAACCAAACCTTAAAGTCTTAGTATTAGAGGAAACACAGGTTATCCTTAAATATAATAAGAATAGTGATATTATTTTAGTATAAAAACTTATTATAATTAGTATATATATTAATACTAGCATGACTAGTAGAATGATAGATAACTAGATATATAAGATATATAGTACTAGAGTATATAAGCACCAAGGAGTAATAAAAACTTTTAAAAGAATTTAATAATACTATAATAAGTAAGTTATATAAGAATAAGTAGCTTTAGTAATCAAGGACTATAACCTATATAAAAAGAGTAAGAACAGCCCTTATAAGCTATATAAGTATATTTGACTACTACTAGTACCTCTAGAGGCATAGTACTTAATCTCTTTAGACTTTATTATTAAATTACCTAAGTTAAGAGAATTACTTATAAAGATATAGTATAATAGTATCCTTATTATTATTAATTAAATTATAAAGTATACCTACTTTATCCTATACCTTAAAGCTAGTATAGCTAAGAACCTTATATATACTTTCCTTAAGTATATTATTAGTAATCATAGCTTACTAAAAGAAATTGTATTAAATAGAGATAAGCTATTTACCTTAAAGTTTTAGAAATCTCTAATTTTATAACTTAGCTTAGACTATAATTTGTCTACCTCTTTCTATTTATAAACTAATAGATAAATAGAAAGAGTTAACTAAATACTTAAACAGTATCTCTAATGTTATATTAACTATAACTAAGATAATTAGGTATTACTACTACCTATAGCCTAATTTACCTATAATAGTGCTATTAGAGAAAGTACTAGAAACTTACTATTCTACCTAAACTATAGATTTAAATTAACTGCCTATAGAGAACCTTGCAAAGGACTACAAGCACTAAAAGCTATAGCTAATATTAAAAAACTTAGAGAAATCTAAAATAAGGCAGCCTTGGATTTAGAATTCATTAGATAATAAATAAAAATATATACTAACCCTTTAAGGATTAAGAGACCAACCTTTAAAGAGGGGGATAGTACATACCTTATATACTAAAATATTAAAACTAAATAGCTTAGTAATAAACTTAACTATAAGAAATTAAGACCTTTTAAAATCCTATAGAAAATTTTAGATATTAACTATAAACTTAACTTATTAGATATAATAAAGATCTACCTAGTCTTTTATTTTATATTACTTAAACTAGTACTATAAGGATTAAATATAAATAACTATATTATTATTAAAACTAATAAACTAGAGTATAAAGTTAAAAGAATTATTAATAAATACTATAAAAATAATAAAGAGTAGTACTTTATTAAATAGAAAGAATATAAGTATAAAGATAACTTATAAGAACTAGTTAAGAACCTCTAATATTACTAAGTAAAGGTCTAATAGTATTATAAAGGGGACTTAGTAAACCTAGGTCTATAAACTTAGGACCTACATCTAGTAAGCTCTAGTTAACTATATCACTAGTACCTTAGGCAGCTAAGTTATTTTTAACTCTAGCCTCTATCTTAGCTACCTCATAATCTTTAGCCTCTAACTTATCCAAAGATTGCATGCCCTAATAAATTAACTCTAAACCTCTCGCCTTTAGAAAGCGCTTTTGCTTCTGTAGATAGGATAAGTAACCTAGTATAATAATAAGCTAAGTCTAGAGAATCTCTATCTCTTTCTTTACTTTCTACTCCTTCTCTTTTACTTTTTATTACTCTATTATATAATAGTTTACTAGGAAAAAGATTAATAGTTATAAGAATAATAAAAAGAAGGAATACTTATAAGTATTTACTATATTATTTCTATTATATTAGGTATAACTAAAATAAATATACTTATTATATTATAATAACTCTTTAGCTATTTTATAGACCTTATTTAACTTAAAATAATAAGTATAAGGTATAATATTAACTCTATAGTACTTAACTACTTTAGTAAAGAAATAATATTTATAGGTTTTATAGGAAATCTTAGAATTTACTTTTCTTTTACTTATATAACTAGATATAGTATTAGTATTATTAAGAAAGTATAATTAATAACTCTCTAACCTAGAAGGAACTACTTACTTATAGTAACCTTAAGGATAAGGCCTTTTAGAAAGAGACCTAATATTATAACCTAGAAAATCTATTAGTAGCTAGTATAGCCTAAAGGACCCTAGTTAAGACTACTAGACAGTAAGATACTTAAGGTATAGGAGTATAGTATAGCTAGTAGAATAGAAGAACTAAGGAAGGTTATATAATAGATTAATAGGATTACTAGTAATCTAAGCTAATCCCCTACTAGGGATCAAAAATATAGGATACTAATCCTATACTAAGGATTAGTAAAGGCAAGCAGTGATCTAGGAGTATATAGTAAGATATAAGGATATTTATTCTACTTAGATAGATTACCTTCTATAGCTCTTTAGTAATTAACTTATAAAATATCTTTAGATAACTTTTAGACTTCTTATACCTACTTATCTTTATAAATTACTTCTTAAGCTATATAAGCTACTATCTATCTATTGACTATCTTACTGATTACTAAGTAACTAATATGTTAGCAAGAACGCTAGTAAGTATGATACTGTTAATTATTATCGCAGCCTTAGCTATACTTTAGCAGAAAACCCACTGTTAGGAATCTGGCTATAATAGTAATTATACTATTTTACTTTAAAGTATATATAATATTATCTAGAAAATTAGATATTTTAAAAAAGTACCTAAGAATTAGATTTTAATAAGCTCAAAAAGATGCTATAAAAAGAAGATAATAATAACTATTATTATTAATTAAAAAAGTACTTCTATAAAAGAAAATATTACTAGCTATTAAAGTATTATATATATCTAGAAAAGGCTATAAAAAGCTTAACTATAAGAGATATTGATTAGATAAAAGAGAAAGCTAATAATATATAAGAAAAGCTAAAGAAAGGTAAATAGAATAACCTATAATAATAGCTAAAGAAAAAGGGTTAGCTAAAGGCTAATAAAGCTAATATAGCTAAAAAAGATAAGGATTCTAGGTTTCTTAGTAATATTATAGCTTAGAACTAAAGAAGGAGATCTTAAGTAAGTATATTATACTTATAAAGGGATTAATAATAGGCTATTCTCTAGAAGAGATATAAAATAGATATATTAAAGCTATTAGTATTACTATATATAGGAGCCTTTTTAATATTAAGATAATAGGTTATAAATAGCCTTATTTTTATAATTTTATTATTAGTAGCCCTAGTATATTACTAAAGTGATATATTATATATAAAATATGTATAGTTATTACTAGTTAGATATATCTAGGCCTATAAGTTAGCCTCTGTAATAGACTATATATATAGCAGCCCGCGATGAGATAGATAGAGTCCTTCTGAGGGACAACCACAGTTATGAATACATTTCTCACAAGCCGACTATCGTGACATAAACCTTAGTATCTACCTGACCTCAGAGAAGCTATGCTGTTACGATAGCCATTCTTATGTAGAGAATCTGTCTTATATCTCCTCCTTCATAGCAGACTTCTTGAACCTTGGTGTTTAAATTTCCCCGTTAAGTAGAGAAAGGAATCTGTTGAGCAAGGAATTCACAGGTGACTTGAGGACGTAAAACCCAGGTGATGACAAAAGTTGACTTGCAACCGCCATCAGCAACAGAACAGAGACAATAACTGTTACAATAGCTTCATACCTTACTTACTCATTATACTATACTTACTATATACCAATTCACATATACTACTAATATTACTTATACTAACTACCTATATATAGAAACTCTCTTTTATATAGTTACTCTTTTACAATACAAGCTTCTTTAACCTTTATTCTCATATGCCCTACTGTGTACTCTAACTTGTGACAATAACCTTAATAAATTAAAAACCACCACTTCCTACTGGGCTTGATCTTTTGTTAGCTGAACATGACTCTACGTATTGAGATTGAAACTCTAGGCTTATGGGAGCTGCTTACAGACATGGTATTTGTGTGCAGTACATGCCACTCCTTGGTTATGTCCTTTTTTCGTGCACAGGCTGTCCAGGTGAATGCGCGTCGTATATCTCATATATAGAGCCCAGTGATTCTGTCATTTTGCAAAACTACCTGACTTCCTCAGCCCGACCGACTTCAGTCACCAGAAGACAAGTTCAGAGAAAACAATCTCAAGACGTCCCACAAAACCCTCACACTCCATTCTCCATACCGTAATTTACAACGTCAAGGGAGAGCACTTACCAAAACAGGCATAGAAAGCATTACTCGTCAGGAGAAAAGGAGGATAGTTATCAAGCGCGAGAACACTTATGTCAAAGTTCAATGGTGACTCTAAAATGAAGGTGAAAGGACTTGTAAATCCACAGTTATGGTTGAAGGCTATCTTTCTATTATTATTAGCGAGAGTTGTCCAGTCAGGCGCCATCAAGGCCGTTGAGGGACCCCCTCAGTCGTACCTAGAGGCAGGCATATATACTCCTCGCATGCGGCTCAATCATACATGTATAGATTCGGGGTGGCTATGCTAGGAAATGGATTGTATGTGGGACTTTTGTTCAGTTTAGGGAGACTAACTTAAGGAGCTAGTTAATCTTGCCGTTCTTTAGAATGCTAATGATAGTTGGGCTACATATGTTACAGCTTAGAAACTTCGGCATTTACGCCTTCGACCCAACCAAGACACACAAAAGGACAGTCAAGATATCCCACTACCTATTTCTGCGATTCTCGGCTGGCACTGTAGGCTGCTGAGAGGGGAATCAAAAGAGGTGGCGATAAGCAGGTATCAAATATGCTGTCACGTAACAAAACGATACCGTTAGTCACGTAGCAGCAACTAACGCCTTATATCACTTTGTGATACAACCCCCCTAGGCTAAGTAGAGCATTATGCTTAGTTAGAATTGATAGGGGGAAGCAGCATACCCTAGCTTACTAGCCTGTAATTAGAATCAAACTAAAATAGTGCCTGACCAGGCTATATATAGGAATTAAACCTACAAGGTCTATAACACTTAGATATTAATCTCTAGGGCTGTACTATACTAGTACTAGAGCAAACTGGGCTTATAACTATTATATAATAAAACGATATTATTAGTTATATAGCAGTAACTAATACCTTATATTACTTTATAATATATCATAAGTATATAAGTATTAATTACTACTATATAACTAATAGTATTATTTTATTATATAATAGTTATAAACCTAGTTTTATTTACTATTATACTTTAATAGTATAGTTAGTAGTTTTACTTAAGAACTCAAACTAAGTATTATAGGTTTAATTTCTATATAGGTCTCCAGTTAGATTATATAATATACCTTACTTTTAGGAGATTTACTACCTAGATTTTAGTAAGATATACCTGATCAGAATGTTTAAAGTATATCAGACCTACTACAAGGTATGGCTATAGATCTGGGGGGTGTGTCACAAGCATATAAGTGTTAGTTACTACCATGTAACTAATGGTATTGTTTTGTTATGTGACATATGCGGTTAGCTCACCAGGAAAGCAACAACTGTTAAATGTCAAACACGCGCCCTAGTCAGGACCCTGGTGTCGCCTACCTTGCATACAGTGAGTCTGTGGCAAACCACGTTTCCAGGGCAAATGTACTACCTGGTTAATCCATTACTAAACGTCATGTCGGAGACTTGCTTCTAGGAAGCTTCCAGCGGCCCTCTAAGTGGTCAAAGGTGGCTTATTCCCGTGACTTTCCGAAAAAGAGCGACTATCTTACATAGGATGTCTGCAATACATATAGTTGACCTCTTCGAGAAGATGAGGTTGGATTAAAATCTCTTTTTGAAGTTGATACTTGGACGTTAATTCGGTGTTGCGACTGGTAGAATGTATTAGCATCCATTCTTATCATCACAAACCGGCAGCAGACGAGTGTGGGAACCCCTTTATTCTTTATCTGCACATTGACACGAGTAATCTCGGCATCGTCTTTTGTTAATTGTTCCCTCCCCTCCCATTGGGATTCCCATCTTATCTTGTTGGTTGAGTATGGAAAAGAAGAACTCCAGGCTGTCTTGAGTCTGATAACCATATTCTGGCTTCGCGTTATTCCTGAGACTTGTTACCAGCCCTCCCCTACAATACGTCCGAGGCTATATCATGCTCCACAAGCTGGGGAGTCCAAGATCCCTAATCAGATGGGAAGACTGGGGTGTCGCCCAAATCTAACCCAATCTGGCTCGCTACTGTCCAGCTGCCTAGGCACAAGGGCGAAAGCATCTATCTGAACGTGCTTAATACTAATGTGTTTAAGTACTAATAAAATCTTTGTTATCGACGCCTTTTCTACCGACGCTCTCGAGGGGTGATATGCGCGCAACACTCAGACTTTGATATCCATTCCGTTCATCTTTGATGTCGTCTCGCTATATTAGTTATGGATTGCGGCGGCCTAGTCATCAACTAATGCCTTAAGCTGGCTGCTTGCTGCAATGAAGTCCCTCAACATACATTATCAAGTTCTACCCCAGATATAACATACAATAAGTAACAAGGCTTTCAGAACAAAAGAAGTAAGTATGCTTGCCAATCCTATCAGCAGACAAAGGCCTACAAAGTGCACAAAGCTCTAATAACGGCTCAATAGCAAGAGCGAAATAACATGTATCAAGCAACATATCAGTTACTTGTGAAAAGCAACAAAGGTCCTAGTAATTAATGTGAGGGATTGCTGAAGCCTTTCAAGAAGCTGTAATTTGTATCTTATAGGCAGATATTTCCAGGTTGCTAGTTCTCTAATATCTGTATGATGCGATATGCTGTCTTTCACCAGCTTGATGGCCTATTTAGCAACTAAGGCTTTAGGGGACAAGCAGACTGCACTCTAGCATACCATTGTCAAGTGTGCTGAAGACAGGTATACCTCTCACACCCACAAGTAACCGTAATTTAGGTGATATCTAAGATTCACAGCAGAAAACTTGTGATTCAATGTGGGAGTACAATCAATACCCACTAAAGATATACCATGTACTCTAGATGACTAGGGCTTACCATGCAGTAAGGGCATCAGAGAAGCCATTATTGTCATCTGCAGAAGCTAAGTTCCTCTTAGTCAGTTTTAGGTGCCATAATGTCAGGTACTTGCAAGATGCAAGCATACATACGTATAGCGGGTGCAAACGTCAGTTAGGGCGCAATTAAAGCCCTGAGGGAGGCAGAAGGTTACAAAACAGAGAATAGAGAAGAGAGAAGAGAACTAGAAGTAATAAGAAGAAGACGTGCAAGAAGATATAAAAGAGAAGGGAAAGCAATTAAAGAGGGAGTGCACTAGATACATAGTTACTCACTTCACCCGAGGGGCCAGTTCCCATTTAGCTCCTTCAGCACCAAAGTTATACATCGTTTTCTTTAGACGACTTACGCAACGACTTACTCCTTCGTGGATCGTAACCAATAAGCAAACGAGTAGTAACATTAAATTAGATTTCCCACCGTTTGAGAACATCCCTAGATTTATTGGCTCTAAAAGAATTACAGGCCACCATACCATGCAGCCTATAGGCTGCATGATGTGATGTTCGCCCCTTAGTTTGGAGGATTCAACACCAACTACGTCCTACAAACAAAAAGGGAATTTCGTCTAATTACTATAACTAGTTGTTAGTCAATTTGTAATCTGCATCAAACACGTCCTCTGGTATATCCAAACCGACGTTAATAGTCCTACTAATCTCATCAACGGGGGACAATATCTACCCTCGCGATGCCAACTATCTAAGAGCGCAATCGGGGACTTGTAAGCACAGCTCTATAGGTCGCAACCGAACAATCCAAAATCCTAGTGGAATGGAGCATCCTGAAGAACAGAAGCATCGCCCCAGCACCATCTTGGTTCTCCATATGGTAGGATACGTGATATTAAGGCAACTTAATACTTTCCTGTAGACCACCATGAGCCAGGATTGCAAAGGATGAAAATAAGATGGCTTCATAGCAGTCCCATATGACATGATCGGTAAGCTTATTAATTACACTATGTAGAAGAATATATAGATGTCAGCAAATAAGAAGTTACTAGTCCGTTTCCAAGTTCATAATCCCCTCAAGGATGATAGCCCAGTTATGTGGATTAAGGAGCAAATTAAGAACCACACAGCAAGAAGCAGAGATACTAAACTGCCAATCTAGATGATTTCGTGCGCCATATTGTGGGCCTGCTACAGCGTTTGACAGTTCCAGACAATTCTGTAAGCCTCAAACTACAAATCAACCCACACAAGCACGCAGACCTATTAAGTCAAAGCACCCACTCATGGCCCACCCCTGCTTTTGGCCCACCCAAAAAATGCCTCCCAGCCACCCTCTTTCTAGATAACCTCCAACTTCAAACTATCACCACTTTTACTAACCTTCATCAAATCGCTTCATTTTTTCAGGATGCTTTCTTTGTTATACAATGGTCCAGTATACCGAAAATGAGGTCAATCGGGCACTTAAGGATATCGCAAACGGCATATCGGCTCGCGATGCCTCCAAGCGATGGGGTGTACCACGTTCAACCCTTCGGAATCGCCTCAAGGGCCACCAACCAAGGTTAGCTGCTTATGAGGACCTCCAGCGACTATCCCATGCCCAAGAGGCCAGGCTGGCCAGCTAGGTGCAAATCCAGGCTAACCTCGGGCTCCCACCAACCCATCAACAGCTAAGGGATTTCGCCCAGCGTATTCTCAAGGCAATAGGTGATGACCAGCCTATTGGCAAGCGATGGGTGAATACCTTCCTGCGAAGAAACCCCTCTATCAAGGTCCAGAGAAGTCGCTCTATCGATTCTCGACATGTTAATGGAGCATCTACTGAGGTTATCAGGGACTGGTTCAAATATCTTGCGATGCCTCGCATCCAGGCCATTAAACCAGCTAACTAATATAACATGGATAAGACTAGTATCCTTGAGGGCAAGGGAGATAATAGGCTAGTGCTAGGAAGGGCTGCAACCAATTCAGTGAGAAAAAAGCAGCCTGGTTCACAAGCATAGGTATCTATTATTAAGTGTATATCTACTGAGGGTATTTACATCCATCCCTTAGTTATATATAAGGGCAAGACAGTCCAGTAGCAGTGGTTTCCTCTAGATCTTAGCCCTTATGATGGATGGGAGTTTACAGCAACAGAGAATGGATAGACCACTAATACCACTGCTGTTAAGTAGTTATAGAGGGTCTTCTTACCCCAGACTACTCCCTAGACTAGCGAGGCAAGGCTTCTTATCCTAGATAGGCATAGGAGCTATATAACAACAGACTTTATGTAGAAATGCTATAAGAATAACGTCTATCTATTATTCTTACCTCCACATACCTCCCATATCCTCTAGCCACTAGATTAAGCAGTCTTTAGACCTATAAAGGCATCCTATTACAAGGAGCTAGGTTACCTCTCACAGTGGAACGATTTAACAATTATAGGCAAAAGGAACTTTATTTCCTACTATCAAAGGGCTCGCCAGGCTGGTATAACTGCTAGCAACATCAAGAGTAGCTAGAAATACACTGGGTTGTAGCCTGTTACTGTTGCAAAGCCACTTATGAGCTCCCTTCTATTACCAACAGCATCATCAGCATCATCAGCCCCATCAACACCACTCAACAAGTCCAAAGGAGGTAGAAATGGGCTCCCAGATACTAAATATATGGAGGATTGGGCGTCTGCTTTATCTGCTGTCAAGTGGTCGACGCCAAGGAAGGTGAAGGACCTTGGAGACCAGCTGCATATATTTACCCAACTGGAACAAAACATCGCCACACAACGCCAGCTATTCAGAAAGGTGAAAAAAGGCTTCCAAGAGCAGTCATATGCCCTAGCTGCCGCCCAGCAAAAAGTAGAGCTTCTGGAGGCCAAGGTCGCCAATACTGCTAGCAGGAAAAGGAAGGCTGTTACGCTGGATCCTAATACGAAGTTTGCGACGATCAGAGAGGTGCGGCGAGCTCAGCAGGAGGCTGGCGAGGTTGAAAGTGATACAGATGAATCCAGCGCATCGGATATACCCAGTGAGGCCGAAAGCTGTATTATCGTGGCTTCAAGAGGTAGTTGACAGTTAATTGAATAGAGGGTAGTGGTAGTGATGGCATCATTTTTTAGGTGGGCCAAAAGCAGGGGTGGGCCATGAGTGGGTGCTTTGACTTAACCTAAGTTATCCACTTGTCAACCCAACCATACCATACAACTACTTACGCTTTGTCCTTCCTGATCCAACAAAACACCTAGTCACAGCTATACCTTCACCCTGTCAGATCGGCGATCTTATTGAAATATTTCTCTATAAGCTGAAATAGAGCATTATGCCCTAAGAATCACCGGAGTCGAAATTGCCCATGTTTTGCGATCGTTGTTTCCAGGCGGGTATTCTAATAAGAACAGTTCGCCGGCACGTGCTTCTTCAAGTTTAAGAGTGAGGGAGCCGACTTCTATATTGTCTTGCTCTGTTGTAATCCATCTGTATCCAAAAACTTCTACATCATGGCTTTAAGGGTAAGAGTGAACCTTAAAATCAAAACACCATCCTGATCTTATATTTGTGAGTTTCGCCGGACCGATCTCCCCACCACCATCCGTGAGAACTAGGATAAGACTAAGGTAGCAGCTCTGGAATGATGACCAAAGAAGTTGAATATCCTCATTAGATCTACCAGATGTTAGGCAATCTGTCTAACGTGTCTATTTGTAATCAACTGCTCAACACTTGTCGCGGACTGGAAGAGTGCAAGCAAACGCTGTTCAACTCGGCCATACCTTCACCGCCGTATGCAGCCAGCTTGGACCATCCAATGTACGTGTAATTCAGTTCAAGCAACAGTAATCACGACATCAATACCTGACACCGTAAAATGCGGCCAAGACAGACTTTTTGTATTTTCTCGAGACGATGATGAATACCCAGAAGTATTCTCAATACAATAGTTAGCACCGCCGGGAGCGGTAGGAAGATTCCTACCGCAACAAGGTGGCCTGCGCTGACCGTTCACCTCGTGCAGCAATTAAGACATCATAGGAAGCATTCAATCACTTCGTGACTGAATTTGAAGGATTTAGACTTTTTGAGTCGGATCACGAGGCGGAAGATGACAAGGGCACTAAGTCGAGCATGGAAGATGACGATCATGATGTATCAAGCACCGCATCATTCACATGTACCGCCTCCTTAAACTCCATAGCAGTTTATGGACGGCCATCGTTACTTTCATCACTGCATGACCAAGGAACCACCCACTTCGACACAAAAGGATACTTTCAAGGAGACCACAATTGCCAGCCTGTCGCACATAAATTCACACATCAGAGCAGATACCCTATTCAAATCCTTCAAGACACCATGCCTGACTTTGGCTCACCCTATTCCTCGACGGCCGGATATAAGAAGTGCGTTGCCTTGTAGTATCTCTCCACGGTGACCTTCCCACAAACACGTCAAGAGCCATTCAAGCAATGTTTTGATTCGGTAATGGCAGCAGATTTGTGTTAAAAGAAACAGTCGATGTGACAACCTCCCTAAAAGGCTTTGTGCGGTGCCTCCCAATACGCCATTCCCCGTTTGCCTTGCGCATATAGATTAAAATGGCATTGCATTTGGCAAAGTCTCGAATAAAACACTGTGAGGGTACGAAAATTATGTCTTTTGTGTCTATATGAGGTTGGATACCTTTGCTGCTAGAACAGACCACGCTTTGTCTACTGCTATCTAACTAATGTTAAATTGCGAAGAGTCTATTGTTGCTTTAGCACATCCGCGGTGGAACTCTACTATATAAAACGACTGTGAGTTTAATTATGTTTGTTGAAGTAGTCTACCGTAATCGTAACTGTCCTAAATTAAACGTTGTTGACCCTCCTATGTCTTCTTATATGGCCCTACTTACCTGAAAAGCTAAATCTAACCACACAATTATCTACAGAACTATCTATAGGTATATCGCTGCAGTGATATGGATGCTGAAAGGATATATGTCCCGGCAGGCTCGCGAGTTCAAGGAGATAAACTTTAGATCCCTCACCATCCGGGGTGAGGAAGTCGAGTATATCTGCTGTACTACCAACCTCCAACCCTACAGAGAGGAACAGTATGTCCCCCATCTTAGAGAAGACAAGATTATGAAGTCTCTATCACAACCCAAAACCTCATTGGTTATGATTTGCTTGCTTGCTTGGGGACCCACGAAGTATCGAAGTGCTATAATTTTGATATCAATGTCTTTATCTAACATTCAGTATTAAACATTCCTTTAGGATGGAGGAAATTGTGATGTCTTTTGGCATTAGACTTGCAGAATCCTCTACCGACTACTTCTACTAATTGTGGCACTGATGTCTTTTCTGCTCCGTGCTACCAAGGAACATATCGCCGTAATTCTATAACACAAGGCAGGACTCTTACTACACCCATTGTGGTAGATTACCATGGTTGAGCAATGGACTAGTGGCGAGGAGAATCGCCAAGCGTGACGGCTGCCTCAGCTCAATTCACATTGATTATAGTATGCCTCGAGGACACTGTGTTATCTTCAGCATATTGAATGTTGATCCTAAGACAAGAGGTAAACGCATTACACCAATTGGTGGTTCAGCCATCATTACACTGGTGACAGCCCACTTAAAGAGGTAGCCTCGATGTTAACCAGTGATTCCAGCCATTTGAATAGCCTCTAGTGTTGAATCTTTAAAGTCCCTAGAGTGTAGCACTAAGTCGGTTAGAATAGAGGTTTAGATCTAGTGGGGTATCAAATAGGGGAAAAGCGTTTGGGTTCATCATTTTGTTCGGAACCAGTCAACAGATGACTTTCTGATATGAGCGTGTAGAATAAGAAAAGCGCTATCAATTGGTAGTCTCCATTTTAATGCTCAACAAACAGAGCGTGTGTGAGAAGTTCCAGAAGATTGAGGTGGGGCGCAGTACCACCTGTTCTGCTGCTTCTGGGCTGTCGAGCGATAGTATCTCATCATGGGTGGCATCATGGACAACGGCAAGTCGATACCATGGTATTTTCTGTTGTACTGTCAACAGAGAAACATTTTGTTTGACTTTTACGCATCCAGAAGTCCATTCTTCGCGATGCTGTCAACGACCTGTTGTCTCTGCACTTCCTTGCCAAGCTTGGCATTCTTGCCGTCAAGGATATGAAGCGTGACAAGATCGAGTTTATCTGCAAGTTGACTAGCTGCAAGCCAATTGCAGACATCAATTCTTTTATAGAGGACAAGCTTAGCTTAGCTAACATTATTATAGAGGTCTAGTCCAACGGAGCTCACATAGGACAAGTTATGGGTGCTAAGGCAACTAGTAAGACCGTATCTGTTGTCGTTTATAGCGCTGACTCCCTCATTCTTAATAAGGCTAAGCGCAGTCTGCACAACACCTACTACCCTATCTGCTGCCTGGTAAAGAAGAAGGCCCTGACTGCTAGTGGCAGTGCTGCCAAGATTAAGATCGCGTCCCAGATCTCCAAGCAGGGCCGCAAGCTCACAGGCACTGAGGTCATCTGCTGGAAGGCTTTCGCGGATGCCATGGAGGTCATCCCCACCATCCTGGCCGAGAATTCCGGTCTCAACAGCATCAAGCTCATGACGGACTACTGGGCCCAAGCTCCGGTAGGGTATTGAGTGGTGAGTAAGATACAAGTGCCAGTGGAGGACTCGGGTTGACGACAGCACTTTGAATGACGACTGGCAATACTGCTAATACCTATAAATGTTGGCTAAGAGGGGCCCAGATATTCCGTCACAAGTGTCCTGAGTGTTTTCTGGATGACGCTACAGGCCAGATGGGGGCTAAGTGAAATTGCTCGTGTACAATTGAAACCTAAAAGGTTCTTTTGGTTCTGTTATCTACATGGAAATGACTGCGGGTTGGATTGGCAACGCATCATGCGACTACACAAAGCTAATAAAAAGGGAATAGATTCTACGGCATAAGCTCGCGTCGCAGCTGTCGCGCCACCTCGTCTTCCCGCTAATCGAGTTCAAGGCCGGCCGCACCGAAGGGAAGGGCGATGACGCCGGCGCCCACTGAATCCTCGCCGACAAGATCAAGCTGCTCGAGGATACTAACATGGCCGATTATGTCGCCTAGCTGTACTAGGACCTCAATGACGGTAGCGAGGCCCCTGCCGAGTACGCCAAGAAGCGTAATGAGGTTATCGCCTAGCTCGAGAAGTACGAGCAGGACACGGCCAAGATCTCAGAGCTGCTGATTCGCGAGGACGTCGTCAGTGCCCTCTGCAGCGACAAGGTTGCTAACTTAGAGTTCCTAGAGCAGGACAGGACCACTCTGTATCGTCCCATTTTTGTCGGCCTCGAGTGAAGGGAAGCATCACAAAATGGCTCAGTCGCAATTGAATTTACACTGGCGCTAGACACAACATGTAAGCCGTAGTGGTTTGCCCACCACCCGGAGCCATGTCCCCCATTTCGTTGACTCATAGTGTATTTCCCATACGCTAAACAATCTCAAGACATGAATAACTTGAGGCTAGTAAACCGTCTGCTTAATGTGACGGGTACGTTGGGCCGTGTTTGGTTAATCTAGCGTGTCTCCCAGGAGAACAAGGCGGGAAACGCGACTCTCGACCCCTTCCGACCACTGGGCTATGTAAGCTTAACATCCGCTTAGGAAAAGCTGTCGCTTCTAATTGTGTGTGTGGAAGCTTATGTTAAACAACCTACTTATAGCAGCTTCTTGTGAAGGTTTCTCACCGCCTTACATCTTTTCTAGGGCCATTGCCGGCAGGCAACAGGTTGACTCGCGCAGAAAGGTTGAGACGACCTGGTCGGCTATATCGGCTGCTACCTTCTTATGGCTAGCCTGAGCTGGGGGTGCTGTGACTCAGGAAGTTGCCTGTGCCGGCCTCATGGACGGCGATTCCTGCATCGCCATCGTATGCTTTTACCTCCAAATCGGGCCAAGGTGTCAGGTGCCCAGAACGGGGGCCTGATGGGACATCAGCGGGGCGCCGGCGGGGGGGCCGGGCCGGGGAGGATAAAGATATGACCGGAAACACAGAAAAGAGCATTTCCACGTTGCATCTAGGGAATAGAGGGGAAGATTAGATTGGCGTAATTATCGCACCTCGCCCTTACCTATTACTATATTAGCTACCTCCTTTACTGGGTACAATACTCAACTCTGGTACGAAAGCATAGCGGAGAGGCGCCTCATAGAGTTGACTTTAGGGAAGACCTATTTTGACTCCTATAGGTAGCGTCCGCTACGTAGGGGCGCTCCCACATACTCATACTTAAGGGAGATATTGAAACAGTCTTTGTCGCCCGGGTCAACGTTCGTTTGCAACTTGCTGGTTATGGCTGATTTTGGCACAACAGGTTGCCTCTGCCTTTACTGTAGCGACGGTTACTGTTTCCGGTGGCGCATGTCGGTGAGTGCAACCCAGAGTAGGCTAAGAAGAATGGAGAAAGGACCAAGAGGCATATTAATGAAAGGGAAAGCTGAGGGGAAGGCTTGACATCAGTATATATTGATAAAAAGTGCATTCAATTGTTGGGTTGCACTAGAGTGTCCCGAAAGGCCCCTCGTTGTTGGTTGGTAGCGGGTAGACGTTCTTCAGTGGCAAAAAGAGGAATACTAATATAAGAAAATGAGAATTGCAAGATACTATATATTACTCAGCAAAACGCAATGGGTGAACAATACCGCTTACAGACGACACCATTGCTTCACCCTATACACAACAGAGTCCATCATGTCAGGATCAGACGAGGGGCACACCGATGAGCTGTACTTCTTGTATATTAGTGACCCGTGTCTGACGACAGTAGTATCAGGATTGGAAAGTTGAGATGACGGGAAACAATTTTCCTTGGCGTGATAACTCCGTCTCTCAATCAGTCAGTTCAACTCCCTAGGTTGCAACTCCACGCAAGACCATGATGTTCAAGGCAAAGGCCTCACTACCCGGCATCATATTCGCAGTGCGCAAAGCAGTAATCAAGATCTGTGGTAGAAGCCAGAAATCGCAATACCGCTGAACAGGCGAGCTTGAGCTTGGTACGTGATGCGACCGGGAGAAAGAATGTTGGCCCAATTAATGCACGCTCTGTAGCCTCTGTCTTTGTAGTCGTATTTTAACCGCGGCTGTGCCCTTTTTGGGGCGGCTCCGGGATAGCGTCTTCTACATCAGGTACTGAGGCATTTACAATAAGCCCTATAGTGCTACTTCTGATAGCTGTAGTATAGCCTTCAGATATACCTACAGTCTACATAGTAACTAAGCATTTAGATCAAGAGGAAACAGGTAAGTTACCTTAGAATACTCTATAGGGTTGGTCCTTTGTAAGGGACTTGGCTCTCACATAGTTAATACCGTAGTATTTAGACACCTTAGATGCATAGTTAAATTCCAAACGAATGTGATTCAACTTGCGCCTCTACTAGGGAACGATAAGAACCCTAGGAGGGGGCATGCTGCGGCACAACGTAAGACATTTGGGCCAGCGGCGTACGGTTGTGACGGAGTGCTTCTTAGTTAGAAAGGTTAGCTTTAGCGGTTAGAGAGTTTTTCTGTGTTAGTTCCAGAGTCTGGGCAATAGTATTTATCGTCTGACGATAGTAGAGCACCGTATCCCTTGCCTCTTGTCCGTGAACCGAGGCATTGTACGCTGGGGTTGGCTTGCTGTCAAACGATGCCTTAGCTTCCCCAGCCAACGTACCGCACATATTTTCGTTCAGGATGGAGATGGCGATAGCGGTAGTATCGCCCATTTTCTTGTTCAGGATGGTATGGTGAAAGTGTTGCCCATGATGTTGTCTAGAATAGTGATGTTGACGGCGTTGCTTGCAAGGGCTATTTTGTTGACAGATGGCTCCCTTTATCAATTAGTAAGATGAGATGGTTTGTTTGGAGTCGTTTTGTTTATATCTTGCAGAGGCCTAGTGCGGAAAAGTAGCAAACCACACCGTTTAGACGGATCGGATCTCCGAAATTCTATAGAGTGGTGCTTGATCACGAATTAGCCAATTGTTTCGGCAGGTTCAATGTCCGCCTCCAGTGCTTCTTTGATCCAGTAAGTAGACCTCTGTCTCTAGGGACGGTAAGCTAGCTACTTCGCTAGCCCGCCTCTTTCTTAGATGGATGCCTTCCTCAAGGTCATTAGTGACATCTAGAGGGTTGAATGGTCCATCACCGTGATATTGAACCCATTTTCGCTCACTATTGTGAGGAAGAGTACACAGCGGCTAGTATTTTAATGCCTTCTGCTGTTAATCGACTGCTCGGTGCGGAGTGTTTGAGGCCAAAGGCCTGTAGTCGTCAATATCTGAGTCCTCTGGGGCTTTTGACACATACACACCATGTCTCTTCACCCGACTGAGTTGCTTCTGTGTCTTTAAACCCGACTGAGAAAACTCCAAAAAATAGCTTCATTAATATGAAGAACAAGAACTCTAATCTTTGAAGGCTTGTAGTTACACTCCGTCTTGAAGCCTTGTTATGGTAGTAACGGGAGAATCAGACAAGACTATGTAGTTGGGCTGAAGAGTTGAAATATTGAATCAATACATAAAACCGCCATCATAAATGATTGTTCTCGCAATTTACTTTGACTTATCTCATTTGGGGTACCCTTCATGACATCAGCCTCAAAAGAAAATCGTTTCTCATCATGTTTCAAAAAGACAAAAAATTCAGACTTGTCTCAGCCATGTTACGCAAGCTCTCGGGCAAAAGTATGTTCAAAGTGGAGCTGAGACTCTCGGCAACCCCTTACCTTTAGCCTCAATTGTTTCATGGGGAAGGTTTATCCCCCCATGGTTGCTTACCATTAACTTGGAGTTGAAGTGGTACTAGATGGACTTAAAGAATACTTCTTGGCCAGCTTGTTTTCAAGAGGATAAAGACTCTGTCTAATAGCCTTTAGCCGACCGTCATGCCTTTCCGCCAGTGCAAGATGACCGAACTGTTGTTCTCCAACCCGTTCTCTGCGACGTCTTCCGCAGGAGTCGTGCCTCGTCGAAATGCTCAGCGAGGCATCATGATTGTAACTGCCGACGCACACGGTGACATTAATGCGACCTCGCAAATCCTCAGGTACAGCGCTCTGGCGAGACTCTAGTCAAATTACCAGTTATAAAGGTTAGACGCGCTTGTCTAAATGAGCTATAGAAACTGTCTTCGGGATTAGAGAAGTGCTCTGTCCATCTATTGAAAGACCAGAAGTGCATAAATAACTCAATTAGAATTCTGTACCTATATTAACGCCTCTAGTGACTCCAATGATGTATAGAATCCTAGTTCGGAATTGATATTATGCCACTGATCTTTTACCCTCTCTGAAAGGACGGTTTGTAGTGGTCTTAATTGTTCAAGAAGTAGTGTAGGTCTACAGGAAACTCAAGAACAGTCTAAAGAAATAGATGCCAAGACCAAGACGTAAACCCCGAGGGACGATGCCGTCATAATGTACAGAGAGCTTCTCGTTGCGGGCGAACGTCTTGGGAGAAACTCGGCTGCCATGATTGGATGGGTGATGATAGCTGCAAAGTTGTTTCAAAATGCTCTTCGCGGATGCTTCTAGTTTTGGATTGATCTTGTCATCAACTTGTCGAATCATTGCAGTGGCATTGCTTCCAGTGCCATAGGAAAGAAAATTGCTCTGGTGTCTGGCTATTTTATCTGATTGAGCGTTAAACCTGAGCTATTCTTTGGGGCTAATTTCGCCGTCACACTTGGAATCAGTAATTGGCTTTGAGGTATGTGGTAGCTTGATCGTTTGTAACCGTCTTGCGAAAAGTTGAAGTCTGTCAAAGTGTTTCGCTCTTTCACAATTAGGTGTTTCAGCCCTTGTATACCTAAAAACTTGCGTCTCTCAACTCTGATTCTACGTGTCTTTCATCTCTGTCAGCTTTTCTACGACGTTCTTGATGGTGTTGGTTCGGTATGATCTGCTTCGTTCTAGCGGCCCTGGATTCTTTGGTGGTTGTAATCAATTATCTTAGTCCTTCACGGATTGGTAATCCATGTTGCTGCTCCCCGCTGGTTTCAATCCATAGAAGGTTGACTTCCGCTGTTGCAGGTCGTCTTGCTTTGAAGGTACTGTTACGCCGGGTTGTTTCCCTGGAAGCCATCTTCTTTTCAGCAAGAAAACAAGCATCCACTTTGTTTCTGATGATGGCCCTCGCCGCTGCTTGCCTGAGGCATCTTGCATTATGGCTTTTCCAAACGTTCCAATAGATGAGCACAAAGAGAGAGTCGATGCATGCGCGCTGGGCACCATGAAAGACTCAACTCAGCTTGCAGACCCAGCCGAAGAGGGAACAGACCAAGGAGGCGGCGACGATAGGGCGACAATACAGCACGAGGAAGCGCAATACTAGGAATGTAGACACTATTTAGTAATGGTGGAGCCTGGGGATTAGGAGATGGGTAGTCGGCTGTGGGACCTCCCAGTGTGGTGGACTATGGAGTAGACCCCGGACGGCGTTACTTGACCCCGTAACGGGCGGCGGCGCCGGTGGCTTCTTTCACAGCCGACTCCGTGGGTTCAAAGAGCTTGAACCTCCTGCGATGGAGCTCGCGGTGGATGCTGCGCATACCGGCGGAAGAGGAGCACAGACGCAAATGCGTCACCATGGTAAGCGGAGGAGAGCTTTCTGGATGGATTGGATCGACGAGACACGGGGAGACTAGGTAGGATTTTGGATAGAAGAAAACCGTCAAGGAAAGAGGGAGGAGGGGAATTAGACGCAAAGAGAACGAAAAGGAGGTGTGGGATTTAAGCAGCCGGGCTGGATCTCCAGTTTCAGTTCCGACCCGAATTCAGACAGATAGGCAGAACAAAGTCAAGATCGAAGCCAGGACTGTTCTTTTGTTCCCCATAGCCATTAAGCTTTCTTAGCTGGGGTCCAGTCTTCCAGCCGTAGCTTAGTAAATCAAGAAGCACTATTTGCCAAGAGAAACTGTGGCCTAAGCATAATATGTCCTAGTTATCAGATGATCGTTCCAAGTAATAGGGTATCTTAAGCGGTAGTGGACGGAGAAGCTGGTGGTATGGTATAGAGGTCCTTGCTGCTGCTGCAGGGAAGGATCACACATGCCGTCAATAAGTCCTCAACAGTGCCTTTTGTCACAGGCAGCGCACACAACACTTGACTAGTAGAAGAGACTCAGAGAAACGCCTAGCGTCTCCGCAGTCCTTCCTAGAGCCTAGTACGGTAGCTAGCGCACCTTGAGCCTGACCTCGCGGTGCACCGTTGCTCACAGGTTCCTCCAATAACATTAGTAGGACTCAGCTTGAGTCGAAATTGTTAGCATCAACATGGTTTCCATCTTATTAGTCTCCAAGGACTACTACATGCTTCACCACACACCTAAGAATGCCTTCTCAGCTCCATGTATCTTGCATTCCTGCTTCTTATTTGTGGCCGACCTGTGCCATAACGCACGAGACGGTAAATGTGCACATGGCTAACCGACTTGGGTGCAACACCAGCGTGTCTTCCTAGACGCCCCTTCAATCTTGGCCATGCTCGGCATTGTTATCCTCGTCATCGTGATTCTTGGTACCGTCGTCTTCCTCCTCGCTGTCGTCCTTCTTGGCACCCTCCTCCCATTCTTGGATGCTCTCGTTCGAAATGTAGCTGGCGGGAAGCCACTCGGGGCTTTTGTAGCCGACAAAGTCAACAAGGTATGAAGTGATGCCCTGGTCTCGTTTACGCTTGCCCTTTCCCTTGCTGTGGGCAATTCGTTTGCCTTGGATGCCGGCAATAGTAAAAGGTCCGAGGACCGGGTCCAAACCTAGCATAGAGGTGCGCTGGTTCTCTCCATTCACGTTCCAATACTCCAAGACCTTCTCACGGCAAGTAGCCCACAAGTCGTCCTCGGGTTCCCAGGTCGGCTCATCTCTGATCCATTTCCCGCCCCACTGGACGAGCATCTCGACAGCGCCGGCATCGTTCTTTCGGAGCCTGTGCCGCAAAACCTTGTGAACAGGGTACTGAGTGTTATCGTCGTACCCGCTGGCTTTCTCGGCTGTCGCTTGGCCCGTCTTGACTTGGATGGTGCTCTTGGGTGCGGCTTGACCCGGCTTGACTTGATTGGCTTTCGCCTGACCCTGCTTGATGACTTTATTGACTGCGACTTGCGCCGGCTCCGACACAGCTCTGCGGCTCAACGATGGGATGCTGGTGCGAAGGGAAAGGGTGGCGGCTGCCGCATCGTGGTCCCCCATGTTGATGGCGTAATAGGAGATTGAAGGTGAGAGGGAATTGGAAGATGAGGGAGAGACTTTGAGTTGAAGGTTGAGGTGAAGGAGATGCTGTGACTGATGTCTTGACTTTGGAAAGCAGCTCGCGGGCCGATGTGGCGGCGGCTTATTACTTTGTAGCTGCACGAAAGGGTAAAGCAAAAAAAAGGTAAGAAAGGGAGAAGATGCGGACGTGAAGGAATAGACGCGTAAGGTGCAGCCGGACCCAGACGCGTGAGAAACAGAGGAAGGTACCCAGCCAGCCACCCAACCCAGGCAGGTAATTAAGCTGCCGAAATGGGCAGGAGAGGAGGGTGCGATAGACCCGGTCAGACATGGCACACACACACACACACACACACACACACACACGTGACCTGGGTTGCCTCGAGGTGCTGTGCCGTGTGTAGGTAGGTAGGTAGGTAGGTAGGTAGCGAAGGTAGAGTGAAGAAAGTGAGGTGAACAAGGTTCCTGCACAAGAGGAGCTGTAAAGGAGGTGTTTGTCACAAGAGTATATAAGTGTTAGTTACTGCCATGTAACTAACGGTATCGTTTTGTTACGTGACAGTGTTGGCACCTCTCTTCCTTTTGCCATTTTGGGTAATTTATCGAACAACCATAAGATATAGCAGAATAACAAAAGGAGCAAAACTTTAGATTCGCGCTTGTGTTAAGCGCCAAAAGCCAGGACCAAAACATTTCTGCAGCTGCTTGCAATTCCTGCAATTGAAAGCTTATGTGATTCTAAGTTGGCACATTTCAATGTTGCGGCCAAGGCAGCAAGCTGTGCGATGTCTGTCTGTCGGCATTTCTGGGTGTGGGGGGCTTCGTTGGGAATAGCGTCACATCTGGTGCGACTGCAAGAGAGTGAGTGCCCCGGATATACGTACCTCACGACTAGCTGGTAGCATTGGCCCAGCCGCAACATTTGTTTTTTTATCAAGGCGCCATTGTTGGGAATATGTCCCCGAGCAAGGTGGCGCGCCACGCCACACCTTCTCTTCACACCTTCTGCGGCCTGCAGCGCCTGCCTGCCTCCCTTGCTTCATCTTGACTTTGACCCACAAGACAAGCAAGCAGGTGGTCTTCTGGCTCGGTGTTTTCATTTTGCTTGCCTGCCTGTCTGCCTAGATGGTTGGGTTATTCAAGGCGATGACGGCGCTTTCTGATGCTGAATGCCTCATGCCCCCCCTCCTCTCACTCCTATACCCACCAACCGATCCTGACGTCTACGTCCCTTCCGTGTTTCCTTCGGATTGCCCCCCCCTCCTTCTCTCTTGCCACCAAGTCAGCCCACCACGTCATATGATGCAGCACGTCCCTCCCGCAGCTTCAGCGTTGAGGCAGGCAGGCAGGTACAAAGTACTTTCTATTCACATACACATATCCCTTGGTCCACACTACCCAGTAAGCAAGCACTATGTGTCAGATGGCTTACCACCCCCCTCTTCCCTTGTAAGATAAAAACGCCCGCGGGCACGGAATCCCCTTTACTAATCCATTGTGTCATACAACGCTAATTGGCTATGCTGCTAGCTAGATACAGTTCAAGACTGTTGATAAGGACGTGACACAGTGTCGCACGACGGCGCCACGCGGCGGCCCGGGACGCGACGGGCCACCCTCTCATGTCCACAATGCATTCAGGTATAGCTACTGTATGGCGGTGCCTGATTACGCGGTATGCTTCATAGGAGGGGTTGAGCTGATAGACTCTCTGAGACTTTGGTACTTTACAGCGAGCGAGTCGCTCTGCAGCTGTTTTGGTGGGGACAAGGTGGCCGAGAGGCTGAAAAGAGTACGGCGATATGGCCTTGAAACTGGGCTTACAAGCAACCAACATGATTGCTGATGTGAGCACAGATGTCCAGCGAGTCCTGGATAGGACGGGCTTGAGAGCATGTTCGAAACTGCTTGGGGTTGATGACATGGACCGGACCTGGACGCCGTCGGACTGTAACGACAGAGTAGATGGGAGTTTGCTCGGACATGTATTTCCCGACCGTACGCTGTTGCTATCGAGAGCGCCCGAGGTGGCGCTGCTTGCATCGTCGAGGGATGAGGCCGAGGGAGGCGGCAGGATATCGTACTGCCGCAGCGGTTGCTTTTGGCGTCTCGTCTTCGTTGGGCGACGGCGGGCGCCCGCCAGAGCCACCAACGTGCGCCGTCTTTCGCTTCTTAGGCGTCGCAAGGGGCATGTTGGGGAATCGCGTCGACTCGCTGAGGGGTGGCGACGGGAGCTGGGGGTCGTCTTCTTCATCATTGTCTCCCTGGGTCCGACGGCGTTTGGATGCGGTAGCGACGGCGGTTCGGGCCGGCTGAATATCGACGAAAGCGCTAGGGAGGTCTTCAAGCCAACTGCTGATCCTAACTGAGGTCTTCCTTGTAGTCTCCTTGGCCTTGTCTGACATTTCAAAGTAGTGAGCCTTGTGGCTTGTATTGTGATAAATGTCAAATAGTGATCCTATATATAGGCAAGTAGTACGAGTAATAAAGGTTGCCCACGTGGGCCAACACGTGTCAAGACAAGTGCTAAGAGCGAGTAATATATGTGTCACGTAACAAAACGATACCGTTAGTTACGTGGCAGTAACTAACACTTATATACTCTCGTGACACACCCCCCAGATCTGCAATTATACCTTGTAGCAGGTCTGATACGCTTTAAACCTTCTGATCGGGTACATCTCGCTGAAATCTAGGTGGTAAATCTCCTCTAGTAGGTATATTATATAACCTATCTAGAGGCTTCTATTAGGAATCGAACCCATGGTACTTAGTTAGAGTTCTTAAGTAAAGCTACTGACTATACTATTGAGGTATAATAGTAGATAAAGCTGGGCTTATAACTATTATGTAATAAAATGATACTATTAGTTATATGGTAGTAACTAATACTTATATACTCTTGTGATAAAATAAAACTATTGTAATACTTATATAATTCTACTAATATATCTAGATACTGGTCTGGTTACTCTCTCTTATAAATATCTTACTAGCAAAAGTATAGTAACTCTAATATACCTTACTTATCTTTATCTTTAAAGAGATAAGTAGGTTCTAGTTAAAACCAAACTACTAGTTAGTAGCTTAAAGGTTCTCTTCTAGTGCCTATTAACTTACTAGCCTCTTATTAAGTAGTAACTAGAAGGTATTAAGTACCTTAAGCTATTTCTTAACCTTATTATCTTAGTTCTACTTAAGGATCCTATAGATAGCTAATATATTATTCCTAGTCTCTTATTAAGCCTGAGCTAGTATTTTATTATTATTTAGTAATATACTATTAAAGATATTAACTTATATATAGATACTTTATATAATCTTATTTATAATAATTACTAAGCTTAGCTAATTTACTTTGTCTAAGATAAGGTCTTTCTTTATATATTATATAATTCTCTAATTAGTTATAATAATTTTTATAAAGTAATATGTATATTATTATAATATAGATATAATAAGGTATATATAAAGCTCTAATTATAAGAATTATATATCTTCAATTATTAAAACTAAGTAGTAATTTATATTATATAGCTTAGAGTATATTTATATAACAAATATAAATAGAGCTTTAGCTTAAGCTAAGTTAATCTAGGTATTAAGTATAATATACTAGTTATAAAGAATAATAATATTAGTAATATCTATAATAGATAACTACTATATATCTATAAGAAGTTAATATATATTATATATATACAAGAAGATAAGGCTCTTCTCTATAGGAATAGAGCGACTAATTAATATAATAAATAGTATAGTTATAATAATAGAGAAGGGTAAGAGAGGTTTAAGGTATAAGTATAAGATAAGAGGTAGCTATATCTATTTACTAAACCCTTTTATAAGGGTCTAGTAACCCTAGAATATAGAACTAATATAGATAATAATAAGAAATAGTAGTAGAGTATTATAAATAATACTATAGTAGTAGAAAAGGTAATCTTAGACCTCCTAAGTAAAGTAGGTATAGCTAGTAAAACTAGCTAGTAGTATCTCTAATATACTTAAATAGCTATCCCCTTCTATATATATAGACTTATTATAGTAATTATTATTTATTATTATATTTATTTAGTAGTTTATTTAGATAGGTATATTATATTATATACAATTACTTATTTATTAGGATAGCTTTAGGCCTAAAGAGGTAGAGAGGAAGCTTTTAGTATTAGTAGAAGCAGTATTAGCATTACTTATATCAGGAGGTATGTTAATTTCTTTCCCTATCCTAGTATTAATCTCTTTAATAGGCTTTGCCCCTAGGTCAGACGTTTCCCAGGCACTACCCTAGGCCTCTCTTTATTTCTAGACCAGTCAAGTCAGTAAGATAGAGTTATGTTGTTTGTGTAGTCTAGGGAGAGGAGGCAAGTATGGCTAGGTCTTTATTTACCCTTTGCATGTTTCTGTTCATCCTCCTGAGCATCCTGTCTGCCTTGGCTTTTGATAGATTGCTGGCATTGTTGCTGGAGTCGTTGGGCTGGCTTTGCGGCATGGCGTTCTGTGATGAGCGTGCTGGATCAATGGGGAGGAGAAAGATGAGAAAGAAGCCCGGAAGCAGGTTGGTTATGGGTTCTCAACGGGGGGCTAGAAGAGGATGACGCTGATGGCAGAAAATGCTGGAAGATTCTGTCGGGTGAAGGTCAGGTTGCTGGTGGTATAATGGACAGATGGACAGTGAATGAATGGATGGATAGGCAGATGGGCAGATAGATGAGTGAAACAAGTCATGGCGCTGAGCGGGTGAAAATTGTGCAAATGACTGCTAAGACAAAGAAACAGAATGCCACATAGACATGTTGTCTATTTCAAGTCAAGGCGCTCCTTTGACGTGGATGAAATTTCTTGTTCATTGCGCCCTATGGATACAGCAACACAGACATGAAGCCCCAGAAGATGAAAGCAGATGGGAGAGAAAATAACTCCCCCTGCCTGCTGCTGCAGTTTCAACTCAGTTCCTGATTCCATGGGAATGGTGGGGTGCTAATTACCAGCATCCGCGACATTAGACATCATTGTGAACACAAAGAAACACAAGACCATCCCAGACTCAGCTGCCGCCCCATTAGAATGACTGGCTGGCGAGAGAGACAAGAACATTCTACAGCTTCATAGCTGCTGATTCTGTTACTTTTACTGCTGCCGCTGCTGCTACAGATGAGTTGTTTAAACTTGAGCATCTCCATCTTCAACTCCAGCATCTTTATCCTCACCCTCACTTCCTCACTTTACTTTACTTCCTCACTCCACCCTCACTTCTTCTCACTCCACCCTTACTTCACTATCACATCACTTTTACTTCACCCTTACTTTATACCTATCCTCATCCATTTCATCTCATCCTCATCCATCTCATCTCATCCTCATCCATCTCATCTCATCCTCATCCATCTCATCTCATCCTCATCCATCTCATCTCATCCTCATCCATCTCATCTCATCCTCATCCATCTCATCTCATCCTCATCCATCTCATCTCATCCTCATCCATCTCATCTCATCCTCATCCATCTCATCTCATCCTCATCCATCTCATCTCATCCTCATCCATCTCATCTCATCCTCATCTCTATCTCATCCCTACACCACGCTATGAAGCATGCCTGTCAAAGTGTTTAACAAGCTTACCTACGCAGTACGTCTTGCTATCCAACTTAACAATTAAGACACTTGATCCCACTGACAGCTTCGTCACCTAGTCCATGGAGCCAAATACCGGTGACAAGCCTGATATTAAGCTTGCACTCCGATGCCGCCAGCTCCTCCGCTTCCACAAACACGTCAAAAGCCTCGAGCTCAATGAGGACAACAGGCGTGCTATTGAGAATCTCTTGGATGATGTCCTGGAGCCCCGCCTAGCCAAGGTGACCAAGATTGCTTCAACTTTGATGGAGGATCAAAATAAGGAACCGTTTCTTGCCTCCTGGAGCGTTGAGGAACTGAGGTATCTGAAGGCGTAGCTTATGAGATACCTAGGTAAGCAGGAGGATGCAGGTAAGCAAGGCAAAGGTAACTAAGGACCTTATAATAGACATAGTAACATTATAAAAGATATGCTTACTATTAGAATAGAGGCTACTACTAAGGTAGAGGCTATTATAGCTCTTATAAGTAGCTTAGTAATCTCTTTATTAGATATAGCTTAGACTAGTACTTTTTATTATATTAATAAGGTAGATAGTATATCTTCTTAGTTTATACTTTAAACTTTATAATAGCTATTATTACTATATACTATCATTATATTATTATTAATATTAATACCTTCACTAGCTATATGTTATAACTTTATATACATAAGATTTTAATAAAAACTAGCTTAATAATTATTTAATAAGATTAAAAAAGAAAAGATAAAGGTATATAATATATTTAAAAAAGAGATTACTATATATTAAAGGGCTTTTTAAGCTATATTAAAAGCTAGTAATAGTAATACTAAGGTCTACCTATAGTTCTTAATAGATTACTAAAAGATATATACTAAGAAAATAGAAATAGCTAAGGTATTTATTAATATAAAGTATTATATAGAGATAGCTAAGATAGTATTTATAAGATAAGTATATAAGTAATAAAAAGAGAGTTAGAAAAAGTAATAAGTATATTTTATAAATAGTAATATATAAAATAAATATAAGTATCTTTTCTTATTATATAGTATAGCTAAGAGCTTTATTATATAAATAGCTAATAATACTATTAGTATTTAGTATATACTAAAGTATTTATTATATAAAGATATAATAATTATAAAATAGGTTAGCTATTAAATTACTATTATAATTATTAATATATATAAATTAGAATATAGCTTACTATCTCTAGCTACTTTACTATAGAGTTATAATTATAGATATAAGCTAATAAGTAAACGTAAACTTATATTCTTAGTATATAATATAACTTAAACTTTAGTAAGCTCTCTAAAGCTTATTATATATAAATATATAATTTATAAGTATATTTAATAAGGCTTAAAGTACTTCTAATATATTATCTAGTACTTTATTAGTATTATAAAGCTATATACTTATATCTACTACCTAGCTCTTAAGAGCTATTATAATATTATTTATTATTTATATTAGGTATACTAATATCTAAGAAGTATATATAATAAGTAAGGCCTTATTATTCTTAATAGTAATATCTATTTAGTTAGTAGTAAGTTAGTCTTAGTTCTTAAGAGAGCTACTATAGATAAGAAGCTAGTAGCTTTATTAAAGAGATAATAGTTTATTAGCTTATAATAGCTAGGTATTAGTATCTAGTATAATATTATATCTATTAACTAGTACTACTAGTTTACTAATCTTATTCTGAAGATTATTAATACTAGAAAGAATCTAATTAATGGTAGTATTACCTTTTTAAAAGTTATAAGAAAAAAGACTCTCTTTAGCTTTTAGATTAAAAAAAGCTTAGTGTTATTTTTAAGATATATTTATTTATATAATTTATATCTTTAGAGAAGGGGTTATTAGTATATATAGTAGTATTATAATTACTATTATAAGGTATATTAGTTAATACTTATATAAAAGAGTAAAGCTAATATAATATAATAAAGCTTATAGAGTTATTATAAAAGGTTAAGACTTATATCTATATAAGGTATAGATCTCTTATAATATTTAATACCTAGCTATATATATAATTAAGATTTTGAATAGTTTTAATATTATCTAAGACTTAGGTAGTAAGTATAAAGTAAAGGTTAGCAACTAAGATATATAAAGTAATAAGAATAAGAAGAGAAATATTCTAGTTAGTTGAGATAGTTAGAGAGGTAAGTATCTTATTATAAAGGTAAAGTATTCTTATAATATTAGCCTAAAGAAAAAGAGAGAAGGATATAATAGAGAGAGTAGTATTAGAGTAACTACTTATAATAATTATAAAGAGTTCTAAGTAGTTAAAAAAGATAAGTAATTTAAAAGTGAAAAAGTAAAATAAGAGAGTTATAATTAAATAAATATTATAAAAGATAAAGTTATAATAATAATAATTATAAGATAGAAAAAAAGAGAAGTAAATAATAATATAACTAATAATAATTATATATAAGTTAATAGATATAAATACATATTAGCTTAGAAGTAATAAATTATATAAAATAAGATTATTATAATTAAAGATAGTAAAAAGTAACTTTTATAATATAAAACTAATATTAAAATATAATAAGATAGTTTAAGTTACTAAGTAATTAAAGAGATATAGTAATATTATTAGATATAAAAGGTAAATAAAAAAGATAAGTTAATTAAAATAACCTAAGAAAGTAAGTAGGTAATTAGCATTATTATTATATAGCTTAATTAAAGAAGATATAGATAGAGATTCTAGAGATTTAATCTAGAGAGAAGGTATTAGTAAAGAGAATAGAATATCTAGTATTAGTATATTTAGGTTACTTCTTTAGCTAGAGAATAAACTTAAGATAAGGTAGTAATATTAGTAATAGAGATATAATAAGAGTAGTAGTAGTAGTAGTAGTAGTATTAAATTAAGAGAAGAAGAAGAAAGATAAAGAGAATAATAAAAATAATAAGAATAATAAGAATAATAAGATAGAGAATAAGATAATATACTTTAGTTACTTTTTATTAAATATATAAAGTTTTAATTATATAGTATAAAGTAAATAAAAAACCTTAGTATTAATATTATAAATATACTAATAAAGGTATTCAATATAATTTATAAGACTATTTTCTATTAAAGCTATATATAAGTTATATTATATATTATATCTATTTAACTTAATTATTCTAGAGTACTATAGGCTACTTAAAATAGTTTATCTAATATTATAAAATTATAGTATATTCAATCTTTTAAAAGTATTTCTAACCTATACTATATCTTAATAATCTAATATATTATAGATACCCTATAATATATATAATAAGTAAGATAGCTAGATAGGTAGGCTAGCTACCTAACTATAACTACCTTATAAATATAATTAAGAAGTAATAATAAAATAATACAATTAATTTAAACTACTTAGAATTCTTTTCTCTAGATATTTTTTTATTAAACTAATCTATTTATATATAATATCTAGTATTTTTATAAATACTATATTACTATTAATCTATTTCTATTCTCTACTTATAGTTATTACTTTAATATATTTTCTCTTATATCTATACTATTACTTTTCTTTATAATTAAATATCTTATACCTTGGCTATAATAAGACTTCTTTCTTCTCTAAGATATATTTTCTTAATCTTTTTATATTAATTGAGAAGGTTATTTTTCTCTAAAGTAGCTTTATATTAAGATCTTAATATTATATTCTTATATATAATCTTTATTACTTCTTTAAGAATATACTTAGTAACTATTAAATTATATATTAAAAGGCTATTTAAATAATTAATAAATTAATTCTTTATAAGAGTTTCTTAAAAAATAATCTCTAATATCTTATATAGTATCTAAGATATCTAAGCTAATAGTATTATTAAAAAAGAGCTTAGAGGTATTAAAGTATATAACTTAATATCTAGTTTTAATAATGTACTTTTTATATCTAAAGAGATAAGTTTTACCTTTTAAAAACCTTTTTAGATATCTTTTTTTATAAAAGCTTACTTAAAGGTATTATAAAATATTAAAAAACGTTATTCTTAGTAATGTAAGTATTATGCCTTTATATTTTATTCTTAATTTCTTAATTATATATTAACTTCAAAGCTTTAAAATATTTTATATTTAAAAGTTAAAATATGTAAAAAGAATGAAGTAATATATAGAATATAATAATATTAATTTCTTTATAAAATAACTTAAAGTTTATAAAGTAATAATTTTTATATTTATTAAAAATAAAAAGATAATATTTCTTTTTGTATAATTTTAAATATTAATTAAAATACTAAAGCTAATTTAAGCTTCTTTTATTTATTATTTATTTATTTTTAAATATCATAATAACTTAGTTAGGTAAGAGACTAGATTTAGTATGTTAGGTTAAGAAAAGACTTTTACCTTTAATAATAATATATAATAAAATACTATAATTAAATAAACTAATATCTTAAATAACTATAACCTATTCTTAATTATTAAGCTATATTATTTTTATATTTAAATATCTTTTTATACTTATAATAACTATTTTAAATATAATTTAACTTATTATAAAGCTAGTTTTGTTAAAGTTATAAATATTTAATTTTATAATATTATATTTTATAATTATATTTATCATAAAAAAACTATATATTTATTATATTAAGATTTTTATATTAAGCTTTTTTATAATTATATATATAAAAGATATATATTTTAAGCTCTAGTATTTATTTAATAAAGTTTAAAGCTTAGTACTTATTAACTAGTAATATATTTTAGTTAGCTAGAAGTTAATTAACTATTTCTTTAATATCACTAAGGTAAAGAGAAAATAATTAGAAATCTATATTAAGAATAAACCTCACTAACTTCTTTTTTTAAGTTCTATTAAATTCTATAAGTTGGGTATAGTATTATATTATAAGAGTATTTCCTTTAATTATATATCTAGAATAAATAAAAGACTAAGTAAATTATTATAGCTTTATAAATACTTAGTTTAGGGTTTTTTTAAATAGTTTAAATAGTAAGGTTTATTTAAGCTTTAGATATTTATATAGATATTATTATTATAAAAGAAAGATATATTATAATAATATAGGTAATAGGTTTATAATTAGGTAGCTATCTTACTTATCTAGGTAGCTTACTTATTATATATATTAAGTTAAAGTAATTACTAACTTAGACCTTACTTTAAATATAATATAAATTACTGTATAGTACTTATATACTAGTATAGTACGTATATTAGTAATAATAAGCTATAGCTTAGTAACTATAGTACTATTAAACCTACTCTTAAGGTTATAATAGCTTTAGAGCTACTACTAACTATAAAATAACTCTCTAAAAGTCTACTAAGGTTATTAAAAACCATAAGTCTTTAAGTTATATAGAGATAGCTTTCTCTAGTAATCTTACTAGCTATAATTAAATATATAAAAAACAGAAGTAAGACTTTAATCCCATCTCTCTTTATTATCTTTAATTACCCTTTTTTATATTATATTTCTTATTATAAAAAACTTATAAGACCTTCTATAAAAAGCCAACTTATTAGTAATGGTAATAGCTTATTAAGACCTTTTTAAGACTAACTAATAAATTAAAGATCTAAGCTTATAAACTCTTAAGAAAAAAGAAGATTTTCTCTCCCTTCTTTCTTACTTAAGAGAATAAGTAATAAGATTTACTTTAGAGCTTTTAAAAAAAGACTAAGCTAAAGCTAAAGTATTATAAATTAAAAGCTTTTAAATCTCTTTAGAAAAGCTTAATTACTTTATTATTAACCTTAGTGTATATTAATTCTTTATAAATATAATGAAGGTTATTATTAATATTATTAAGGCTAATAAGAAGATACCTTAGAGTACTAGGCTAAGCTAGTAGAAATAAATAAGTTATACTAAAAAGCTATATAACTTAACTTAAGTAAATTTATTAATAATAAAGGTAGGGCTATAGAAAAGTTAATAATAGTTAGGCTAGGTCTAGGTAATATAGAGGTTAGTAGTAAGAAAGTATAAGAGATAGTAGTAGGGTAGATAGGGTATTAAAATCTAGAGTGTTTTTTAATAGTGGTATATGGCGTGCCTGAGGGTGGGTTATCTAGTTTAATTAGGAGTTAAAAAGGGTAAATCTTTACCTATAGTATAATTCAATCTGTCTAATAATCTACGGAAGCACTGTTGTGAAAATCACGTACTAGAAGTGCCCCTCTTAATTGTTTACTAGTAAAGTCAGCTAGCCAAAGCGAAAGTTACTAATAGCAGGAGCTCTAGAAGTTACAGTAAAAGGCTATAAGCCCTTTATATATTATATATTATTATCTATAGTATATAAACAGTACTTTCTTAATATAGCTAAGTTACTTATACTATATATTATAACTTAGTCTCTAGCCTAAGCTCTACTTCTCTCTAATCCCAGACCTATATATAGGTCTATATCTAGCCTGGTTACCCTAGGCAGCACCCTAGCAACCCTAGCAACCCCCGCTAGGTACCCTTTACACAAATGCTGCAGGGCAACGTATTATTCATCCTTATTTACTATGTTGCCAGTGGATCTGGGGGTTGCCAGGGTGCTAGCGTACAGCGGTCACACCTCCAAAGATGCAGAAGGCGTACTAGAACAATGTGTTTTAACATTGCCTACTATACTTAGGGCTAGGCAGGATTAGAAGCATCAACACTGATGCAGCAGGGAGGTAGAAAGAAGTAGGTGCCTACTGTTTACGATCCTTAATATATACATACAGAGAGTACCTTAATCTACCACGCCTAAATCTAGAGAGCAGGCAATAGAAGGAAAAGAGAGAGGGAGAGGAAAAGACAGTTAAGGCAGGGGTTCTATATAGTAGTATAAAAATAACTAGGCTAGCTACTATATATAATTTATATAAGAGGGGGGGGAGAGGTACTTAAGTATATATATCTATCTTCTAAAAGGCTAAGGAAGTAAGATATAATACTAGGCTAGGTCTATATTCTATTACATAGCTAGTTTAGCTTATTAGGTTATATATACTATAAGGGGCAGTCTCCTGGAAGAAAGGCATGTAGTCATTGACGATAGGCCCAAGTGGCCAAGTAGCCCTGGTGCTGTTGTATATCCCTAATACCCGCCACTATTATAAAAGTCCCTTGAGTCGCAGAGACACTGCCAACTCGACTCGACCGCATGGGCATGTAGTGAGCGATGTGACACCTGGCCGGTTGGACTGACGGTGGGTACAGACGGCGACTGGGATCCGCCCCTGCCTTCAAGCACTATCAATGGGTGGGTGGCGCTACCAGAGGTACCTGGGTGCCCCCCACGCGCTGTCGCTTAAGCTTGTCTTACTGGCATGGACACGCTACTTCTGATCCTTTCTCCTGTAGTTACCGGTTGCCTGTTGTTAGCACTATGGTTTCCTGCCCTGACACCTCGACACGGGTCTTGAAGAAGCTTTTGTAAGCTTTTGGGCCCGACATTGTGGTTTGTGGAATGCACAGTCGAGTCGCGTCGATTGATGTGGTTTGGGCGCACTCCTCTTTGTTTTGTCTTGGAAGCAATTGTCACAATTTCAGCAGGCGATCGATCCACCGCCATCACGGCTTGTATTACTCATCAGCCGCATCATGCGTCTGTCCAGGACTTTGGCAATTAAAACACGATAATGAATGGCGGCCTCGCCAGTCCGTCATTGGACTGAACAAGGGAAGAGATTTGACCAGGTACAGATACTCATCCCCAGATTGCACCAGCGGGCCGTAGGCTGGACATGATATTCTGGCCCCGTTTGACCAACAGCATCTCCTTCCTCTAGCCCCTTTTCACGTCCTCATAACTGACATGGAATCGTCCATCCTCCTCCTCCTCCTGAACCCGACGAAGCTAACCAACCCGCCCAACAACGCCAAAGATTCAGGCAATAATGTCGGCAACGCGTCCTGAGATGAGACGTAAAGTTAGCTTAGGACAACAGCAAGGAACGTTCAAAACGTAATAACATAATGGCTCTCCTTATGATCAACATAACCCAGCTTACTGACTAAACCAGGGGCAGGGAAAAGGTACAGGTTTATAGACTGGTCTAAAGCTGACCTTGAACTAGAGGTTTGCTTGCTGTGAGCTGGTCTGTTGATCCTCTTGAGGTTGCACAGGTATGCAATGCTCTTGTGGCTCAGCGACCAACGCCATCCAGTATTACTATAATCACATACATTGCCCCGACTGAACCCTGGCCAAGCCTATGGGCCCCGCGTTCCTAGTCGTTGCGCAGAAAGCTAACATAAAGAACTAAGACCTTGTTTAATTTGAAACTGGCCTTGGGACCTCCTGGGTATCTTGTATGGCGAAGACGTTGTCGCAGACCACTGTTAGCATTACCCGGACTGGGAATTGATGCTGTGGCAACAGCTTGCAGCTTGTTCTGTGAGTACTGTGATGTATTAATGACAACGTCTTTCTCTGCGCCTAGTCCCTTCACCTAGAAAAGTATCTCAACAACTTATACATATGTATCGAGGCTGAAAATCTATTTGCAACAGCCATTGACGCTCTTCGTAGCTTTTCAAGGTTCACCGATGAGCGCATATCTGTTCATCACATGAAGCATCTTGGGGCTTGGGACACGCGATGGGATATGACGCGACACCGTGATGCAGGCACAGGTTGTTGACTGGGACTTTACCAGGCTATGGCTGGTCAAGATGTGCACACCGGCAGGCAGACAAAGCACTTTGTTCCTGTATAATGGATCAGGTAATGGGGCATTACGGTCCTCTTAGACACAATGCTTGTCAGCCGAGCTTAGCAGTCCAGATCAGCATGACAGTCCCTCGCAGGTCTCTGCTGATAGCTGGCCCTGCCCGACCGGATTTGAGATGAGGGGACGCCGGGCATGCCGTAGGTTGGACATATGACGGGCATGGAGCTGGACATAAGGAGGATGTTTCTGTGCATATGTATAGAGACAATGGAATGACTCTTAGAGTGTTCCCCGTCTTAAAACGATCCCGCCAATCCCCCACTCCTCTCAATTTATTCCGACGCACAGATTATGGAGAGACAAGCTGACAGACAGACATATGGATAGACTCTGCAGGTCGACTGGGCCATAGTCACCATTTATTATGATGTAGATAGGAGGAAAGCCCTGCTTATTGTGAGATAGCCCGCTACTGTCCCACATATGTCGGTCGCTGCGCGCGACCAGACCTAAATAGTAGACAAAGGAGGGGGGGAGGTAGCAGGGTCTCAAGTGGGTTAGGTGGCAGTAGCCAGCAAAGACGACACAATGAGTGGCGGCGCGCATGTGTGTGTGTGATGTTTGAATGTAATGAGAACATGAGGATGGAAACACGAGGGATAGTAGTTGAAGAAAGGTTTGGTGGGATAACGGTTTGACGCGATGATTGGTATGATGTGAAGAGAGGGAGTAGGCAATGATGGCCTGGGTCTGAAGTAGTAGAGGTTTTGTTTTTGAGAGAGTAGAAGTAAATCCCAAGGGCTAATCTTGGGAGACGGAATCGCTATGATTTGTTTCTTTATTTATGGAATGTTTTGAGGCAATCTGGACTTTTCCAGGTTGCAACCAGATACACATAAAGGTGAGGGATGGGAAGAAAGAAACAGTCTACTGTCGGCTTTGGGAGAAGCTGGTTATATTCGTCTTCTCTGATGGCTAGAACCACACGCTTTACCTTGCTTAGCGGTCGTCATGATCCCTCCCCCCCTCTCCCTCTATACCCACGTGCTTGTTATCTAAAGTGTATCAAGAAGTGATGGGCTTGGACATGCCGAGCACCCCATCAAGAGAGTATACCTGCATCATAAGAACAGCTAAAGCAGAATCAATTGTCCTTTAAACACTGTCCGGAGAGAGATGTGCGCTAACTGTACTTCGGTTCCTTTGAATCGACAGGATTTGAGCAGGTTCCTTGTATAAAACCTTACAAAAGCGGAGCTACTCCGGACTTGTCACAGCCGTGACGGCTTGATGGCCTTTCGCCCTTTGACAGTTTGAGGACAGCCAAGTAGGAGAGTCAAGTATGGGACTAGTTCTATGCCAGCCAGACCGCAAAGATTAGGTTTCTTTCCACTACCTTGATATCGTAAGCCATGTGGGGAGCTCCATTGATTGATCGGAAACAAAAGGGCTAGTGACTTGGGATATTGAGCTCGTTCGTCCCTGATGATTTGTCTGGCAAGGTAGCGGCACAGAACTTGGCTGCGTCGAAACCTCCAAGGTAGAGACAACGGTAAGCAAGACGAACAAAATTGGCGATAATAAGAATGGCGCTTCCCACGATACTAGCTGCAAGCAATAGCCAGGTGGGTTGTCGGCCCCCAAAGCGGAGGCAGCCATCGCTAGCGCAAGGATGTCAACGTCTGAGAAGGATAGATGACATGATTAACGACATACAAAGTATGAATACTGGATGCCGATTCGGGGTCAACAAGGGCGTGGAGTTAGCCAAGAGGACAATACGCTGGACCTGTATAGGCCTAACAAGTCTTTGAATGACAGAACAAGAGACCGCAGTATCAAAAGCGGCGTTGATGGCTTACGAGGGACCAGAGGTGGTGCTGTCAGTGTTGAAACGAAGAGGAGAACACCGTGCCGTGTGGGATGGAAACGTCGTGTATCTGTGTACGTCATATGGCGTCGTTAGTTAGAAGGTTTACATGTATTTCCAGACGGTCAGGCCGGTCATGCTCAAATCATATTAGCGGAGTGCGAGGAAGGGGGGGAATGGACGTGAAGGGGAACCCACACCAGGTAGAACAGGATGACGAAGACGGCATGTGTAACTTTAAAGCAGGCATATAGACGCCATTGATCCACGTGCGAAGGCACTCAAGCCATACCAAGATGCTGCAAGTGCTATCGTTGGTCTTAGTGAGGATGATGGCCTTGGTGATGCCAGAGAAGGGGAGACTGGTCACGAAGAACGATGGTGCAGAGGGCACTGTTGTATGCTTATGGGCTGGAGCTTGGAAGGAAGACTGGTTTACGTGTATAACAGTTAGTGTCTGTTCTGTAAATGAATGAATAGAGGGAAACGGTTGTACCTGTAAACTTGAAGGGAGAGGAGCAATAACGCCAAAGAAATGCTCAAGGTTAAACAGGTCTCGCCGCAGTTCAAACAAAACACTTGAGAAAGTGGCGAGCGGGTGATGCACCTCGATGGTCTAGGAAGACTCGTTTTTGTGACCAGTTTCGCATCTGTCCCCGCGGCCTGGGATCATTGGAATCGAGCCGGCGGTCAGGTAACTGGCATCAAAGAGCGGTGTCTCGACGTCGGCTGGTGCTGGGTGGGTGTTAGTAAACGAGAGGCCATGGGCTCTTTAGCATATGTGATGGAGCTGACCTCGTACTTTACTACAGAGGGCAACAGACCACTCCCGCTTGCCATGTTAATTGTGTCGTTTCTGTATAATGGACAGGGCCAACCATTAGCGTACAAAGCCTGCGTTCCCCTCATGCTCGGGCGCTCGCAGTTGTTCTGTTGGAAAAGTCTTTCTTGTTCATATCGACGATGACTTCCAAAAAAGACACGATGGCAACTCTTTTAGGGGGCTGGGCGATAGGCGCAACGTTGGATGCTTGGGACGACTGGGGTTATTTGAATCGCAAACATGAGGTCGTACGTAGGGTGAGACGATGGTGCTGCACCCGGAGGTGTTTCGGGGTTTCGGACGCGGACACATTTCCTAATAGAGTAGCATGTAACGATTGGTTGATTGCTGGAGACAAGCAGCCAGGACACGCCGTAGTAGGTAGATAGGAGATTCAATCAATCGCATTTACTGGCAATAAGATGGGCAGACACCGCCTCGACACACTTGACACTCTCGAGTCTCATTCCGTCGCTACCGGTGGACAATCTGAAGCGGGCAAGCAAACGGTTTGGACGTAGTTATAATGTCAGTGCGGGTTGTCGGTGATTTATCGAGGTCCGAAGATTGCAACGAGCGTAGAGATGGGTATGTATCAAAGGTTAGCAGCGAGAGGTTGGAGCCATACCTGTATAGACTTGGCGAGATGACACCACATGTGCCGCCGGTAATGGGGCTGCATTGCCATGTGTTTGCGGACACGGGTGGTAAGGTGGCGATTTGGTCGAGGTTCACCGCCTCAAATCCCCCTCAAGCACAACATGCGGTAGACGCCCAGGCAAACAAACACCCAAGCGGCACCGACGTTGAAGTTGAAATGTTTGTCTTTGTCGCGCTTCCTGTGGGGCTGACGGGGAGGAAGATGCGTACGTATCCAGGTAGCTATGTGCACATGTCTGCGCAGACATCTGGTCATAGTCCTCAGAGGTGTGTGTGTGGCTATGGATAAGTCGGAGCATTTGAAAAGAAAAATGAGAAAAAAAGAAAGAAAAAAAAAAGCCATCCATACTTTTGAGAACTGTCGTTGGCTTCTTTATCTAAATATACAAGGTAATTGATTAGGCTGAGGTTTTGTCACGATAGCTTCATTCATTACTCGCACTTGGCATTAGTCAGCTACTGTGGCAGGTGCCAGCAGTGGGTGTGACTGCTAGCCACTGGCAGCCACCCGGCACCCCTGCCCTTCAGGGATTTCAGCCCACCAGCTAGGGTTGCCCTAGTTCTTCTCTATACATCACCACTTTTGCCTTTCAGCTTCAGTACCTCCACGGCTACGGCACTTGGTGCACAGGGCAAGACCTCACCTTTAAATTCAGGCTCCGGCCTGTACCCAAGGACCCACTGGCCGGCTTGCTTCCGAGGCAAGGGCCCATCCATGGGAGGAAGCATGTTCCGGCCCATACCTAGTTAAAATGCCCGTCATTAATCATGAGCATTGTGTCACAAGTATATAAGTATTAGTTACTACTACGTAACTAACAGTATTATTTTATTACATAATAGTTATGAGCCTAGTTTTATCTACTATTATACCTTAATAGTATAGTCAGTAGCTTTACTTAACAACTCTAACTAAGCACTATAGGTTTAATTCCTATATAGGCCTTTAGTTAGATTATATAATGTACCTTACTTTTAGGAGATTTACTACCTAGATTTCAGCGAGATGTACCTGATCAGAAGGTTTAAAGTGTATCAGACCTACCACAAGGTATAGCTGTAGATCTGGGGGGTGTGTCATGAGTATATAAGTGTTAGTTACTGCCACGTAACTAACGGTATCGTTTTGTTACGTGACACATTGCATCACTTACTACTAACAATTCAGAAGACGCACGTCGGTACATACATGCCTAGCTAATTAGTAAGAGGGAGGAAGGAGGTGTCATGTCTTCCATATTTGATGCACCAACAAGAGCAGCTCCCTCCAGATATGAGACCAAGTTGGAGTCTACCTGTGGCTAGACAGATAGATAGTATTCAAGTCACCATATGTCTCACCCCATACCTACCTACCTAGGTACCTACTCACATGCTCCCTCTACCATGTACATCCAGCCGACTCGCAGTCGCAGTCCTGCAAACATCGCGAGAACCCTTGTCCATCGACCCACGCCACCGCCCGTCTTACCCGTTCACCCTACTCGGCTCTCAACACGCCCTTGTCTTTCGAACCTCTTCATCTATCCCAAGCTTCGTCAAGTAGTACGGCCGTTCATTCAACCCGTTTACCTTCGACCATCTTGCTCCTCGTTCAAACCCCCTCTGTCGCACATGTCCCGCCGCCGTCCACACAACCCGACCTTGCTTGCGACCTTCTTGCTCCGCCATCAACACAACTCGTCTTTCGAACCCCTCTGCTCGAACCGTCTATGCAGCCACGTCCTACTCTACCAGCAAACCACCTAACCCATCTCGCAATCCCTTGTCAACTGTTCGCTCCATATTCCAACCCGCCCATGAAGCGGGTTTCTGGCTCCACCGTCGACAGCTTTCCGTCTGCCCTTCAGATGGCTATTCGTGCATTATTCAACTGTTTTACGCCGTCTTGACTACCCGACTGTCAATCTTACCCATACATACAAATCTGAGCTTCAGCAATGGAAGAACCGACATCAGAAGTTTCCCCGCCTTCATGCGTTAAAAGGCTGCTCGGACCCCGTTGTCTCTGATGCAGCACTCTCGACCATCTTCGTTCCTTGCAGGGCGAATGATACAGAACGCACAAAACTGGGAACTTGACGCTCCTACTGATGCAGCATCTCTCGATAATCTGCCTTTCTTCGATGTGAAGAGACGCACACGGTGAGAGATGCGCACACGGCGAGAGATGCGCACAAATGAGAGGAGCAATTCATACCCATGACGGTCAACTAGAGGGTCCAGAAAATCGGGTACGTCTCCTCTCGGGGAGGGCTTGGTGGGCTGGCATCGCCGTTGCTCATCGCCGATATCCATCGCTGGACGCTGCCGGCGCAACGGACTGTTGGGATGAATTGAAGAGGAGTCTTTGGGGGCCTTTCCATGAGCCTGCTTTTGCGCTAACCCCCCCCCCATCATTATTTCAAGTCTCTACCAATGCTGTAAACAACCAAATAAACTCACAAACAACGGAACCGCAACCAACCGACACCCTTCTTATGTGCATCATCGCCTGTATCACACGCTCACTCAACACAAGGTGCTGCCCCAAAATACACGTACCCAGCAACAGAAGCCGCGTTCCACCGGATTTTCCCATCCACTCCACCGATGTCAGCTGACACGGCACGCCAGTCTTCACCACTTGGGCCGAGAGACTCTGTCTCCCTTGTTTGGGGAAAACCCTGTCATTGTTGAGGGAACCGTCGGACAACGAGTATCTCGCGGCGCGCCAACGCCCTATGTGCATGACCGCCCATACGCTTGCTGAGACCAGAAATAATGACATGCCGCAGCAAAGGCACATTCAGTCAGCTAGCGCTACCTGTCTGTCTATCATGCCAAATCCAGCCATCGCCCCTGGACTGTGGGGGCAGAAACACGACACCGAGATGCTTCTGGCATATCCCAAGTGTCACGAGTTAGAGCACACAGTAGGGCATGTGAGAATAAAGGTCAAAGAAGCTTGATTTATGAAAGAGTGACTATGTGAAAGAGAGTTCCTATATATAGGCAGTTGGTACGAGTAATGTCGGTAGCACACGTGAATGGGCACGTGGCAAGTGTAGTACAATGAGCGAGTAATGTATGAAGCTATCGTGACACCAAGCTCATCCCATCCTCTTAGAAGACCCGCGATACCCTTCTTCTCTTTACCGAGCAGTAGCTAGTCTATACTGCTGCTTGTGATGAAGATTATGCCATTGATGATATTAACAAGACAGTCCACGTTGTTGGTGGGTGGTAAGAGAGTGCTTTCCACCGCATGAGTTTTGGCCTGGTGATTGAATGCTGCAGGTGGGAGGGGTACCTTGAGTCTGCATCCCTTTGGTGCTTGGGAGACAGAGATATGCATTCCCTCTCCTGCGCAACACAAGCAACTACAGGGAAATAACGGCAAGGCTATGTTCAGTTTATATCAAGGTATTGTTATCCTGAAGCAGAAGTACATGGCTTTGCGGCCTTGGTATTGTGGAAAATAAACACCTTATCCCCTGATGTTGGCTATTGCTCCTGTGCCTGGTCCTCTCTGATAGACATGATATTCCAATCCAGATGATTCTGCACTTTCTGCTGCGACTCTTGTAGCTTGTGAAGCTACTCTAACTTGTTCTCTACGCCAGCTATGCTTTCAGGGTCCTGGAATGATATATGCTTTATATTATTAATAAGGTTTCGGTATTGTCTATCTTGGGTGTTGAGAATACACGCTTGGCGTTAGGACTGCGCAACTTGGCCGAGTTTACGTTCTCGTCGAGATTACCGTTGTCCTTGTCGTTGTTGTTGTTGTTGTTGCTATTGTCTTCTGCTTAGTTCTTAATCATGCTCTCGGAATTCAGCGCTGGAATGTCCGCAATACCACGACTGGTGTCTTCTCCCTTATTATTTGTTATATCCACCTGTGATTGACATTGGTAGAGAGGTAAACAAGTTCCTCTTCATCAAAAGTCTTTCTGCACAGGGTCGGTGGTGGGTTAGATCTTCTGGGCACCAGCCATAAAATTGATTTCCACTTGGCTTGATCCAGACGGGTTGTGGCTATTCAGGTTTCCCTCAAGACTGGTCTTGACTTCTTCCCTTTTGTCTCTCACAGGACCATGGCTATGCGACATGAAGTTGGAATGCCAATGTCGGTTAGGCTCGGCGTCAGAAATATGCAGCAAGGAGACAGAGAAAACGAAAAGAGAGTCACGAATTTGGGCGACTGATACATGAAGATCGATGCTTTGGGTCAAAGTGCAGGCCATGAAGCTGCCCAGCGAGTGGCTACCTAGGCATATGGATCATACTCACCAACTACCTCAGCCAAAACCCCGCGACTTCACACCTTTTTTCCGAACTCTTCGTTTTGCCCGAGACCAACGCCTCGATGGATGGATACAGTGACCAAGTAAGTGCCTTGTATTATCATGAATGAGGCAGCCTGCATTAGACACTTTTGTAGCATCTTTCCAGGGCTTACCTAGCTCCAAAAGAACAGGCTACTCTTTATAGTTTGGAGGTTAGTTGCTAATTGCTTGTCTAATCCTCCCTTAACCTAAACATGTTAACTAGCTACAGCCTTATTAACTAGTTAAACTTGTAGCTTTAGTGTTCCCTAGTTATATGTATAAGGTGTAGTGCATGCTTGAGCTTCTTAATAGCTTGCATTGCGTGCTGGGGGATTGTCTATGCTGGATGGGGTGTGTTAGTTAGGTTGTAGTGGCTATAGTGGCTGTAGTGTGCTAAGTAGGGCTGCACGTCCTATGCCTTCACTTCGCTTCACTTCACTTCACTTCGCTTCACCTCACATTACCACACCTTACCTCACCTCACTTCTCACCTCACTTCTCACCTCACTTCTCACCTCACTTCTCACCTCACTTCTCACCTCACTTCTCACCTCACTTCTCACCTCACTTCTCACCTCACTTCGCACCTTACTTTTTACTTCCTACTTGATCTTAAACTTTCTTCTTTCCATAGTATTATATACTCCATCTTCATTCCTTTACTCATTACCGTTGGGAACTCCCTTGATAATAGAAGTAGGTTTTCTAGCAGGATTACTTCACTCCATGGCAGGCGAGAAGATCAGCTTTGAATTTCGAAAAGATGACCTGTTGCGTCAGCGGCGCTTAAGATGGAGACGTTGCGGGGTTAAATCTGGAGAGATGCCGCGGAGGAGGATAATGGTACGGGAATTGTTTGGCAAAAGGGACCAAGACAAAGAGAATCAGCAACGCGATCAGAGAACCAGGGAGCTTGCGTGTCATGAAAACGGCATGCAAGCTTAGTATAAAGAGGGCGGTTATGCTTCTTTAACAGCCAGTGGTGGACGGTGATAGTTCAGGGCACTGAACCCAAGCTTGGCAGAGCCTAGATTCCAAGATGCTGTCGGCTGGTGAAGAGCAGTAAAGATGAATAGATGATGCATGCCGATGTAGATCTCCATTCTTGTGTAATATCTACTTCAAACATGCTGGGAAACGATGACAGGATCTCTTCACCTTTGCGGCCGGCTGCGTTTGTACCTAACCCTAAGCGCGACATCAACTCCGGCAGCACCACCACCACCAGGCGACTCCGGGAGGTCTAAAATGGATTCAAGGCTCCGGATTGCTTATGTTACTAACAATAAGAAGATGTATATTCAACATAAAGAACCGCAATAGAGACAGACGCCACTTCTTGTGTGTGTGTGTGTGTGTGTGTGTGTGTGTGTGTGGAATTCAGACGTACTTGTAGCAGTGGCAGCGGCCGTAGGAGTTGTGATGAGTCATCAAGCAACACTCTCCATCATGTTCACCAAGTTCGGTCATTAGACAAGTAAGTATGATTCAATCGCAACACACATTCCGGCTGACAGTTGCACGCAATTATTTATTTTTCAAATGGCAGCCTAATTAAACTATGCCCTTGCTGCACTGCACCACCTGCCCCGTCTTGCCAAACGACCCATGACTCCACTGCGAGGGCGGTGTCACATAACGGCCGCATAGTTCCCCATCTTCCGGTCCTTGGCCTTTTCGCTAAGGATTCCTAGGTCTGATCCCCTGTTGGTTCTGACGGCATAGCAATCATCCATGGCCGCCAGCAAGGCCTTGACCTGGTCTCTCAGCGTAGGATCAAATAACTAGACCATATTCAACATGTCAGCACTCTTCTGCCAGTTAAGTACCTACTCTTCGGGACAGGCCATGCGCGTTGAGTGACTATAGACAGGGAGGCAAGCAAGCCAGCGAGTCGGTAGAAGTCGGAGAGAAGAATGAGAGGATTGGGTCGTGGGGTCGCAACTTACCCATTGTGCATCAATAATCACAGGCGACAACATGGTGTCTCATCATCGCAGCCTTTTGTTGCTGCTGGCATCAATTTCGATTGATTTGGGTGGGCGCGACTAAAGAGGCAGATAGATGGTGGCGGCAATTCGGATATGGGTGAATCTGGTCGGTTCATGATGGGACTCGCGGGAGTTGTGAGAGATGAAGACAGAAGAGAGACAGAAAGGAAGCAGGGACAAACGGGTTATGGCGGCGAGAGCAATAATGGCCATGGGCTGCCGCTCCCTTTTCCGTGTTCCGCCACTTCGAGGCCGGTCCGGCGTCTTCGTGTGTGTCGGGATTCTTTGTTTAATACCTTAATCATCAAGCTTACCGCCAGCCTTGGGGTGTTTACGCGGGCTCACAGTTGCTACGGCAACAGGAATCTAGATGAATCAAGAAGAAGAGTCAGTCAGTCCTTATGGACCACGATAAAGCGGACATGGTTGCCATATTTACCTCAGCTTCTGTAAATCTCCCCCACTCCGTCAGAATCTTTATTTTCATCATTATTATCACAAATGCATCACATCCTTACACTAAACACCCGTGTCCACCTCAATGACCCAACTACGCCGCCAAAAGCATTCTCATCATTACCAGACTAGCCTGACACACCCATACACATCACATTTCACATCCAACAACTTACCATGTCCACAAAGTCATCACGCAATCTAACTGACTGGCATCTCCTCTTGCAACAAATTCTGCGCTTTCTAGAGGCGACAGGCTTTCCTAACCCGGAGGTTAAGGCATACATCACCGACGAGCACAAGCAGCGGGCTCAGTTCCTACAACCTCAATACGACCTGGAGGACCAGGCGGCGGGTGATGAAGAGAAGTGGCCAGAGAGATGGGAGGATACTGGCGGCAAATCGATCAAGGCATTTTTGAGCTGCCTGCCTGCCGTGGAAAACTGCCACAGAGGTAAGGTTTCCCGGTTGACTTTTGAACTGAGAACTGCTCGCATGCTAAGGGCGGGTCCGCCACGTTGTCTCAGGGATATCGGGCGGCAGGTTCACAGATAAATAGGAATCAACCCCACCAGGCCGTCTAGAAGACCGCCCAGGAGGTCGCAGGAGAAGAACCTGGTAAGAACCCACAGGTGGACGAGAGATACGGTGAGAGTCAGCAGTCTGACCTCGTCACTCCCGCCGGCCCTGCAAACGGAACCCCCCGCTGGCTTCCCGAACAATGACGGTGCTGGCATTTAGAGACCCCGGAGACCCCCACCGCGCTGAAACTCAATGGCGGTTGCACATCATCACACCCTACTGCTGCCCAAAGCCCTAAATTCGTCCCCGTCGGTCGGGCTTTAGACACGGGATAGTCAGCGACAGCAAAGAGAGAGATCCGCGTTCCAGGGCCGATGTATCGTGAGTGTTCCAACGCTAGGAACAGTGGCGATACAGGCAGCCGTCAAGCCCATACCTACAACATGTCCATATAAACGGCAATTAGTGTTAGCCAGTTTCTGCCACAGGATTTCTAACTGCTCTAGGATTAGGTGGCTTGAGAGGAGAGAAAGAAGGCCAGGGAAGCAGATGGAAATGTCCAGGGCTCACCGCACCCTCAAGATATTATATTATAGTATGTACGTATTGCCTCAGATATTACTTGTCCTTATGCTCTGCCTACCTAGCTGACAAGCTTGGACCTCTGATCGTACTGTATCATTTGATCAATCACCTTTCCCAGATCCTAACGGCTAGCTTCTCGTCTGTCATCTCGCGAAACAAGTCGAGCTCCTCCTTTTATCCTTGCCTCTCCCTCCTTAGCTTCCGTCACATCCGGATAGCTTGCCATTCATCAGGCTTTTCCTATACCACGCGGCCCATGGACAGACAGCCCTGCCAATTTGCTCATCTAACACAGAAGGCGTCTGTGCTGCCCTCCTATGGGGCTGCTATACACCACATCTATAGTGCAGTATTCAACCACAACTTGGTATTGGGGAATAAATATAATAGTTAGATCTTATAGCCCAGTTACATTTCTATAGATTTATCTAGTTTGAAAGCATTTTAACCACGGCCGAACACTTATTTATTGATTCGCACTGTAAGAGGTCCCCTATAGCCTGCTGCAAGCAATGGGCCCTTCACCTTCGTTCTGCAGGTCTCTGATATCGTCCACACCTCCATTTCGACCAAGTACCGTGTACAAGCTGGAGGTTGTGGCATTAATGACCAGACAGTCAAATAATACGCAATCCCTCGTTAACACCCAGCACTTCGACCTCGAGACCGGCGACGACTAGGAAGGGATGGTCACCATCGCGTTTTTCGAGTGACACCAAGAAGGCTTGGCGTCAGATTCATGCATAGAAGAACAGTTGTGGTATAGCGTATCTGGGGCAATGGGAGGATGCCCTCGAGAAACAGTGAATCTGACGAAAGCTTGACTACCTGTTGACATGGACGCAGTGAGAATAACAGGGTCAAGAGCAGACCAAAGTGAGCAGGACTGCACTAAAGGGTCGCATGGTCATTTTAATAGACCAGTAACAACAATGCTCTTATTTGGACTGAGGCCTTATTCTTAACATCATTTTTAACAAAAGTCCCTTCCATCCGTCAGCCCATTACAAATAGTGACACAAGTTTCCTCCAAACTATACAGTTTGGTGATACTCAAGTTTGGTTAAGCGTAATGCGATACTTGTTTCCGGATTTGTCAAATATGATTGCGAGGCAGTTGCCGTATGTTTGCGTCGCTTCGTCACCATGACCGTCTTCGAAGCGTCTAACCCAACGGAATCCAGCACCGCAATGGTGACGCTCAAATGCGTCAGGACTAGGATATGCGTCTAGCCCAGCTGAATAATCTCAGATCGGTTCGTCATCAGGAGTCTCTACCGAAAGGCAAACACGGAAGACCAGGTCCATCTATCCAAATCCCTGCGGCGCGAGATCCTCTTGTCAGGGGCTTTTCCCGTGCGTGAATGACTTGATCCGAACACGTTACATTTATCCTTACGACCCGCCTCGTCTTGGGACTCACAAGCAATTTGGTAAAACATCGCAAGTAGAAATCTTGTCAAACGAGTGAGCATGCACTACGTTACACATTACAAGTCTATCTACACGTCGTTCTGGAGGTCTGAAATTAACTCAAAGGACAAGTTTTGAACTTGAGGACCCCTGTTGATGACATCCCCTTCTGTTAAGCGAACTTCCAGAAAAGGAGGATCGGACATGTTGGACGAGTAAACACGGGCTGAGATGGGGTTCTTATCCCGATATCAAGGCCACATGGCTATTCCTGCCTACCTTGGTTAGTAAAGATGAAACGCACAGCTTCCAATGGTGGTAGTGTTTCTGTGCTAGAGGTATCAGGCGACAGTCTACTCATTCCCTCCCTCTACCAGAAATGGCGAAACGATTACACATCTCGGTAGCCTCGACGATGAATCCTGTGGCTAGTTTTGTTGAAGCCGCAAGTTCTGCCAACGATCAAGCGGCACGCCTCCTCACGGTTCTCCATCCGCGATCAGCATGAGCTGACACTTGATCTTGAGTAATGAGAATCGTAACAGCCATCCCCGCCCACCCATCGAGAAGGAAGTGGACATGCAAGACAATGTCATGGACCATGGTCGAGATGCTTGCTTGCGGCTCACTTCAAGGCCTGCACGACCACGCCATTTAACTCATTGGTTTTGCCGGCAGCCTTGGCCGGTCACAAATGGTCGGCCTCAATCAAAAGGCGGACCAGACAGGAGACAGCCGTAGATAGATAATAAGTCTCAAAAGGGTTATTCTTGTTACCTTGTTACCTTGGGCCCTGGTACTCACTATTTGACCTGTCTGTCTGATGCATGGACACTGAATTGCGTCCCGCCGACACCGTTCGTAACACAAGGGGAAGCCATCGCCGCCATAAGACCAAGGAACAAGGACTTCGGTAGCCTGGCTTATGACTAGGGCTATGGTGGCCGCAAGGGTTAGCAGCGGCGATCTGAGCGAGATTAAGTGCGCCCCCAGAGGCCCCAGTCACTTCGCGCTAGCCTTGGCTCACCTGTCAAGGGCGGTTGACAACCCTTACGTGGAGAAACAGCTTCGTCATGCTTCCGCGGAGATGACATACGGATGACAGACGCGGCAGGATTGCTCTTTGCGTAGGAGTCCAGAATCCTGTCTTGCTCGAATAACTGCCCCTTGGCGCCATAAAGAGACATAGGTATGCGTAGCCCTTTTCCCTTGGATAGCATGGAAATTCAGGGGCATAGTCATATGATGGGTACCTTGCCAGAAGAAAAAGAGAATTCAGCCATAGCTCTTCTGCAGCATTCTTGACGTAGGTCCTATGGGGGACTTTAAAGAGACAACTCAAAGCTGAACTTGTAAAACAATCAAACTCAAGAATCAGTAATATCGACACAGTGATTACAAAAACATGGATCCAGATATAAGGGAGGGTTGGAGTAATTCGAAGGAGGTGCGATAGACATGTCGGTAAGCGTATGGATAAACGATGGTGTGGCGGATGACAATGCTGATGCGAGGACGAGGCACGGGGCCGAGGGGGGGGGCGGTGGGATTGCGGATGAATTAGTAACGGCACACGAGGAACCATGACAAGTACCACAACCAAAGTGAAGGCGACCAAGGAGGATCGCAAGCCGCACCGCTGTTTTTCTGGATATCTGGCATCTAACCAGTCGCTAATCTTGTTAAGCTACGATGTTTCGATGTAAACAAAGTGAGGTTAATAATGCTCCTGGCTTGTTGTAGTAATCGACTAATCATTCTACTGCAGGTCGTTAGATTCCACGTCGATGGCTTTACGTCGAACGCAGGCGACTCGGAAATCTTTACCGTCAGCCATGTCGACTTTAGTCAATAGGGAAGGGGGACTGAATTGATGGTGGCTGCTTTTTGAGGTTCTGGGTTGATAGCGGGATTTAATGGCTCAGTGGTCTTGTTATGGTACTGCTTTGTCGGCAGGCAAAGGTGACCTTTATCCTTCCCCATTGATAAGAACTTGCACGTCTTCCTGAGAGTCAAGATGGCTGGTATCTTGAGGCGGTGGATAGTCAGTGGGAGAAGGGGAACCTATTGAGTCGTGGTTACATATCGGTTTGGGGTCCAGGGTAGCCCAGGCCAAAGCGACTTCTTTGCTAGTGATGGTTTTACTGAGCTTTGGGGGGATCATCATGGTTGATGGTGTGGCACAGTAGGCCCTTGGGATCCCACAAGGAGGTAGGCAGAGTAACCAATCAAATAGAAATTTCAGTGATTTTCTTAAGAAACTTGAGTATATTTTGCGCCATTTGTAAGCAGGTAAACTCTGCAGTATAGTGACAGCTGGCATCGCGCTAGCTCTTATTCAGGTACCTAAGGAGGATTTCACATCAGGTATCCATCTTATACTTGCGACAGGGGACGTTAAGGTTAACAGGGTTTGTATCTTGAATCAATTGCTCAGATATAGCGTGTTATTGGGGCCTATAGCCTTTTACTGTAACTTCCAGAGCTTCTGCCGTCGCTGACTTTCGCTTTGGCCAGCTGACTTCACCAGCAAACAATAGTCAAGGGGAGCACTTCTGGCACGTGATTTTCACAATAACCCGCCCTTGGGCCCGCCGGATCACAGAAGAATACTCCAGATTCCAACAGACTTGAAGGTCATCATGTGGCTGGCAGCTCTGAAGCTGTCACGACCTTGAGGGTAGGTTCAACAGTGCCATAGTCACCAGGCTGTGGCTGATTACCATTGCCAATACAGGCGCCACGCGACGTACAGCCGCCACAGGGTAATTCGCTCCAGGCCATGGTTAAAGCAAGGTCTAAGTCAGCAGTTACTCTAACTTATTGGGTAACCATAACGTATTAGATTATTGAGATATGGGTCAGAGGTGCTTTTATAGGCTTGAAAGTACTGTGTTTTACTATACTGGGTGAGCTGTTCTAGGCAGCCTATGGTGGTCTAAAACGATTACATTAATAAATAACGTGTTATCGTCGGATCTTGGGCGTCCCGTCTATCCTTCTACGATAGGCCTACTTAAGTGTCTTGTGCGGGAGGGCACTGGGTGCTGGTGGCGGCGAAGAACCTTCTTAACTCGGGGTTGGTCGCGCTGGGCTGGTGTCAAGAGGTAGAGCGGAGGTGATGCTATGGCTATAGAGCGTGTTAGTTTCTTGGGTACGATGATGCTCCGGGACGTGGCAGGAAATGGGCGATCCGGATCTGGTGATTGGACTAAGCTGGTATTGGTGTCTGGCGGGCCAATTGCTGCGTTGGCGTTGGCATTGGCGGTTGCCGTAACGTGTTCGCCCGGAGGGTGGCAGGCCTGAATGATCTCAGGGGGGGACCCGGTGCTGTTGTTATTTGAGATTGTCGCGTTATCCATTGGCATCAAGAGGCGTTGTCGAGTTGGGAACACGGTGACGTTTGGAAGAAGAGGATGGCGTGACGAGAAGAGTAGTTGCAGAAGTTGACAAGACGGAGATGTCCACCTACACACAGCCTCCCCCCCCCCCCCCTTCTTCCCTTCTCTTGACATCATTGAAGCCGAAGTCGATCGGTTGATAGGCCCTGCTTCTTCCTTCTGTTTCTGCTGCTGGCACTAGGTGCATATTCCCCACCGTTGCTATGTCCCTCTTGAGGTGCTACACGGCTTTCAGCAACATCATCAAGGCCAAGAAGGATTGGAAGAACCGCTTAGGCCGCAGCAGAGGGGTATAGAAGATATATCACCAGTGGACAGAAGACGGCTAGGGAACGTCTGTTTGCTAAAGATGCAAGCAAGCAGAGCCAGGAAGCCTCAAGGTGGTTGAGCGTAGGCCATGTGCTGCATCATATTGACCAAGTCCATTAGGACAGGCAGATGTCTATAAACAGACGGTTTCTCGCGCGGTATTCCTCATACATTTCCATTCTCTCGTCCAGGCACAAGGCACGTGTCCTAATTATCATTACACAAGAAAAACGCCTAATCTTATACTCTCCTTCTGTAATACTCTTGCAGCGCTTTGAAGAGGATAACAATGGTCAAGTCAAATCTTGATGTTTTTATACGAGAAACTAGCCTGTTGGAAAATAACGGTCTAAGAGAGGTATAGACTGCCTAGGCACGAATGAAGCCTCTCCTGACAGCCCTTTTCTGACTTGATAAAGTCTTGGTGTGTGGCGGCTTTGGGAGGCTAGTCGGTTGGAAGTTCTTAATGGTGTGGCACCTATAGGCTCGCTGTGCCTGCTAATAGGAGCTGTGACAATGATGTTAGTTTTGGGTATTAGCCTCGGCCCCGACTTGGACTCCAGGATTGGATATTGTGTTTGGACTTTCGCAAAAGACAGGCTCCGTGTTCCAATGGGAAATAACTAGATGCACTGATTAGAGCAGCTTGTTGAGGATGTGTGTGGAGTGGATGTAAGGGGCGGCTTACGACCTGTTGGCAGTGACTACAAATAAACAGAGAACTGGTGGGGGACTGGGCATACTATGCCCATTTGCCATAACTGGTCAGCTTATTTTCTTCAGGCATAGTACTTATTGACTACGCTCTGCAAATTGCATGAATAATACCCGGCCTTGAAGGCTTAGTGCGAGGTCTCTCCGTTTGGACGCAGCTCAAGACATTATTGGCGTGTTTGAGTTTGTTCTTGGAGACAGCGCAGACAAGTTCGGAAAATGGGACGGCTAGACGCGAATGGAGAGTTTGTCGTTGTGGTATTTGTTTTGGAGCCTGCGGGAGTACTCCACGCAATGGGGACGAGGGGCACTGTGAGTAAGATGTAAGTAAGGGTTGAGGAGACAGAAAATAGAGACGAAGGAGGAAACAAACACCCACCAATTCAGCCATTGCGGCTACATCAGCTGTGCCAGCATGTGGTTGGGGAGAAGGCGAAAGAGGTGCCGAGTCAGATCGTGACTGAATGGACTGAGATTAGAAGGATAAGATTTGTTTTAGTGTGGAAGGTTGGTGGTACGGAATGTGAGTAGTGCTTGGATCATTGGAGAATTGAATCCTTGGTTGGTGGTGGTAGTGTAATAAGGGAGAATTTGACATCCCAAGTGAGAATAAAGCAGAGAATTGGATTATGGAGGAGAAGGCGGGAGGGAAGCACGCACCCAGATGAAGTGCGGATTCTATCCCAAACGACGATGGAGCGACTTTCAGCCTCATTTTCCCATTCGAATGGCCCATGCATGCTTCGCGATGTGCGCACCGTCTGTTGGCCGACATTCGGTCTCGCCATGGCTGGGTGTGCTGGCATTTAAGGGCGGTGTTATTGCTGCCGTCTCGGAGGGTGTCTTGAATAATGCCGCTGTGGTCTTGAACGATGCCTCAAATACGGCGGCGGCGAAGGGGAAAATGGGCGCAACGTCGATGATATCAAAGGCCTGGGAACGTCGTCAGTTATCGTCACTTTTGTGGTGGACACTGCGAGACAATATTATTGGAAAAGAACGGCGGTTGAGCGGTAGGTACCATGGTACCTTGGCGAGAGTACCTATGTATCTAGGTACCTAGGTACGAACAGGTGGATCCAAGGCATCTGACGTCTGCCATCTGAGAAGGCGGAGAGCGCTTTGCTACCTACCTACCCAGGTAGGTAGACAGATATCTAGGTAAGTAGGTAGGTAGGTAGGTACCTTCCATGGCCGTAGCTTTTGGTCACAATGCTGAGCACTTTGGTTCGTCCCTTGCCCGTTAGACATGAATGAGCACAGGCTGACAGGTAAACACCCCGTATATGTATGTAGCTTTGGTTGGCCTTTATGTGACTCCTGTAAACGCTGCTTTGGCATGGTCACCCGAGAACGCGTTGAGGAACAAGAGAGCCTAATTGAGAAGAAAGCAGATAGGTACAACTGTGGCCGCAGTGCATATACATGGCTTGGACTGAGGATCGTGCGCTTGCACCTCTGCCATATTGGGGCCAAATGCGGCGTCGCGGAATCGCAGATGGACCTGTCGTCTGCAGCATCATCGCGGTACTGACTCAAGAGATTAAATACTAATCAGAGGAATAGCCCAAGAAAGAGATGTACCAGGCAGCTTTCTTCAATGAATGGTGTCAGCAGGGACAGGGAGATAGAAGAAGGCGCTGCGTGTGCATACATGGCAGGGCAGACTAATCCCAGCGCTAACACCTCGGGGCTTACGTCAGATGCCCCACACAGGCATCTAGATACACATCTGCGCCTCAATTACCTCAGATATGACTGACCACATCTGGACATGGCTGCCCACCTAAGCCTCAATTATGTCAGATTTTCGCTTTGTCTACCTACGATACACACCTGATGCCTCGGGACAGCGGCGATTCCTCGTCGGGCCAGTGACGCTGCGGAACTAATCTTGCTGAGGGTATTACCTGCCACTGGCTGCTGCGTATACATGTAGGTTTGTTTCTGTGCCCGTTGCCATCCAAGTGGCTAGCCGCGTTCGTGCACAAGCTCTGGGTGGATCGGCCAAAGTCTTAAAGTCTATTTGACCTTCGTTTTTGCCATGGCGCTGGCGACTGTCCGGACATGTTGCGCGACTGCTTCATCTCCTATCACATCGCCCACCTACGTACGTACCTAGGTAGGCACCAGACGCCGACAAAATCATTATGTGTGTGTGTGTGTGTGTGTGTGTGTGTGTGTGTGTGTCTTTTATTTTTGTAGCCTGGAACTGGCCGATCCCTCGCAAACTTGGGTACCTAAATACCTAGGTAGGCACAGCAGGATTCCGTGGCAGCAATACCCAGGGATTGATCTCCTTGGATATGTAGCTTGAATGTCCAGCTCCGCAAGTATGATACCAAGGCTCATGCCCTGGTTGGATAGGTGACTAGTCACTTTTGGTTCCCGATGTAGTGAGGGAAGGAGAAGGACTGGGTAATTATCTGCTGGGAATAAAGCTCCTCCTCTCTTGCAGCACCTTCTTGTTCTGGCCCCACCCCCACCTGCCTAGTATGGAAAGAGCACGTACTGCGCACGATGCCTTCACAGCAGGCAGCCCTGCCGACCGAGGGGAAATAGCCCAATTTTTTGGGCTCTCTTGGGGTACGTACTGCCAGGTGCGATTATTGCGACCGTTGGTCTCTCTCTCTCTCTCTCTCTCTCTCTCTCTCTCTCTTCATCATCTCGACTCGGCACCCCACCCCAGCAGCACCCAAGCATGAATGAGCATGGAGCAAGGCGCGTGCGTACATTCCTCTCCTCGAGCCGTTTCGGTTGGCGGTGGCGAGGAGATGAGGACAAGACGCCATAACCCAGCCAGCCCTGCAGGGAATTGACAGATAGATACCCCTCTTCTAGGGGATTTCAGCGTCACCCCTCATTTGCCTGTCGCAATCATGCCGATAGTGCACACAGAAGAAGCACTGTGTCCATTTCAAACGCACACAGCTTTTGGCCATACAGTCTGTTGCGTTAGCAGTGTCCAAAACCTACTTTTTTATCTATGCGTTAACAATACCATTACCACCACCACCCTAGTTAGGGCTACGCAGGGGGGTTACCCTACTAAGTAACTATATACTATAGACTTTTATATAGATATTATAGTTATAAATAGCTCTAAGAGATTATTATTATTATTATTATTACTAATATTCTATTAAAAAAAAGTTAAATACCTCTAATAATATAAAGATAATATTACTAATATTACTAGCTAATAATATATAAGCTTATAAAACTACTTCTAAAGTATTATTAAGTATTAAAGTATTATTAATAAGAAATATAATAACTAATTAACTTATAATGAATTATATTATTATTATAAAATATTATATTATAAAACCAATAAAAAGATAATAATTATTCTAAAGATACTTAAAAAGTAAATACCTATAAAACTCTTAAAAATAGCTAAAGCTAGTAATAATAATAATAATAATAATAATAATAATAATAATAATAATAATAATAATAATAATAATAATAATAATAATAATAATAATAATAATAATAATAATAATAATAATAATAATAATAATAATAATAATAATAATAATAATAATAATAATAATAATAATAATAATAATAATAATAATAATAATAATAATAATAATAATAATAATAATAATAATAATAATAAAGAGCTTATATAATAAGTACTTTTTTATTTTAACTCTTTTAAAATTTTATTAAAAACTTTATTGCTATTATAGTAATAGTAATAAGCTATTACTATAATAGTAGTTCTATTATTACTACTACTTACTAAGATAAAGATCTCTTTTACTATTAGCTTTTAATTTAAAGGTATTATATTAATACTATTAATCTAGCTCTTTTAAATAATATAGATAATAAATTAATTAATAGTTAGTATAATAATAGAGTTATAACGTAAGGGGTTGAGTCTGGACATCTGGCGAACCCCCGGCGAAAGGTCGGGCCGGCGATCAGGCCCCATAAATAAGGCCCATCGCACAAGGCTACTTAGAAGTCAGCTTGAATTCTTATAACATACCCACACCTATTATCATTGCATCGTGATCCTTGCTATCTACCTTCTCTGATCTATAACCCTTTATATATAATAAGAGAAGTAAATATTAAAAAATATAAAAGAGTATATTTAAATATAACTTAGTAATTAATACTAGCTTTTAAAGTTATAAATAAGTATAATATTTAATAAAAAGTAAGTAATTATAAAAGTATTAATAATTATTTATTATAGTAATAAATTTATTATAAAAAAAGAGAAATAGCTAGCTCTATTATAAGTTAATTTTAATTACTAACTTAGTTAGTTAAGTTACTAGATTCTAGAGATCTTTTTTAATATAGAGCTTATATATATTACTAGTTTAATTATATTAATATTTAATATACTATAAATAGCTATATAATAAAAGTAAGTATCTCTAATAATAGGTAATATATTATATATAAAGTTTTAAAATAAGTAATATAATTATAATAATAAACTAGACTATAATAATTAACTACTAATATATATATTAAAGAAGATAATAATAAGTTTAATAAAAGAGAAGATTAATCAAGAGAAAGACATAAGAAAGCATTTATAAGAGAATCTAATAAAGTATTATTAGTATATTAATTAAATAAGTTACTATAATAGTATCTAAAGTAGTAGTAATACTAATTAATACTTTATTATAGATAAAACTTACTATAAGTTACTTACTAGAGATATAGAGATATAATAAGAGGTAATACTTTATTAAAAAACTAATATAAACTTAAAAAACCTATTAATAAGCTTATTAATTATAATTAACTACTAATAAATAAAAGAGATTATACTTATAAAAGGTAAAGTAAGTAATAACTTATTTTTTATAACTATACTTAAGGAAGAAAAAAATCTAATTACTATTTTAGTCTTATTAACTATTAATAACTCTACTAATAATATAATAGTAAATTTATTATTTAGTAGTAGTAAAGAAGTAAGCTCTTACCTTTAGTAACTATATTAATAATTATACTAAAGTTAGTTATCTCTTTTATGATAGTATTATTACCTATTAATTAACTTATTATTATTATAATTATTATAAACTTCTTATATAATAAGAAGTATTAATTTAGTACTATTATTATTATTACTATAATATAATAAGTAATTACTCATAATATAATTACTTAAATTAAAAGATTTTATTAAGTAGTTTATTAAAGTTAATAAGTAATATTAGTAATATAAAGGTAGTACTAATAAAACTCTTAAGTAGCTCTAGAGCTTATTATCTAGCTTTATAGTAATATAATATATACTAAAAGAGTAAGATAAAAAAAAAGGTATACCTATATCTCTTATTAGTTAGATATAGAGATTAATTAAGACTTTTATCTATATATAATAGTATTATAAGTATAATAAATATAACTCTATTACTTTTAAGTAATAAAGTAAATTACCTTATATTAAGTTTAATACTATAGGTAATAAAGTTAATAATTTATTACTCTCTATTACTACTAATAGTAATGAAATAAGTAACCTTAAGAATAAGAGATTTAGTTAGTTAACTTTACTTTAGTTATTATTATTATGATACTAGCCTCTATAGATATTAATCTCTTTAGATTCTTATCTCTATAGCTAATTACTATTTCTTCTTTACTTTTTTACCTAAGTTCATAAATCTCTTAATTTATATATAACTAATACATTAAAAATAATAATAATACTACCTTTAATATTAATAGATTATATAATAATAAAGTTAAGAATCTAATTAAAGTAATAAATAATAGGTTATTAATAAAGTTATTTAATAGTAATAAGTAATAATATAATAAAATTAGTAAGGAGTAAAGTAATAAGTAAAGTAATAAAGCTAAATAAGTAATTACTAGAGAAGGATTTCTTTTAACTATTAATAATATATATTTTTTTCTTTATTACTATCTTAATAGTAGTACTTTTTTACCTATAGAAGTAACTTTAATTTTATTTTTATTAATAATAACTATACTACTATTAATTAATCTTTTATTATTAAATATATACTATATTCTATTAAAGTTAATAAAAGAATAGTAAAAGTAGCTCTTTATTTATTTTATTCTATAACTAACCTCTATTATATAGTTATAAAGTAGCTTCTTAAAGTCTTATATATCCTCTATATCTTTATTTTAAATAAAATATTACTTATAAAGAAGTTTCTTAAGGTTATTAAATACCTCTTTAATAAAGTTAAAGTTAGATAAGTATAATAATAGATATAATAAGTATATACTAACTAATTTATATATCTCTTAGATATCTTATTCATAATAAAAGCTAGTATTATCTATTATAATAACTAACTTTACTATAAAAAAGATACTATACTTAGGTAATACTTTCTCTTAAATCTATATTATAAACCTATTACTGTTAGTTATACCTAAGTATATTAATATATTAAAGATCTTATTAACTATAAGAGCTAGTAAGATTTAATATTACTACCTATATTTAAGTTTATTTTTATAATAAAGTACTAAGCCTCTTAATACTTACTCTATTCTTTATATACCTATATACTTGTTAATACTTAACTTATTAATAAAGATTAATTACTCTAGGTAATATTATTAAATAGTATATACCTAAGTATATTATAATATATTATCTCTCTCAGTACTAATAATATAAATAGATTTTAATAATTACTTAGTATTTTAAAGTTACTAATTAATGCTTAACTTATAGATCTTTATAATATATTACTTATAAAGAAAATCCTATATTTCTTTAAGCCTAAGGTTATTATAATATATAAGAAACTTTAATAATTTTTATAGTTACTATACTTCTAACTTTATATAACTTAGCTTACTTAAAATATATACTTTTACTTATTTAATTATTTTATAGTAATATTACTACTATCTAAATATATATATATTATAACCTATTTAAATTATAATATCTTTATTTATTTTATTCTCTAAAGTCTTTAGTATTTATATTATCTTTTTTTACTTATTCTTATTTAGCTTTAGTATTATTATATTTATTTAATTAAATATATAGTCTTTTATTTTATCTAATTAAGGCTCTTATTTTATTTAGTTAAGAGTAATAATAATAATATTAGGATATTATAAACTTTAGAGCTTAGAAGAGGGCTTAGCTAGCTTACTCTTATTTCTATTAAGCTATTTCTTAAGATGGACCCTATAGTATTTCTCTAAGATATTAGAATCTAAGATTTTATTAATTAGCTAATAAATTAATAGAAGAAGAGAAAAGCCTTATATAGGTCTCTAAGATAAGAATATTATAGACTTTAGAGCTTAAAGAGCTTAGCTAGCTTACTTACTTTTATATACTATAATAATAAGTAAAAAGACTATCTATTAATATAATCTATATTATGTTTTAGTTAAAATAATAAAAGAGTTAAGAAATATTAATTACTAATAAATTAATTAGTAAAGAGCTTTATATAGGTTTAAATAGCCTTACTTTTACTATTAGTAGTATTAATAATAGATAACTTTAAAAGAGAGACTACCTAATATTTAGATGTATAGATTTCTAAATCTACTAGCTAAAAAGTACGATTTTTAATAGGGTTGTATTAGTAGGTTGCTAACGCATGGATGAAAAAGTAGGTTTTGGATGCTGCTAATGCAACAGACTGTAAAATCGTGCGCACTGCAGTCTATAGCTTCCTACGCGCCCTACCGGTGTCACTCTTGTTACTGCCACAGCCAGACAGCAGTTTGAACCCCTGTGACCCGACCCACCTACAAAACTAGGTCAAAAGTCCAGTTTCGGCAAAAAAGACAATCCAATCAGCAGCCAAGACTATCGCCAGTAGGATCACTTTATTGGTTCGCCACAACACCAAAGGGTAGAAATTACCAAGGATGTTCTTGATTCTGTGACCAGACCCCTGTCCTGGTACTGTATACTTAGTCCTGCAGACTGCATCTTGTCCCTTGCGCGCGAGCATTGGTCGTCGATGCGGAAGCCCCATCACTATGAACGTGACGGGCGAAGTAGGGTAGGTGGCCTCGGACAGACAGTGTTTCTATTGTGAAGATGGATGAACAGCACATCGCTGCCCAGTAAAAGGCAGGCAGGGTCCCTTCCTCCCCCTGTTTACCTAAGCAGTAGTCGATATTACGAACTGAACTCGCTGTTGGAAGGAATCAAAGGAAAGGTGCACCGTGCCATGGAATGCTAGCCATGAAAATCCAAGTGAATCCATCGGGTTGCAGATTACGTTGTCGTCTGGTTCGCTGTAAGAATGTGCAGCTCATGATCTCAAGAACAAACATGACGATAGTTTTGTGTTGCTGCCTACTCAGCCCTGGATTATCCCACTCCGGTCCAGGGAGGTGCTTACCTTCTGACCTTCCCTGTGGCGCCTACATAGATTCCTCCTGCCTTACTCAAGTAGGTACCCTCCGCACCCTTGATTCCACCAGGGGAACTAGGTAGGTACGGGTACATGTTCATGCCTGAACTGAAGCGTCCACTCCACCCACGCGTCCAAGCCCCCCGGAAGAGTTTTGCATCATCAAGTCCACTCACAGTCGCTTCTTCTGCTCGGTGCGTGCGTTTATCAAGCTTCTTGCCGCCCTTTGTGCCGATTCTGTCCCCCCGTCCTAGTCAGATGGCTCTCCGTCTCTTCATCATGCCAGCCCAGCACTCGCAGTCGAACCCGTGGAATACAGTGAGCCCAAGACACACAGCGCACCAAGTGCACAAAGCACCATCCTCTCTCCCCTCGTGTTACCACGCATTTCTGGTGGTAGTAGAGTGAGTGCATGTACCCGACAGCCTGGCTTTGTGGCATCGTGTGGAGTGAAGCGGAGTCGCGTTGACAAACGAAGGACGGCGCATCCCATTATCCATCGATCCATACATGGCATTGCGACTCACCCATCCTTACCATCGTAATCCTTCCGTCCCCGTTACAATCCATCTGCACTTGTGTTCTGAGCAGATACTCTCTCAGGCTGAGGGCAGAGCTGTCAATGGACCCGGAGTCAGAATTGATTCCTTCTGCCTCTTGTGCGGTGCTCGCAGCGGTTTTGTGCAGGTGTCTGACTTTGTTGCTTTTTTGCTGCAAGTCGGTGGGTGGTACTTGTTGCTCATCGATTTGAGCCTTTTTTTCTTTTTTGTTCTTTTTTTTTTCGCGCGATCGGTTGCACGAAGGGAGGCAGAACTCGCGTGGCTTCTGTTGCTAGGCGCCATTTGCCCCAGAACTGCTTTGGGGCAAGTTCTTTTGTCGGTTGGGTGGTCGTTAAAGAGGGTCTGCGAGGGAATGGTGATGGTGTTCGGGGAGCTCTTGGTTGGTGTCGCGTGCTCCGCCCGTCCATGTACTCACTCAAAACGTATACACGTCGCGGCTTGCTTGGGCCATTCGATCGTTTTGTCCTCGTTAGAAGGGCGGCAGTAGGTCCTAGACTCGCTGCGTTGCGTTGTGCATGATAATAAATCGGGTAGTATTTTCTGTCCGTGGAGGAAAAAGAAAAAGCCTGCCCAACAAACAGCATCGAGCAGGGGGGGTACAAACAGCGAGTGCAGTTAGTACCAGCTTGTTTCCTGGGTTAAAAGTCTTGATATGGCAATCATCATGTCCTGGAAGGAGGTTTTCTGCGATAAGCTAATGAGATGATGCAGTGCCAGCTACTGGTTGGTTTGTTTATCTGCAGTAGCACTCAGCTAGCCACTGTTGCCGCCTCCCATAACCGTGTCTATCGTCTGTCAACCACAGGTGACCACATGCCAAGGATTCATATGCTAAAGCCTCAATCGTGTCATGGTTCTGGCTTCGCCATAGTGTGTAAATCGTTATTGCATGCTTACATGCAGATTGCCAAGTCCCTGATCGAGTTGACTGACGGGATTGGGAGCTGCATCCATCTTCGACAGTTAACAAGCGCAGGACAATTAATAATCAACACGCTGTTTATGTGAAGCATCGTATGCAGGTACTTGGCCACGGTCGAGGAGGCAATAAAGTGTGTCAACTCCGAGTCGCATACGTCCTAGAGTAACTTGATTTGAGTGGAAATGAACGAGCAAAGGTACTTGAAGCATTTCACGCCTCTGAATGAGACATGGTACTACGGTAAGTGCAAGTAGTGCCGATATATACGTCGATAGAATGCGCAACCCGATGTATATCAGGACCAAGTCTATACTCGTGTCCACACTCTCGACACACTGGGTGCTGGATTCAGAGCGAGTCTCCTTATTTTCTTGTCTGAGTCGTTGGCTGGGCTGAAGCCTACATAAGACGGTATTTACAGACAAGCAAGCACATGCTCTCCTGCAAGCAGAACACCGCCACGGTGACGTTATTCACATCACGTTCCAGATCCATGTCTTGCCCAAGCCAACGAACGAGAAGGCTGCCAGCAGTTAACAACAGCATCGGAAGGAGGTCCGTAATCTACAACATGAGGAAACTTGGCAAGAATACGCCTTACCCAGAGGCGCAATTGACAACAAGCATTATTTGGTTTATCTACATATACGCTGCGTGCAGAAGTACAATCATCTGCTCCAAACACTCAATGTCTTTCTCCCTCAACACGGGAATTAAGGAATTAAATGCAATGGACGACCTCCCTTGTTCATCCTTTTCCATTTATAACCTATTACCTCGACTCCTAATGCTTTTGGTCGCCAACTCAGTCTCTGATTCTCATCCTTTTCCAAGCATGTCATCATGCGCCCTTTATTCTGCAAGTAGCGAGTGTAAGCAAGACAGACTCAACTTCTACCCCGCCTTCAAGCCCTCGTGTCCTGTCATGACATGTCTGCGGGTGCTTGGGATTGAGGTGGCTGCTGTGTGTTCTGTTATCACATAGGCTGTATGTTAACTATCTTTTGCAAAGATTCCAGGTTCTCAACCGACAGACTTTTAAACTCTTTAGCCAAATCAAACAGCAAGATGGACAGGTGGTGTGGCGGCTGATGGGAATCGATTTCGAGAGCGTGTAAAGTGGTGATGATTGTGCTTTTTCCCTGAAGTAACATCTGCACCCAGGTGTCGAGGTAAAGACCTGCTGCTGACGTAATAATCCCTGGCTTATGACTACAAGGGGCGGCAATCGTTTCTCGCTTAGCGGCCATCCATCTGCCGAGGCCCACTGAAAAGCCCTTGGAGCAATGCTGACACCCCCCACTCCCGCAGTCTGTTGCGTTGGCAGTGTCGAAAACCTACTTTTTCGTCTATGCGTTAGCAACCCACCAATGCAACCCCATGAAAAATCGCGATTTTTGGCTACCAGATTCAGAAATCTGCTATATCTGAACACCAGGTAGTCCCTCTTTCAAAGTTACCCGCTACTAACGCTAAAAGTAAGGCTATTCAGACCTATATAGGGCTTTTTACTAGTTAATTTATTAGCAATCAATACCTCTTAGCTCTCCTGCTACCCTAATAAAGAAATTATATAGACTGCACTAATATATAGCCTTATTACCTATTATTATAGTATACAAGAGCAAGCAAGCTATATAAGCCCTAAAGTCTATAATATCCTTACCCTAGAGACCTATATAAAGCTTTTTACTAGTTAATTTATTAGCTAGCTAATTAAATCTCAGACTCTAATAGGAGTAGTAGCTTAATAGAAATAAGAAAGCTTAATTACCTCTTAGCCCTTAGATTACCTCTTAGCTCTTAAGCCTCTAAAGCCTCTAAAGTCTATAATATTCTTATATTACTATTACTACTCTTAATTAGATAAGATAAGAGATAAAATAAGAGGTTATATATTAGATTAAATAAATATAACAGTATTATAATTAAATAAGAATAATTAAAGAAAGCTAGTATAAATACTAAAGACTTTAGGAGAGAAAATAAATACTAAGATTATAGTATAAATAAGCTATAGTATATATATAGTCAAATAGTAGTAATATTAGTATGTAATAATAGAGTAAGTAAGAATATATACCTTAAGTAAGCTAAGTTATATAAAGTTAGAAGTATAATAATTATATAAGTTATTAGAGCTTCTTATATATTATAATAACCTTAGCTTTAAAGAGATATAAGACTTTCTCTATAAGTAATATACTATAAAAGTTTATAAGTTAATAATTAGTTAGTAGCTTTAAGATACTAGGTAGTTATTAAAATCTATCTATATTATTACTACTTAGAGAGATAATATATTATAATATACCTAGGTATATACTATCTATTAATACTACCTAGAGTAATTAATCTTTATTAATAAGTTAGGTATAAATAAGTATACTAATATATAAAGAATAAGCTAGGTATTAAAAGGCTTAGTACCTTATTATAAAGATAAACTTAAATATAAGTAGTAGTATTAAGTCTTACTAACCCTTATGATGAATAGAATCTTTGATATATTAATATACCTAGGTATAACTAATAGTAATAGGTTTTTAGTATAGATTTAAGAGAGAGTACTACCTAAGTATAGTACTTTTTCTATTATAAAGTTAGTTATTATAATAGATAATACTAGCTTCTACTACTAATAAGATATTTAAGAGGTATATAAATTAGCTAGTATATACCTATTATATCTACTACTATACTTATCTAACTTTAACTCTATTAAGGAGGTATTTAGTAACCTTAAGAAGCTTCTTTATAAATAGTATTCTATCTAGAATAAAGATATAGAGGATATATAGGACTTTAAGAAGCTACTTTATAACTATATAGTACAGGTTAGTTATAAGATAAAATAGATAGAAGGCTACTTTTACTATTCTTTTATTAACTTTAATAATATATAATATATATTTAATAATAAAAGATTAATTAATAGTAGTATAGTTATTATTAATAGAGGTAAAGTTAAAGTTACTTCTATAGTTAAAAAAGTACTAAGTCAAAGCACCCACTCATGGCCCACCCCTGCTTTTGGCCCACCTAAAAAATGATGCCATCATGTTACGACCCAACAAGTTACAGGCGATAACAGCCCCACCGACCAGCGGGAAGCGCGGGCGGCACAGCCTTTGTATGGACAAAAGGATAGTCAGACGGATGACTCCCCCGGACACGGAAGAACTATGGTACAGGTCACGTGATGATTACATAAGGTGATCACTCTGCAGGATCCACCGAGCGATCACCAGTATCCACTGATCGATCACTGGAGTATGCAAAGTGATCAGGACCAACAGGATCAAAAGAATCACAACAAGGAGCATCACGACGGACTTGTATATAGGATGGACTTGGACGCACTCAAGGACAGACTCCCATAGCTCTTCAGCAATCAACTTGTGACTTAGCCTCGCTAACTTTCACTTTCCCGACACCTGCTTATCTTTGTGAACTCTTGAGCTATACAAGCTACCCCTACCCCATCGACCACCCGACTGATCACCGAGTGATCGACAGACCAGCAAGCCAACGGATCTAGACGACTACTGTTAATTACCCTCGCAGCCTCAGCTATACTTTAGCAGAAAACCCACTGTCAGGAATCTGGCCGTAACACATCACTACCACTACCCTCTATTCAATTAACTGTCAACTACCTCTTGAAGCCACGATAATACAGCTTTTGGCCTCACTGGGTATATCCAATGCGCTAGATTCATCTGTATCACTTTCAACCTCGCCAGCCTCCTGCTGAGCTCGCCGCACCTCTCTGATTGTTGCAAACTTTGTATTAGGATCCAGCGTAACAGCCTTCCTTTTCCTGCTAGCAGTATTGGCGACCTTGGCCTCCAGAAGCTCTATTTTTTGCTAGGCGGCAGCTAGGGCATATGACTGCTCTTGGAAGCCTTTTTTCACCTTTCTGAATAGCTGGCGTTGTGTGGCGATGTTTTGTTCCAGTTGGGTAAATATATGCAGCTGGTCTCCAAGGTCCTTCACCTTCCTTGGCGTCGACCACTTGACAGCAGATAAAGCAGACGCCTAATCCTCCATATATTTAGTATCTGGGAGCTTATTTCTACCTCCTTTGGACTTGTTGAGTGGTGTTGATGGGGCTGATGATGCTGATGATGCTGTTGGTAATAGAAGGGAGCTCATAAGTGGCTTTGCAACAGTAACAGGCTACAACCCAGTGTATTTCTAGCTACTCTTGATGTTGCTAGCAGTTATCCCAGCCTGGCGAGCCCTTTGATAGTAGGAAATAAAGTTCCTTTTGCCTATAATTGTTAAATCGTTCCACTGTGAGAGGTAACCTAGCTCCTTGTAATAGGATGCCTTTATAGGTCTAAAGACTGCTTAATCTAGTGGCTAGAGGATATGGGAGGTATGTGGAGGTAAGAATAATAGATAGACGTTATTCTTATAGCATTTCTACATAAAGTCTGTTGTTATATAGCTCCTATGCCTATCTAGGATAAGAAGCCTTGCCTCGCTAGTCTAGGGAGTAGTCTGGGGTAAGAAGACCCTCTATAACTACTTAACAGCAGTGGTATTAGTGGTCTATCCATTCTCTGTTGCTGTAAACTCCCATCCATCATAAGGGCTAAGATCTAGAGGAAACCACTGCTACTGGACTGTCTTGCCCTTATATATAACTAAGGGATGGATGTAAATACCCTCAGTAGATATACACTTAATAATAGATACCTATGCTTGTGAACCAGGCTGCTTTTTTCTCACTGAATTGGTTGCAGCCCTTCCTAGCACTAGCCTATTATCTCCCTTGCCCTCAAGGATACTAGTCTTATCCATGTTATATTAGTTAGCTGGTTTAATGGCCTGGATGCGAGGCATCGCAAGATATTTGAACCAGTCCCTGATAACCTCAGTAGATGCTCCATTAACATGTCGAGAATCGATAGAGCGACTTCTCTGGACCTTGATAGAGGGGTTTCTTCGCAGGAAGGTATTCACCCATCGCTTGCCAATAGGCTGGTCATCACCTATTGCCTTGAGAATACGCTGGGCGAAATCCCTTAGCTGTTGATGGGTTGGTGGGAGCCCGAGGTTAGCCTGGATTTGCACCTAGCTGGCCAGCCTGGCCTCTTGGGCATGGGATAGTCGCTGGAGGTCCTCATAAGCAGCTAACCTTGGTTGGTGGCCCTTGAGGCGATTCCGAAGGGTTGAACGTGGTACACCCCATCGCTTGGAGGCATCGCGAGCCGATATGCCGTTTGCGATATCCTTAAGTGCCCGATTGACCTCATTTTCGGTATACTGGACCATTGTATAACAAAGAAAGCATCCTGAAAAAATGAAGCGATTTGATGAAGGTTAGTAAAAGTGGTGATAGTTTGAAGTTGGAGGTTATCTAGAAAGAGGGTGGCTGGGAGGCATTTTTTGGGTGGGCCAAAAGCAGGAGTGGGCCATGAGTGGGTGCTTTGACTTACTATTAAGGTAATAGTAAAGGAAAAAAATATATGTTATTAATAGTTAAAAGAAATCCTCCTTAAGTAACTACTTATTTAGCCTTACTACTTTACCTACTACTAGCCTTATTATATTATTACTTCTTATTACTTTATTACTCCTTATTACTATTATATAATACTATTAATAACCTATTATCTATTACTTTAATTAGATTATTAACTCTATTACTATATAATCTATTAAGGTTAAAGGTATTATTATTATTATCTTTAAGGTATTAGTTATATATAGATTAAGAGATATATTAACTTAGGCAAAGAAGTAGAGAAGAAGCAGTAATTAACTATCGAGGTAAGGATATAAAGATACTAGTATCTATAGAAGTTAGTACTATAATAATAATAACTAGAGTAAAGTTAACTAACTAAATCTCCTATCCTTAAGGTTACTTATTTAGTTACTAATAGTAGTAGTAGAGAGTAATAAATTATTAACTTTACTACCTATAGTATCTAACCTAATATATAGTAATTTACTTTATTACTTAGAAGTAATAGAGTTATATCTACTATACTTATAATACTACTATATAAGAATAAAAGTCTTAATTAACCTCTATATCTAGCTAATAAGGGATATAGGTATACCTTTCTCCTTATACCACTTTTTTAGCATATGCTATATTACTATAAGGCTAGATAATAAGCTCTAGAGCTACTTAAGGGCCTTATTAGTACTACTTTTATATTACTAACATGACCTATTAACTTTAATAAACTAACTAATAAAATCTTTTAATTTAACTAACTATATTATAAGTAACTACTTATTATACTATAGTAGTAATAATAATAGTACTAAGTTAATACTTCTTACTATATAAGAAGTCTATAGTAGTTATAGTAATAATAGGTTAATTAATAGGTAATAATACTATAGCTAAGGAGATAGCTAACTTTAGTATAGTTATCAATATAATTACTAGAGGTAAAGGCTTACTTCTCTACTACCTCTAAATAATAAATTAACTATTATATTATTAGTAGAGTTATTATCAGTTAGTAAGGCTAAAATAGTAGGTAGATTTTCCCTTCCTTTAAGTATAGTTATAAAGGATAAGTTATTACCTACTTTACCTCTTATAAGTATAACCTCCTTTATTTACTACTAGCTAATTATAATTAGTAAGCCTATTAATAGGTTCTTTAAGCTTATATTAGTATCTTAATAAAGTATTACCTCTTATTATATCTCTAAATCTCTAGTAAGTAACTTATAGTAAGTTTTATCTATAACAAAGTACTAATTTATACTACTACTACTCTAGATACTATTATAGTAACTTACTTAATTAGTATATTAATAATACTTTATTAGATCCTCCTATAAATCCTTCTTTATATCTTTCTCTTAACTAAGCTTCTCTCTTATTAAACTTATTACTGTTTTTTTTAGTATATACTTTACTAAGTAACTACTACAGTCTTACTAATTATTATAGTCTTATTAATTATTATAGTATTATTAACTATTATAGCCTTATTACTTATTATAAGACTTTATATATAATATGTTACTTACTACTAGAGATAGTTACTTTTATTATATAGTTATCTATAGTATATTAAATACTAATATAACTAAACTAGTATTATATATAAGCTCTATACTAAAGAAGATCTCTAGAGTCTAGTAACCTAGTTAACTAAGTTAGAGGTTAAAATTAATCTATAGTAGGGCTAGCTATTTCCCTTTCTTTATAATAAAGTTATTACTATAATAGATAATTATTAATATCCTAATAGTTACCTACCTTTTAATAAACTTTATACTTATCTATAACTTTAAAAGCTAGTATTACTTACTAAGTTATATTTAAATATACTCTTTTATATCTCTTAATATCTCCTTCTCCTATTATAACTCTATTATTATACTAGCTATCTATTAACTTAACCTCTATACTATTTAAAAGGGCTAGATTAATAGTACTAATATAATACCTCTAAATTAGAAGCTAATAGTAAAATAGATATTTACCTTAGTAAGTAGTAGTAATAGGATAGCTATTATTATAACTATCTATTACTATTACTATAATAGTAATAAGGTTTATAATAAAGTATTAAAAGAGTTAAAGTAAAAGAGTACCTATTATATAAGCTCTTTATTATTAGTATTCTTATTATTATTATCATTACTATTATTACTACTATTACTATTATTACTATTATTATTATTATTACCTACTTTAGCTACCTATAAGAGCTTTACTAATACCTACTTTTTATTAGGTTCCTAAAAGTAGTACTGGCTTTGGGGCTGGCGGGGCACTGGGTGGGGCCTGGGGGACACTGCGGAATGGAATAACGTTATGCTGAAGGGCACACAAAAGGGGTTTTTACAATAGCATTAAGGTTTAGAGAGGGGATAGATTAGAATAATAGTTACTAGTAACCTCTAACTACCCTCTTACTAAGTCTTTTACTTAGTACTATATAGCTTCTAATATATTCTAATCTCTCTTTATTTATAAGTATACTAACTATTAGTATAGTAATAGTACTAGTATAATTAACTTAATTCTAATCTATTACCTAGTAAGATAGCTTAGTAACATAGTAGCTTATACTAAATATTAGTAAGACTATAGTAAAGAAGTAATATATAACTAACCTTAATAGGTTAATAGAGAAGTAACTAAGGGCCCTTCTTAATAATAAAGTAGCTAAGGTAAGAAAGAAAAAGATAATTAAATAGATTATAACCCTTAGAAATAGAAAGTCTCTTAATAATATATATATAGCTAGTAGAGAACCTATAGCTACCTAGCTAGAGCTTAAGTACCTATATACTAATACCCTTATTAAGTAATTAGCCTCTATTTAATATAAGAGAGGTAACTAAAATAACTTTAAAGACTTCCTTTTTAAGTTATAAGGCTAATTCTCTATTATTAAGAAAGAATTTATAGCTAATAAGAATAAAGTTTAGTTTATAAAAGCTTACCTAGAAAATAACCTATTATATAGCTAGAGGAGCTATATTAACCTCTAATATAGTAGTAATATTAGCCTAATTACCTAGAAATAGATAGAGGCCTAGCTCTATAATAGTATTACTTATAATAGTATATAGGCTGTTAGTATAGCTATAGAGCTAGATAAGATATAGTAGAAACCTAGGTAGATATACTAGTAATTTATTAACTAATATAAAATAGTTAAGGTAGAGATTCTAGACCTCTAACTAGAGAGGTAATGGGTAGTCTATATTTTAAACTAACTACTCTTAAACTTATAAAGCTATATCCTAGTATATAGGCTACTAGCTACTTATTAAGAGCTAAATAATATAGTAAAGAGAGTAGAGATACTTATAAAGATATATATTAAGATAATAATAAAAGACTAGTAAAGGCTATAAGAGAGGAGAAACTAATAGACCTTAGCTATTACTCTAGTACTAGTATTAGCTACTCCTTTAGATAAATTAGAAGGGTAATAGTTAGTCTTAAGACTTAGGGTAGCTATATATATACCTATACCTAAGCTATAGGTTAAGTAGAAATAAAGAGGGTATAGATAACCTCTAAGGTACTTTTAGAGCTCTTTTATATACTTTAACTGTAGTAAGCTAGATTATATATTAATAAAGTATATAGAGGAGAAGTACTATAAGTATAACTAGCCTTGTTATATAAGTAAGTGCTACATACTAGTAGCTTAGCTAGTAGCTATAGAGGTTAATAGTATATAGATCCCTTAGAGAGAGGAACTATATTACTAATTTAAAGTAGACTTCTATATTAGAGTAGCTTGTATATAAAGAAAAGGAAGGGTATTAATTAACCCTAAGGTAAATAAGAATGTTATATATTAGAGGATATTATATAAAGAGGTATTACTAGAGGTTTATAGAGAGAGAGCAGGGTTACTAGGGATATAGGGAGGTAAGGTACCTAACTATAGAGTAGTAGTATTAGTAATAGAAGTAATAGATAATATAATGTTACGGCTAGATTCCTGATAGTGGGTTTTCTGCTAAAGTATAGCTGAGGCTGCGATAATAATTAACAGTATCGTACTCGCTGGCATTCTTGCTGATATATCGGTCACTCAGTGATCAGTCAGGTGGTCAATAGATAGGTAGTAGCTTGTATAGCTTAAGAAGTGGTTTACAAAGATAAGTAGGTATAAGGAGTCTAAAAGTTATCTAAGGATATTTTATAAGTTAATTACTAAAGAGCTATAGAAGGTAATCTATCTAAGTAGAATAAGTATCCTTATATCCTAATATCTTAATACTAGGACTAATATCTAGATATCAGTCCTATAGAGGTGGACCGCCCTTAGCGTGTCAGTCCTTAACTATAGACTGCTTATTATCTATTAGTCCTTCTTATCTTTATATAACCTTTCCCTAGTTCTTCTATTCTAGAGAAGTTATCTATTCATATCCCTTATTAGTCCTATATAAAACTTATATTACCTATACTTCCTATCTACTAGTAGGGCTATACTACCTATAACTTACTAGGTTATAATATTAGGTCTCCCCTCTAAAGGTCTTATCCTTAAGACCTATATAAGTAGGTTGTATTTCCTAGGCTGGGGAGCTATTAAACTTACTTCCTATCTTACCTATAATACTAATATTATATTAGGTTGTATAGAGAAGTCAAAATCAAAGAAAACTATTATCAAAGACCATAAGCATCTTGCTTTACTTAAGTTTATCAAAGCCTAATCTACTATTACTAACATACCTTATACTTAATACTTCTATATAAAGGTAGCTTGTTATTTTAGTAAAGGTTTGTCTTATTATTAGATATGTATTAAGGTAAAAAAGCCTTATAATAGTATTTTAGTAGTATTTACTTATAAGTACTCTTATTCTAGAGGTTATTTTATTACTAATTATATTTTATAGTTTAAAATTTAAATACTTAATAAAAGGAGTAAGATAAAAAAGAAGAAAAGGCTAGTAAGGAGCTTATAGCTCTTTATTTAAAGCTTATAGAGATATAGTTATAGATAGCTAAGGCTATAAGTTAGTTATTATAGATTTATAAGATCTATAAAAAGGTGTAAGAACGTTAATAAGAGACTTTCTAATAAGGTATATAGGAGTTAGATAAAGAGAATGGTATTTACTCTACTCTAGATTCCTATGAGTCTTAGATAGTGCATAACCTACAGTCGCTTAGCGTTCCTAACAACGTCAACTAGGGTTTCTATAGTCTTAGCAAGGAGTTCGCGGATTTAGGTCTGTTACTAGAGGGTTCATCCAGGAATCGTAGTACTTCTAAAGTACCTGTTAAGAGTACTAGAGGTTCTTAACTAGTTCTTATAAATTATCTTTATACCTATAGTCTTTCTATTTAATAAGGTATTATTTTTTATTATTCTTATAGCGTTTGTTAATAATTTATTTAACTTTATATTCTAGTTTATTTAGCTCTATAATAATATAATTATTAGTATTTAATCTTTGTAGTACTAGTTTAAGTAGTGTGATATAAAAGACTAGGTAGATCTTTATTATATCTAGTAAGTTAAGTTTATAGTTAATATCTAAAACTTTTTATAGGATTTTAAAAGGTCCTAATTTCTTATAGTTAAGTTTATTACTAGGCTATTTAGTTTTGATATTTTGGTATATAAGGTATATGCTATCCCCCTCTTTGAAGGTTAGTCCCTTAATCCTTAAAGGGTTGGTATATTTCTTTATTTATTATCTAATAAATTCTAAATCCAGGGCTGCTTTGCTTTAAATGTCTCTAAGTTTGGTGATGTTAGCCACAGCTTTCAGTACGTGTGGTCCTTTGTAAGGTTCTCTATAGGTAGTTGGTTTAAATCTATAGTTTAGGTAGAATAGTGAGTTTCTAGTACTTTCTCTAATAGTACTGTTATAGGTAAATTAGCCTATAGGTAGTAGTAGTACCTAATTGTCTTGGTTATAGTTAATATAATATTAGAGATACTATTTAAATATCTAGTTAATTCTTTCTATTTATCTATTAGTCTATAGGTAGAGAGAGGTAGATAGTTTGTAGTCTAAACTAAGTTATAAAATTAGAGATTTTTAAAACTTTAAGGTAAATAGTTTATCTCTATCTAATATAATTTCTTTTAGTAAGCTATAATTACTAATGGTATACTTAAGAAAAGTATATATAAGGTCCTTAGCTATACTAGCTTCAAGGTATAGGATAAAGTAAGCATACTTCATAAGTTAGTTAATAATAATAAGAATGCTATTATACTATGTCTTTATAAGTAGTTCTCTTAACTTAGGTAGTTTAATAATAAAGTCTAAAGAGATTAAGTACTATACCTCTAGGGGTACTAGCAATAGTTAAATATGCTTATATAGCTTGTGAGGGCTATTCTTACTCTTTTTGCATAGCTCACAGTCCTTAATTACTAAAGCTACTTGTTCTTATGTAACTTATTTATTATAGTATTATCAAATTCTTTTAAAAGTTTTTATTACTTCTTAGTATCTATATACTCTAGCGCTATGTATCTCACATATCTAGTTATCTATTATTCTTCTAGTTATACTAGTATTAATGTAAGTACTAATTATAATAAGTTTCTATACTAGGACGATGTCACTGTTCTTGTTATACTTGAGGATAACTTATATTTCCTCTAGTACTAGGACTTTAAGGTCTAGTTGTTAGCTAAGAGCGTTAGCTCTTCTATTCTCTGTTCCTTTATAATAGATAATCTTAAACTTATATTCCAATAGGAATTCTAACTATTAAATCTATCGTTTGTTTAAGACTTTAGAGGTTATAAAGTATGCAAGGTTTTTGTGATCTATATACATAATCACCTAATGCTTTATTCCTAATAGATAAGGCTTTTATTCTTAAAATACTTTAATAATTACCATAAGTTCTTTATTATAGATCTAGTAGTTTAATTTAGGTCTATAAAATACTTTTAAGTAGAATATATATAGGTATAGTTATCCTTTCTTATCTTGTTATCTAAGTTATCCTCTTATTGCAAAGTCTAAGGCATTAGTCTTAACTTTAAAGGGTTTGTCTAGGTCTAGAATCTTAGTAACTGGTTTAGATATAACAAGTTCCTTAACTCTGTTAAAGGATTTATTGCATTCTTCTATCTACTTAAACTCTATATCCTTGTTTATAAGTTATTACAATCCTCTAACATAGGTAGCGTAGTTCTTAAGGAATTATTAATAAAAATTAATAAATCCTAGGAATAATTAAATTTCCTTAATGTTAGTAGGTATGAGCTAGTCCCTAACTACTTTAACCTTCTTGTCTTATATTTAGATCTCTTCTGGTATAATAGTAAATCTAAGGTAGTCTACCTTCTAAGTGTAGAATTTGCTCTTCTCTAGTTTAACTAAAAGCTTTGCTTCTTAGAGCTTCTTAAGTACCTTATATATATACTCCTTAGGTTCTTCAAGGTTTTTAGAGAATATAAGGATATCATTAAGATAATAGATAATAAAGATATTAAGATACTCCCTAAGTATATAGTTAATTATCATTTAGAATATAGCAGGTATATTAGTAAGTCTAAAAGGCATAACAAGGGTCTTAAATAGTCCTCCATGTATTTAGAATGCTATTTTCTATTTATCTCCTTCCTTAATTCTAATAAGGTTATAGGCACCTTTAAGGTCAAGTACTATAAACCAGTTTACTCTATGTAACAGATCTTACAGTTCTAAGATAAGAAGTAATAGGTAGCTGTTTTTCTTTATAATATTATTAAGTTTCTAGTAGTTAATACATAGTTATAGTTTTCTATTCTTCTTAGGTATAAATAGAATAGGATATCTTACTAGTAAGTCTAATAGTCTAATATAACCTTTTACTAGGTTCTTATCTAGCTATTTATTAAGCGCTTCTCATTCTATTAAGTTAAGTCTATAAATTAGCTTAAGCTTAGGGTATTTTCCTTCTAGCAGTTAGATCTTATAGTTATATAGTCTATGCTCTAGTAGTCCTATTTCCAGTTATTTAGTAAACAGTCATGTATATTACTAGTATTTAAGAGGTATTAATCTTAGTCAGTCTTCTTCTAGGCTTTATTTACCCTACCTGTCTAGCATATTTATAATCTTTATAGATATAGAACTCTAATCTTATATAGGTTTGATCCTTTTGATATAAGTAACGTACTTCCTTAGTTGTATAAGTTTACTTAGGGATTATAGTATATAACGCTGTCTTATAGCTAAATCTCTCTACTAAAGTTAGCCTGTTCTCTAGTTTAGATTAGGGTTATATTCTTATAGTTATAAGATTCCTAGAATTACATCTATGGTTCCTAAGTTAGTAATATTAAAGTTAAGTTCTTAGTATTAGCTATAGATTACTAAAGGGAGGTATATAGTCTCTTTATTAATATTTTCTCTACTATACTAAACTTATACTCCTTTAACTATCTATAGGGTATATAGGTCTTTCTTATATACCTATTTAATACTTTATTTGTTTACTACCTTAGGTAAGATAAGGTTAGCTTATACTTTACTATTAATTATAACCTTAGTAGGCTAGCTATTAATTAAAATAGTAAGAATAATATGGCTATTATCTCTCTTAGTTACTATATAAAGGTTTTTAATATCATTCTTAGCTGTTGGTACCTTTCTCACAGGTGGCGTGGGGAGTTTTTTAACTCCTTAGGGGCTCCTTTAATTTATTCTCTCTATACTTATACTTTTCCTTTATAGTAGCATATATATTTATTAAATAGGTAGTTAGACTAGTATCCTATAAGATAGTTAATATATAGTATAAGGTATTTTAGGCTTGGCTATAGGACAAGCTATAGTTAGTAGTACTCCTTTACTTCCTATATACTGATTTCATAGTTCTTGTAAACCTTAGGAATAGGTTTATTATTACATTATTATAGAAAGAAAGAGTATTCTCTCTTCTTTAGTTAATATATTAAGCATTTATTATAGATATAATCTACTTAAAATACCTTGTAGTATAGGGGGTCTTTTCTATTAAGTTATTTATTATCTCTAAACATAGGTTCTTCTTTAGTTAGTATTATAGAGTAGTACTTAAGGTTAGTATCTTCTATCCTATAGAAGCATACTTCTTGGTTATTACTATGCTTACTAACTTCTAGTTATCTTTCTTTTCTAGCTTTCTCTTTAGTATTAATCATAAGTAGGTTTTCTCTAAAGTCTATATAGGTTTATAATACTAGCGGTTTAAAAGAATTATATTAATATTTAAGGGTAGGCAAGAGTAATAAGGATAGAATATTATTAGCTTAGTTCTAAATACACTAGTTTATACTAGTCTATTTAGTAACAGGTAGGTTTACATAACTTATCTTAATTAGCTACTTAGCTATCTATTATTCTATCTTACTTAGTAGTATAAACTTATCTAGAGAGGGTTCTAATTTTTTCTTCTAGTTAGAGCTAGTTCCCTATACTTTAATAGTGCTCTGAGGTATAGTTTTGCAGTAACAAAGTTAAGGAGGAGAAAAGGAGGTCCCTTTTCCCTTCCTAGCTACTATAATAGTCCTAGTAATAACCTATTAAGGTTTCTCTTAGGATCTAATAACATCTTTATATAAGGCTTAGTTAAACTTGTTTTCTAAGTTAAGTTAGTAGATGGGGTTACCTTGTGCCTAAATTTGCTTAGGTAGTTGTTTTTTGATTATATTAATAACTTCTTAGTCCTAAGGTATCTTATCTTTAAGTGTCTCTAGGGTATCTTAAGCTTAGATCAAGTGTATGATCTTTTCCTAGTTTTACTATTTAAGTTACTATACAACGTTAATAGCTTGTAGTATCTTAGGGCTATATAAGGCCTTCTTATCTACTATAACAGTCTTACCTTTAGGTTCTTTAGAGTACTAGCCTACTTATTCCTTACTATCCTAGTAAGTTAAGTAGCTATTGTTATAGTAAGTAGTTTATAAGAGTTATAGGTATAGGACCTCTTTTTAAGTAACATTTGCTTATTAGTTACCTTCTACTAATACCTTATTCTAGAGTTATTTTAGTTATTAGTAATCCCTAGTATAGTATCTTATTTTCTTATAGTTATAGTATTTAATAGTTTTAGTATCTTTAGGTAGCTAGTTTTCTTGTTTTCTAGCTATACTAATATCTATAGGTCCTATGTGGTATCTATAGGACGTGCTTAGTTAGTTTTGTAGTTACTACTAGTTATTATTCCTTTCTTACTAAGTGGTTACTAGGGTTCCTTAGTCCCTAAGCATAGCGCTTGCCTATGTTAGTATTTAGTTACTAGTTCTTGCCTCTCTCTTTTTGCTGTTTGTAGAGGTAGGTATTAATCTTAATAGTAAGTTTAATATATCTAAGAAAGTCTTCTAGAGTACTAACAATCTTAATAAGTTTATCTTTAATATCTTTCTTAAGTCCTTAGTAGAATATAAAGATTAAGGATTTATCTATAATATTAAGTCTAGTAGTAAGTTATTAGAACTTAGCTATATAGTATAAGGTAGCTTTGGTTTACTTAAGGTTTATAAGGTCTTACTTAGCTTGTTATTTTTTATCAGGGTCTTAGAATAGTAACTTTAGGGCTTATTTAAATCCTATTATGCTTTTAAAGATTAACTAAGTCTTATAGAAGCATATGCTTAGTTCTCTATTATTCCTAAGGAATTCTTCCTAGAATAGCTTAAACCATGAGAGTACTTTACTATATAGAAAGATACTAGCATAGATAACTCTCTTGGTCTTGTTATAGAAGTTAGTAGTATAAAAAGTCTAATAGGTACAAACTTAGATTAGGAATCCTTTTAGCTATCCGCTTTTGCTGTTATAGGTTCCTAGGGAGTTAAGTTTAAGCTTGTCTTATCCTTTAACTAGGGTTAAGATAATATTAGCAGCAGCTTAGAGTATCTTAACTTCTTATCTAAGTATAATAGCTTTACTATTTTTAGCTTCTAGCTTAGTAAGGGTATTATTAATAATAGATTATATTTATTATAGGTTTTAGTTATTAGTCCCCTTAAGTTATTCTATCTAAGCTATATTATTATTAATAATATTAGCTAGCTATTTATTATATCTAGTATTTCTCTTAACTATCTTATATATAGCTATATACTAGTCTATAGTAAGGATAGCCTTACTATCTTTATTAAAATTAACTTTAGGTATTATAGGTTTATTATTAAGATCTATAGCTTAAGTAAGCTCTTAGTTTAGAGACCTAGGAGTCTTAGAGATACTTAAGGATAGGTTAGTCTTAAGAGAAGATATTATAGTTTTACTATTAATTAGTATTATAGAGTTAACTTACTAATAGGAGTAATTAAAGTATTATAGCTAGATTTCTAATAGTAAGTTTTCTACTAAAGTATAGCTAAGGCTATAATAATAATTAATAGTATTATACTTACTAGCATTCTTGCTAATATATTAGTTACTTAGCAATTAGTTAGATAGTTAATAAATAGGTAATAGCTTATATAGCTTAAGAAGTAGTTTATAAAGATAAGTAAGTATAAAGAGTCTATAAGTTATCTAAGAATATTTTATAAGTTAATTACTAAAGAGCTATAGAAGGTAATCTATCTAAGTAGAATAAGTATCCTTATATCCTAATATCTTAATACTAGGACTAATATCTAGATATCAATCCTATAGGGGTAGACTACCCTTAGCATATTAGTCCTTAACTATGGACCGCTTATCGTCTATCAGTCCTTCTTATCTTCATGTAACCTTTCCCTAGTTCTTCCGTTCCAGAGGAGTCATCTATTCGTGTCCCTCGTTGGTCCTATACAAAACTTGTGCTACCCGTGCTTCCTGTCTGCTAGTAGGGCTACACCGCCTATAACTTATTAGGTCATAACATATAAAGGTAAGAAAGGTATAGTTCTATACCTATTAAGTAAGTAATATAGGTATATATAATACTATTTTAGAGATTTTCTAAAGGCAAAAGGTATAGCTAAATCTTAAGTAAGCCATAATTAGATAGACTTACCTACTAAGAGAAGGCTACCTATAACTTATCTAGAGAAAAAAGGTATTAAAGAGGGTATAAAGAGAGGTAGGAGTAATACTAATATATAACCTATTAGTCTATTACTTATATATAGAGAGAGCTAAAGGAGTACTAGAGCTACTACCTTATATAGTAGAGAGAGAAAAGAGAGAGAAAATAAAGAGATTTAAGTTACTAAAAGAATATTAAGAATAGGTATATATATTTAATATAAACCTAGTAGCTAAACTAACTAAAGATAAAGGTTACTCCTATACTATTAACCTTAAGCTAGAGGTAGAACTACTATTTAGCTCTATCTACCTCTTTATAGAGAAGGAGTTAGAAGAGCTAAGAAAGTATATTAATAATATACTAGATAAAGAGTAGATCTAGCCCTTATAAAGCCCTATAGAGGTACTGATTCTATTTATACTAAAGAAGGGAGGTAAGTTATACCTCTATATAAACTATTATAGCCTTAATAAGGTTATAGTTAAGAACTATATATTACTACTACTAATTAGAAAGATTCTTAACTACTTAGGAGAGGTAAAGTATTTTACTAAGCTTAACCTTAAGGATATATACTACTAGGTAAGGATCTATATTAATGATAAGTCGAAAATAGTATTTTAGATATAATATAGGTACTTAAAGTACTATATTATACCTTTTAAACTAGTTAATATATTAGTCACCTTCTAAGTATATATAAATAATATTCTAGCTAGGCTAGTAAATATTATCTATATTATATACCTTAACAATATCTTAATCTTTACTAAGGATAAGGCTAGTTATATAGAGGTAGTAAAAGAGGTATTATACTAGTTAGATATTACTAGCTTATATACTAACCTAGAGAAGTATATTTTCTATATTAAGATAATTAGGTTTCTAGGGTTTATAGTATCTCTAGAGAGTATTACTATAGAGTAGGACTATATAGAAGTAATTACCTAGTAGCTACTCTCTACTAGTATTAAAGATATATAGGTCTTTCTTAGGTTTATAGGGTTCTATTAGTACTTTATTAAGAACTACTCTAAGGTATATACCCCCCTTATAGACTAACTAATAGCTAAGGTAGTAAGAGAGAAGGTAATAACTAGAGAGGTAATTAAAGCCTTTTATAAGCTCTAAGTTATATTTACCTAAGCCTCTATCCTATAGTACTTTAATCTAGTACTACTAATATAGGTAAAGATAGATATGTTAAACTTTATAATTAAAGCTATTTTATTATAGCTAGTAAAGAACTAGTAGTACCTTATTACCTTCTTATCTAGAAAGCTAAAGGGTATTAAACTATAGTATAGTATACTAAAGGCTAAGCTAGTTATAATCTAAGAGGTAGCTATATACTAGAGGTACTACCTCCTATATATTTAGAGTAGAATTATATTCTTAATAGACTACCTAGGGTACTACTACCTTATTAATACGCCCTAGCTTAATAGTTAGTAGGTAAGGTTACTTTAGGACCTATCTCTCTTTAACTTTAAGATTAATTACTAGCTAGAAAAGGAGAATATAGCTAATAGGCTATTATAGTAGCTAGACTATTAGCCTTTAGGTATAAAAGACTAAGAGGTATAGGGTATATTTCTAAAAAGCTTTCTAAGTAGGTTTACATAAAGGGTAGTAGTAATTATTAGTAATAGGTTAATAGAGGTATACCTATTACTACTAAAAGAACTTACTCTAAGCCTAGAGAAAGAAACTATAGTAGTATAATAAGCTAATAAGGTAATTACCTCTAAGGAGTAATAAAAGCTAGGGGATAACTAGTTAGAGAGAAAGGATAGGGTTCTTAGGTATAAGAGTAAGGTAGTTATCCTAAAAGGGTATATACTAAGAATAAAGATTATAGTAGTATTCTATAATAAGCTAGCTAGAGGGTATCTAGAAGTAACCTATATACTTAGAAAGATTAGATAGATATTTTTCTAGAGATTAATAAAGAAGGATATAATGGAATATATTTAGATATATATAACTTATTAATAAATAAAGCTATACTACTACCTACTCTATAGAGAACTAGTACCTCTACTACTACCTAGCTAACTATAGGAATAGGTTACTTTAAATTTTATTACTAAGCTACCTAAGTTAAAAGGATTTACTAGAGAGAGCTCTAATAATATCTTAGTTATAATAAACTAACTTATAAAGTATATACTATATATACTTATATAAGAGACCTTAATAGTAAACTAGTTAGTATCTCTCTTAGTTAAAAGAGTATTCTTATAATTTAGTATCCTAGTAGTAATAGTATCTAACTAAGGATCTCTCTTTACTAGTTATTTTTAGTTAGTAGTATACTACCTACTAGCTATTAAGTAGAAGCTAAGTATAGCCTACTATCTATAGATAGATAGCTAGATAGAGTAATAAAACTAAAATATTAAGTACTTCCTTTAAGCTTTTTATAGCTTAGACTAAGATAATTAGGTAAAGTAGCTACTAATAGCTAAGTTTATCTATAATAGTACTTAGTATAGTATAATCTAGATAGTACTAGTAGAGGCCTTAATAGGCTATATACTATATAATATAAATAATATAAAGCTAGAAGGGGCCTTACTAATAGAGATCCTATTAATAAGAGACTAGGTATAGTAACTATAGAGCTAGGAGGCTATAATCCTTTAGATACTAGAGATAGCTAATAAGAACTATAAGAGGTAGTATAATATAAAGTAATCTATAGTAGTATTTAAAGTAAGAGAGAAGATTCTACTATTAGTAAGGTTTATATAGTAAAAGTACCTTATAAAGAAGCTCTTAGATAAGTATCTAAAGCTATTTATAGTTATATAAGTAGTTATTAGAGAAAAAGTATATAAGCTTAACTTAGAGATATAATACTATATTTATAATATATTCTTATTATTATAGTTAGAGAAGCTTTATAGAGTAGTAATAGAGCTATAGGTAGTCTCTATTAAAGAAAAAAAGGAGGATATATACTAGGTAGAGAGAATAGTTATATATAAGGGTTTCTAGAGAAACTAATAGTATCTAATAAAGTAGTAAGGGTATAGAGAGGAGGAGAACTCTTAGAAACTATAGTAAAATATAGTAAAGAAACTATAGTAAGATTATAAATAGGGAATTACTAGAGGCCTATTAGAGAGAAACTAAGTTAATAATTATATAGCTATAAGGTAGCTAGGTTTTATTATCTCTTTAGTACTAGAGCTAAGGAGTAAAGAAGCTTAAGGGCTAGGTATTCTAAGCTTAGAGATAAGTAACTAACTAAATAAATAGTAAAGGGGTATTAGTAAGGTACTAGAGAGGTATATAAGAGGTACTAAAGCCTACTAATTAAATTCCTCCTTATTATTATTAATAATACCTTTTCTAGGATCTAATTTACTAGCTTAAAAGTTAATCTTATTAATATATTAAAGGCTATTATTAATACTATAAGAGAGTACTAGAGAGGTACTAAAGTAAAAGAAGAATATATAATATAGGTATAGAACTTAGTCTAGTCTAAGGAGAGAGTACTTTAGGCCTTAATAGCCTTAGTCTACTTATAGAGTATAATAACCTAGTTCTAGGTAGTAGTAGTAGTAATCTTAATACTCTTAGCTAATAACTTAGCTTACTTAGCCTACTATTTTATAGTAGAGTAGGTGCTCTTAAGGGTAAGGACCTTATACTAGTAAAAGAGCTACTTCTCTTCCTCTTATACTACCTTATGCTTAGCATTAAGGATTAATATATTAGAGGCCTTTATCTAAAAAACCTTTAAGCCTATAAGCTAGGCTTTCTTAATCTCTTTCTAAAAAGGGTTAGACTAAGGAGTACTAGAGAAGTATAAGGGTATATATATACTTATAAAGTAATAGTAGAAATAAGAGTTAGCTTCTTTATAGAGGTTTTTAAAAACTGCCTTAAGAGTAAGAGTAATAGTAGTAGTAGTATATAAGACTTATTATAGGTTAGTAGTAGATTAATAGCTATAGAAGTAGTAATAATAGAGAGAGGGATAAGCTTATAGAAATATAAGGCTTACTATACTAACTAGTATAGTAAGAGTACTTATTACTAGTAGCTAGAATAGTTAGAATAGTAAAGAAGTAGTAAGAAGGTACTAAAAGAATAAGTATATACTTTGGGTCTTAATATAGTAAAAAAAATAACTAATAGTATCTTTTATATTAAGCTATTACTTTACTATAGCTTAAAGGTAGCAATAGTAAGAGATCTTATATATAATAATAGGGTTAATAATATTAGAAGTATTGAAATAGTTATTATTAATAAGAGAGGCTACTGGGGGGGACCTGGGGGGGGTATTAGAGCTACTTAAGATAGTAAGATTAATAAGAGGTATAGAGAATATAATAGTAATAGTAAGGGAGTAGCTAGTACTAGTACTACTATTAGTATTAGTATTACTAGTACTATTATTATTACTATAGTAGTAGAAGTATAATAAAAAAATTAAAAAATAATAATAATATAAAGATATTATAAAGAAAAGAAGAAAAAAAAGAAAATAAGTAAAAAGTAAAAAAAGAGGAGGTAGGCTTAGCTATTCTACTAAGTAGTATATATATAAGTAAGTAATAATAATAACTTTAGCTTATAAAGAAATAATAATACCTCTAAAAGAAAAAAGAAGTAAGAGGTACTAAGAGAGTACTAATGCCTCTTTTACTACTATAAAGTATACTCTTACTATTATACTAAGAACAATATAACTTAAGGCTTAGCTACTAAAGAAATAAAGGTATAAGTAATAAAGGCTAACTATATTACTTTATAAATAATAAGATACTAAGCTATAAAAAAAAGAAAGAAGTAAGTAACTAAAGTAATACTATAGGTAAGTAAGGTACCCCTATAGTAAAGTAAGTAACCTCTTACTAATAGTAATAAGGGTCTAAGACTTATACCCTAAGTATAGAATAGCTAGGCCTAGTAAGGTACTAGAGAGGCTATTAGCTATACTAAGCTACTATAAAATAAGAATAAAGCTAAGGGTAGGTAATTAGCTAGAGAGATAACTACCTATTTAGTAATTTACTAAGCTTAGTAGAGTTCTTAGACTTTACTAAAGTATAAGTAGTATTATAGGTAAGGTACTAGAGTACTAATAGAGAGGCTAACTAATTAACTACTAGGTCCTAAGGATAGGACCTTAGAGAGGGGGGATTATATTAGGTTCCTAAAAGTAGTACTAGCTTTAGGGCTAGCGGGGTACTAGGTAGGGCCTGGGGGATACTATAGAATAGAATAACGTTATACCAAAGGGCATACAAAAGGGGTTTTCACAATAGCATCAAGGTTTAGAGAGGAGACAGATTAGAATAATAGTCACTAGTAACCCCTAACTACCCTCCCACTAACTCCTTTACTTAGTACTACATAGCTTCTAATACTTTTCTAATATCTTAAGGATTATTATTAACTTCTTTAATAGTTTTATAATATAGCTTTTTATAATAACTATATAACTAATAAGAGGCTAAGTAACTAATATACTTCTTATTACTAGTAATACTCTAGTACCTAATAATACTTTATAAGTAGCCTTATAAGCTTATATACTATTAGCTAGTAGTACTAATAATACTAGCTCTATACTACTAGAGGTATTTAACCCCTTCTTTTTTAGTAGCATACTAGTAATAACAATAATAACAACAATCTCTTGAAGCTATTTATAACTATAATATCTACGCAAAAGTATATAGTATATATAGTCACTTAGTAGGGTAACCCCCCTGTGTAGCCCTAACTAGGGTGGTAGTGGTGATGGTGTTGCTAACGCACGGACGAAAAAGTAGGTTTTCAACACTGCCAACGCAACTGACTGCGGAGACATGTCCCCCCCATAACTCAACAACCAGCGCATAAATCTTTCTCACACCAAGTCCATCAAGCACCACCCTCCTCGTTTCTCACAACCACCAATCCTTCTATTCAATGCGACACAAACAATCCCTACCATACGCCCGAACCGCTCTGTGCTATGCCGCGCTATGACGTTTCTTCCCACGACCAGTCGTCATCGTCGCGCCTCTGCCGCACCCATCCAAATCCACGAGCAACGCCTCGCCAAGAGGCGTCTAATCCATCTCATTTCCTCCCGCGACAGCGACAGTATAAGTCAACAAGGTCTGGTACTACTAGGTCACTCAGTTTCATAATCTCTACACCAGGGAGTTCGCCAGTCTCCAAAATGCCAAACCAATGATTTGTGCTATGTTATGCCGCGTCGAGGCGCTGAATGTCTGGCTGTTGGTCCCGGATGCTGATGCCAGTTTAGGAAAACGTGTTTTTACATCCTTCTTAAATCTTGTGGACAGATGCACGCATGGATAATAGACCACAGCCCAGCCAAAATCAGGCGCAGATAACGAGTTCAACCACAATGACTGGAAACCTCCTGTCATCATTCATGTCCCACATAGCGTCATGTCTTTTCACGGCCAAACTTTAGATGCTAGCAGACCTTGCCGTATTGCCTTGAGATCGACCAGTCTTTATTTCCAGAAGCTTACTGGGTAATATATTAACTTGACTTATGTCGTGATATATAAGCCGTAATTGTGTATTGGCAATTACGGATCCGCTTTTATCATCACAGTTATGAGCCCAGCTCTTCACACAAATAAGCCCCTGGATATTGTGTTAAAACCAGTGTCTATAAAGACTTTACCTCTCTATTCTAAAGACCTCTTTGCTTAAGGTATGCCTTCCTACCTACTATATCTTTAGAACTTAAGAAGTTAGCTAACTATGATAAGTCTATAAAGCTTATTACTAAGCATAATTAGCCTAAGTAGTATATAACTCTTAAGTACTATACCTAAAGTAAGAAAGTTTAAAACTATATTAATTTAAATAGTAAATTTAAAGTATAAATTATTAATAAACTAAAGTATAAAATATTTAATAAATAATTAATATATTATAATAAAAAAAAGACTAATAATATAATTACTATTATTAATATCTTAAATATTATTAGCTTTTATTTAATTAAAACTAACTAAGCTAAGAAAATTAACAGCTTTTTTAATAAGAAATATATATATAAAGTAATTAAAACCTAAGTTTATTCTATATTTAACCTAGCTCTTTTTAGTCTAGCTTATATAAAGCTTTTAAATAAAAGAAATAAAGAGATACTTAGAGGTTTTATAATATCTATAGTTATAAATAAAAAAGATATATTACTTAAGGCTCTTATTCAAGTTTTTAAATAATATTATATTTCTAATAGCTTTATAACTAATATTATAATTTAAAAAACGTATTTAGTAGTTTTTATAAGAGCTAATATTAATATTAATACTATTTTATGATATATAAAATAATAAAAGTACTTTCTTTAGAAAAAGTAATATAGTATTACTAAAGTTTAAAGTAATCTAATAATAGAATTATTTCTTAAAGCTATTACTAATTACCTTATACCTATATAAAGAAAATAAATATTTAATATAGTTATTAGTAACAAAATAATTAAAATATAAAGTCTTTTATTAAGTAATTATAAAGTAATTTATATTATACTATTATAAGTAAGTTAAGGTAACTAACTCTAGTACAAAGCAAAAGCTTTAGTAATAATACACCTATATTATTATCGCCTATTCTATACTATATAATTATACTAGCTAGTACCCTAACTAGTTAGGCTATAATACTATATCTCCCCTCTAAGAGGCATATCCCTATACTAGTAACCAACCAGGCATATCATAGGTATAAGCAGGGAAACTCCAGTAGGGGTATAGGGTAACCAATCCCACACATACTGCTTATAGTAAGGAACGCTAAGGACCCTAGGGAGGTATCTTATCTAGCTAGTAGCGCTGGGATTTGAACCTATACCCTTGTTATAGGGTAGGAGTATCATTGTATCACAAGCGGGTCAGGGTAACTAACTCTAGCACGAAGCAAAAGCTTTAGTAATAATACACCTGTATTATTATCTCCTGTTCTATACTATATAGTTATACTAGCTAGTACTCTAACTAGTTAGGCTATAATATATACTTTATTATAAGAAAATATTAATAAAAGAAAAAAGTAAAACTATAAAGATTTATATAATATTTTTTAATTACTTTAATAAATATTCTAATTCTTATTTAAGTAAATAAAGAATTATTCATATAGTATTTTTATAATCTATTTATTTATAAATTATTTTTATTTTAAATTTACTTTATAAGGCATTTTATATTAATTAAACCTTAAGTAAATTATAAATAAGTTAACTAGGATTTGGAATTACTTAAAAAAGAAAAATAGAAATAGCTTAATTATTAGTTATTAATAAAAATTAAAGAGATATATTTAATTAAAAGTTAAAGAATAATTACTTTTAACCTAAGAAAGATAAAGATAAGAACTTAAAGAATAGTAAATCTAGCTTATTAAATATAATTAGCTATATTATAATTAATCTATTACTTCTTGAAAGAAAATATAAAATAGATCTTATTTTATATAAAATCTTCTTTTATAGCTATAGTAATCTATATACTGTTTTTAAAAATATAGGTTTTAATAATTATAATATAATTTATTTAATAAATAACTTAAGCTTATTAGATCTTAATATAATATAAGATATAAGATTAAAAGAAATAGTTAAAGTAAAATTAACTTTATTTTTTATTATTAAAAAAAGAACCTAGGTTATTAAAGAAATTCTATTAAGAACTAAGAGATAATATAATCTTATTTTAAATAGTATTTACTATATTAAGAATTTCTATATAGATATTATTTTGAAAGTGTACTTATAAAATATAGATATTTAGTATTATAATCTTAATTATACTCTCTATAAAAAATTATTAAATAAGAATAAGGTAGTTCTTTATTTTAAATATAAGTTTAATCTAATTTTTTAATATAATTTATTTTTTCTTACTTTATTTTAATAAATAATACTAAAGTATTTTTTACTTTACACTTAATAATTAAATATAAAAGGCTATTATATAATATAAGGAAAGATTAAACTAATAATACTATACTTTAATACCTTTATCTAGGCTACCTTAAATAAAATATACTTTAGTGATTAGTTATAAATATATATAATATAAAGATATGAGTACTATTTTATTTAAAATATAAATATTATATAATAATCTATATTTCTTAAGTTATATTTGAATAGATTTCTAAAGTTTAAGTAATTTAATCATATTATTATATATTATAAGATCTTTTTAATTACTTAAAGAGGTTTAATAATATTTAATAAATACTTATTATGAAAGATATACTTATAGGTAAGCCTTTTATCTTTCTTAAAGTCTAGAAGATATAAAATTAGGTTGTTATGATACCTATTATTATGGGACTGATTGGCGTTATTAGGCTTAACTCTAATAACGCAGCGGCAGAAGAACTACAATTCTGCTGTAACCCCACCCATGGGTTTCACTATAGTCTCTACTATAAGTAGGCTAGTTATAACCTACCTACTTTAAGTAAGTAGCCTATAATAGCCTCTCTTTTCTTTAAATATAATATATAATATAGTCCTTACCTTATTATTTATTATTTACTTATTAATATATATAGTATACTATATTATAACCTTTATAATACTAATACTAATTAATAGTTAATTTTATAGTTGTTACTATTATAAAAAGCTATAGATTAATAAGGTTTTTTAAAAGAGGCTTTAGATTACTTTAACTAAGCTTATACCTTCTATTTAAAGTAAGGTTTATAGTATTACTTATTATTAACTTTAAGTTATAATACCTTTTACTAGGTAAAAAGTCTTTTATTAACTAAGTTATTACATAACTATTATTAATTATTTCTAGCTTAACTCTATAATATATCCTCTTAATAACTTATGGTATATTAGAATATATAGCTATTCTATAGATCTAATAACTTATAATATAAGAAGTTAACTTTTAACTATAAAAAATACCTTATCATATATACTACTATTTAAGTAAGCTTTTATAACTATGACTATTACTAAAGTAATAAAGAAAATTAATACTAAAGAAGTACCTAGTTTATACTAACTTTTTAATTCTTTATACTTTATTATAACTAAAGAGTATTTAAATAATTATATAGATTTTTTTACTTTTTTATAATAACCTTCTTTTTATAATAATAAGCTAGAGAAATACCTAGTTACTTATATAATTACTTTTAAATACTTACTTTTAAATACTAAAGTATATTTAGTCAATTATATTACTTTGTTCTTTTTTTAATACTAAGAGTACCTAGAGAAGTACTTAGTTAATTATATATATATACTCTTTTCTTTTTACCTTATTATACTATTTGTACTATTAGTAGTAATTCCTCTAATAAATACATATGCCCTCTAGCTTACTAGAGAAAATACTTATATTTAAGAGGTTATTAGGCTAATAGAGAGTAGTTATAATAGCTTTATCTAAGGTAAATAGTAGTAATACTATAGATACTATAAGTTATAATCTAATTACCCTAAGTAATATATAAGAGATATAAGTACTACTTAAGATACTTATATAATACTAATTATATATAATACTAGGTATATAGAGATTCTTATACCTTAAGTATATACTAGTTAAAATAATATATAAGGTAAAACTCTAGGTAATAATAATATATTATATAATAAAGTATAAAAAGAATAATATCTATACCTAAGAGCTTTAAAAAAGGTTAATTACTAACTTTAATAAATAAATTAAAGACAACTTTAATATTATTAACTATACTTTTTATAATACCTTTTATATCTTTATTATTAACTATAAGATATAAGTAAAATAGAGCTAATACTCTAAGGTATCTATATAGATATACTAAATAATTACTAGAGATAATTATAAGCTCTAGAATAATAAAGGTATTATTACTATTAGTAAGAGAAATCTAGACTTTACATAGTACCTTAAGGATATATACTTTATTACTAGTATTAAAGATAATAATAATAATATATAGAAACCATTAGTAAGAGCTACTTCTTTTAAGTATACCCTAGAAACTAATTTACTATATAAAACCCTATAAAAGTAGAATTAATCTATAAGCTAGCCTCTATACTTAATATCTATTAATAACCTAGATTTTAAATTACTATTAGTAGAGAAAAGTTATTAATATAATATATTATATTAACTTATAATTAAGGTATTTATTACTTAATACCTAGCTTTATATTTACTAGACTTACTAATAGGTAATAGCCTTATTCTATAGTAAGTAATAGACCTTATAAAGCTATACTCTAATAATACCTCTATAAAGTATAATAGTAACTAATATAAGATAATTAATACTAAGTTACCTACTTTCTTTAACTTATATATAACTATAGGTATCTATAGTAACTAATAATTTATTACTATTAAGATTATACTTATAGCTAAATTATAAGAGTATTATAATTCCACTTTTTATAAGTTTAAGAATAATTTTAATATATTAATTATAAAACTTAAGGTATACTTTAAAGGTAAAGAGATTTATTATACCTATATTATAAATCTTTATTGGCTAAGTTTTATATTAGTTACTAATAAAAACTATAGTAAGAGTAAACTAGAGGTTCTTAACTTACTTATTAATAAAGTTATATTACTTATTAAGGTAGTAAAAAGGTAGAGACTTTTTAATAATAAGAAGTATTATAATACTCTTATTATATATTACTAAAGTCTTACTAAGTATATATTAACTATTATTAATTTACTAGTAACCTATAATATTCTTTATATATAGTTATATAGTATAGTAAGTAATACTATAGTTATTTATAAATCTAAGGCCTAGTTTACTACTAAAAGTCTCTTATAAAAGTATAAGTAATACTAAGTTATTTAGAAATATAATAGCTATAATAACTATTACTAATAGTAATAGCTATATAATAATCTATATATATACCTACCTTATAGTAAAAATAACTTTATAAATAAGAAGTACTTTATCTATAATAAGCCTAGCTATTAGTTAATAAAATATAGTAATAATAACTATAAGTAATTATTTAAATATTTTAAATCTTAGTACTTTATAGAAGTATTATAAACCTTTACTTAGTTTCTTACTAATTATAAAGGTAATAAGCTTAATAAGGCTAATAAGAGTAATAATAATAAGTACTAACTAAATAATAAAGATAGTCCTCTTAATAATACTAGTTTCTTTATATTAATAGCCTTTCATAGTAAAATAATAGTAAATAGCTTAAAGCTTTATACCTACTTATATAACTAAGTTACTTTTTATATATTTACTTATTAAGACCTTACTACTTTTAAATCTAATAAAAAGTAATAATAAGAGTAATAATATCTTTACTTTTAAAGACTAATACTCTATTACTACCTTTTAGAGTATTATACTTAATACTAAAGTAGCTTATATATTAATTACTAGGTAGTAATAGTATAAGGCTCTTTATAAGTATCTTATTATAGATTTACTAATAGATATATTATATACTAATAAGGTAAGTATCTATTTTAATAGTACTAAAAGATTTAAATCTCTTAGTATTATTACTATAATTACTTTACTAAGTACTTTTACCTTTTATATAATAACTTTAAATACTCTCTTTCTTCTCTACTTAAAAAAATATAAATATATATAAAATATAGTTTAATAATCTTACTAACTAGCTTATTAAAAGTAATACTATTATACTTATTATTTATAAATAGGGTTATATATAGATACTTTTAAAACTACTAAAGTAAAGTCTAGTAGAATACCATTTAACTAATATAGAGTTATAATAAATATATTAGTAATTTAGCTACCTATCTATTAAAAGGCTTTATAAGATACTTTACTATACTAGCTATAAAGTAATAATCTTATTACTTAAGGAGATTAATAAGTTCTACTATTACTACTAGCTAAATTTAAAGGCTTCTAAAAGATTTTACTTTACCTTCTAAAATAATTATAAGTTTAATTAAAAGGGTTTTATTAATATTATTTACCTTACTAGTAAAAAACTAGCTTTTTATATTATTAATAGTATTTCTATATTTAATATAGCTTAGTTTCTATAGTCTATTACTATTAAATATATATTAGAAGCTTTTTATATGTACTAAATTAATATATACCTTAAACTACTAAATTAGATTATTACTAATACTAGCTTTAACTTTTATATAATTAATATATTTTATATATTAAAGTTAAAGAGGTCTCTATTAAGGCTTATAATAATATTAACAAGGTTAAATAGTACTACATAATACTATAGTATATATATACTATTATTTAAGCTAAAATAGATATTAAGCTTAAAGTTATATTATAATATACAGTAAAGGTATTTAATAATATTACTAGCTTAAATAGTCTTATACTTATTTTACTTATCTTTAATATATATCTATAGATTTCTAATACCTTACTACCTTTAGTTACTACTTAGTAATATACTAAAGCTATTTATAAGGTAATAAAAAAGATATAATAACTCTATATTAAAAGATAAATAAATAAGGTACTTATAGCTTATTATAGTTCTAATATTACTTCTATTATATTATTATTACTATAGTCTCTTATCTATATATAGTAAGAGAAATATAACTAATAAGGCTTATACTACCTTATTACCCTTAATAGTATTACTTATACTATAGAGATATTCTATAGCTTATATAACTTTTATATTACTATTATTAAGCTTTTTTATACTTTAGATAATAATAAGCTTATAGAGATAGCTACTCTATAAGTATAGAATACTATAGAAGCTCTCTTATAAGTACTAGATAAGGAGGTCTACAACTCTATTATTATTAACCTAGACTTACTATAGAAGACCTCTATATATAAACTATATAGTTAATTAAAGAAGTATCCCCTTTCAACCTTCTTTATAGAGATTTCTCTATAAATCTAATTTATTATAAATATCTTTCTAACTATCAAAAAAAAGCTAACCTTATACTTATTATTAACTTATATAAGAAAGGTATTATGACTATACCTAATAAGCTCTTTAAAGTATCTAATAAAACTAAAATTAATAGCCTTATTACTTATAGTATCTTTGATATTATCTTTTTTAATAAATAAAAGTATAGTATTATATAAATCTTTAAGTTATAATTAATTTATAAAGTTAAGAATAAAACTAAGAAGCCTTAAAAAAAGAGCTATCTTATTATCTAAAGATATACTGATAATAGTAAAAGTATTATTTTTATATAATTACTAATAGTTTAATATATATTATCATAAATTATTCTTACTATTACTGTAAGTTTACTATACTAGGGCTTATAACTATAGCTTTAAGATATTACCTAAGCTTATATCTAATCTATTACTAACCTTAACTATATAATACTTATATAATTACTTATTAAAATATATTACTTTTACTTTATAAATACTATTATAATTATTATAAAGTTACTTTATATTATCTTTAAAGTAAGTACTTACTAATAAGTAATATATAATAACTATTATAAAAAGAATCTTTAGATAGATATATTAACTTTTAACTCTTACTTATTAGTATCTACTTAAGAAAATGCTAACTTTAGAATTATTAGTATATAAACTAATAATACTATTGGACTATTAAATTAAGCTTTTACTAACTATAAAGAGGTTAAGCTTATAAAGATTAGTTTCATAGTCAAGCCTAAGTAATAACTTACTATTAATAACTCTATTACCTTTAATAGTAATATCTTGTTACTTATTATTAATAATAAGATCTAGCTTTACTAAAAGAGCTAAGATAAGAAGCTATAGCCTATTAATTAGTTATTACTAAAGGCCTAGTAATAATATATTAAGTAATAGGCCTATAGAGCTTATATTACTTTAATTTATTAACCTAAGACTTACTTTAACTACTTTATTACTATATAATATTAATTAATTATAGTAGATAAGATTAAAGATCTTAATCATTAGGTTAAGTAGTAAATAATTAGTCTTAACCGTAAACTATAGTTTTTACCTATTAACTTAATAATTATAAAGCTTTTTATTTTTATTAATAGATCCTTTATTAATAATAAAAACCTAATATTATAACTAAGCTTTATTATTATTATTAATAATAAGTAAGATCTTAATAAAATAATAGTATTACTACTAAGTAATAGTAATTACTTTTAATTTTATGGTAATATTATCTACTTTAGCTTAATAAAGTATAAGAGAGTTACCTATAGTATACTTAGCTCTAAGATATATATAATAATTACTAATACTAATATAGCTTATATAATTAGTATAATACTTATAATAGTAATTAATTAGCTAAAAATACTATAGATCTCTATAGTTATCTATACTAACTTATACTTACTATATAAGTATTTTATAAAGCTTAGTACTATAAAAAGGAAATACCTTATAATAGATATTATAGCTCTTTAGTAATTATATAAGTAATAAGAGATCCATAAGATATAATAGATCTATAATAATAATAACCTAGCTAATAGATTTATAAAATTATTACTAAATATTATACTAACTAGCCTTATTAGTAATAGATTAATAGATATATAAATAAATAGATAGGTATTATATATATAATAGGTTATATAGTAATAAGTTATTAGATACTTTTATTTATCTTTTTATTATATTTTTAAGCTTTTTAAGCTACAATATTTATTAAGTACTTTTACTATAAAAGAAAGTTACTAGTATTATAATACTTATTATTATAAGACTAATTAGTATTATTAAGCTTAACTCTGATAATAGAGTAGTAGAAGAACTATAATTTTGCTATAACCCTACCCACAGGTTTTACCACAATCTCTACTATAAGTAGGCTAGTTATAACCCGCTTACTTTAACTAAGCAGCCTATAATAGCCTCTCTTTTCTTTATACATAATATATACCACAGTTCTTACCCTATTATTTATTATTTACCTATTAATATATATAGTATACTATATCACAACCCCTATAATACTAATATAAATATTTAAGGTACTCCAACTATTTAAACGATAGATTAGAAGATAAAAGACTCTAGCTTTATATAAGATAAGATAAGATATTAAACATATAATAATTATAATTCAAGGTTATATTACTTATAAACTTTATATACTAAATATAGATTATTAAGATATAATATAGGTTAGAGATAAATTTAAAGGGTTAAATATATTATAATTTTATAATATTGAGTAAACTAGTTTAAGCTACCTATAGTAGTTAAGAATATTTAAACTATATTAATAGATATATTAAATATATATAACCTACATAGAATTAAAGCTTTTAATCTCTAACAGCTTTTTATTATATAAAATATTACTTTTAATAAAATAAAATTCTATATATTAAATAAACCTTATTTAGTAATTTAATTAAAAGTTACTTAAGAAATTATTAAACTTAAAGTTTTACTTATAAATTGAAACCTAGTTTTAAAAGTATTAAGTATAATAAATTTAATTAATCTTTTATTAGAAACTTCTATAGAAATAGTAACTAAGTTTAAAGTTAAGAAATAAGATAGTTAATTTATAAGAACTAATATATAAAGTAAGAATTTAAATAAAAACTTTTTAATACTAAAATCTATACTTAAACTAGAATTAACTTTAGAAATTACTTGATTAGATAATAAAATAAGAGAATAATAATATTTAGAAAATATTAAGTAAGTAAGATAAAGCTATAGATATTATTATAAGTATAACTAATAATATTAATCTATCTTTAATTAGAGAAATAATTAAAGACATAATTTATATAACAATTAATAACTCGAACTAAGGCTATAATATATATAATAAGTAAGCTAGATAGATAAGTAAGCTAGATACTAAACTATAAACTTACTACCTATATTATTATAATATATCTTTCTTCTACTATAATAATATCTATATAAAATAAAGAAGCTTAATTAAACCTTACTATCTAAGCTTTTTAATAAGGTTAGACTTAAAGTATTTAAGAAATAGCTTAGATCTATTTAATCTCTTATTTAACTTTGGTAATATGACTTAAGAGAATACTATCATAATATAATATTATACCTAACTTATAGAATTTAATAAAACTTGAAAAAAGAAAGTTAGTTAAGTTTATTCTTGATATAGATTCTTAATCATTTTCTCTCTACCTTAGTAGTATTAAAGAAATAGCTAATTACCTTCTAACTAGTTATAATATATTATCAATTAGTAAGTACTAAGCCTTAAACTTTATTAAGTAAATACTAGAGCTTTAAATATATTCTTTTTATAAATATAAGTATGAAAAAGCTTAATATGAAGATCCTAATATAGTAAATATATAATTCTTTTTTATGGTAAATATAATTATAAAATATAAAATTATAAAATTAGATATCTATAACTTTAATAAGACTAGGTTTATAATAAGTTAGATTATATCTAAAGTAGTTATTATAAGTATAAAAAAATATTTTAATATAAAGGTAATATAGCTTAATGATTAAGAATAAGGTATAGTTATTTAAGCTATTAGTTTATCTAGCTATAGTATCTTATCATATATTATTATTAGAAATAAAAGTCTTCTCTCTATCTAATATACTAAGTCTAATTTTCTATCTAGCTAAGTTATTATAATATTTAAAAATAAATAGATAATAAATAAAAGAGGCTTAGATTAGTTTTAATACTTTAATTAGTATTTAAAGTTACATATAAAGAGAAAATATTTTTTTTTATCTGTAATAGGTATAAAAGTTATTACTTAATAGACTTTAAGCTATTTAATTAGAAAAATAATATTATTATATTATATATATTATTTTATTTTTCTTATTTACTTTAGTTCTTAGATATAAGGTATTTTAAGCTTTTAAAGTTTGTATATAATTAAGAAATTGAAAATAAGATATAATGGGGTAATACCTATATTATTAAGAATAACTTCTTTTTAGTATTTTATAATACCTTCAACTAAGCTCTTATAGAAAATAATATCTAAAGGGGTTTTAAAGAAGTAAGGCTTATCTCGTTGGATATAAAAAGTATACTATTAAAGCTAGATATTAAGTTATATACTTTAATATCTCTAGGTTCTCTTTTAATAATACTACTTACTTAGATATTTTAGATATTATATAATATATTAAAGATAACTTCTTAGGAAATTCTTATTAAGAATTATTTTATTAATTATCTAGATAGCTTTTTAATATATAATTTAATAGCTACTAAGTATATCTTAGAAAGAAAAAAAGTCTTATTATAGCTAAGGTATAAGATATTTAGTTATAGAGAGAGGTAATAGTAAAGGTATAAAAGGAAATATATTAAAGTAGTAGTTATAAATAAAGAATAGAAATAAGCTAATAGTAATATAGTATCTGTAGAGATACTAGATATAATATATAAATATATTATTTAAATAAAGAATGATCTAAGAAAGAGAATTCTAAGTAATTTAAATTAATTTTATTATTTTATTATTACTTCTTAGTTATATTTATAAGGTAAATATGGGTTAGTATCTAACTTATTTATTTATCTAGCTTACGTATTATATATATTATAGAAATTAGTTATAGATTATTATTAAGCTTTATTTTTAAAATAAAGAGGCTATTATATTTTAATAAAAGAAAAAGTATAAATTAGCTATCTTAAGTAGTAATAACTGAAAAAGTAAAAGGCTATACCTAATAAATAAAATAAAGTAAAAAAATAAGAGAACTTTTATTGAAGAATATTAAAAAGAGATAATATATATCTTATATAAAAAAAAGACTTAGAATTTCTTTATAAGACTATAAAAAATAAAGACTTAGAGCTTTTATTTCTTAGGTAATTATATAATTTCTTTTAAAAATAATCTCTTAGTTAAAATAAAGTTTATTTATAATACTATTATTTAAATAAATAATTTCTAGAGAAATCTCTAACTTTATAAGTATAGATTAAGATAAGTTCTTTTTAATTTATATACCTGATTAATAAAAGGTAAAAAAGAAATCTAACTAAGAATATAAGACTTTCTTTACTATAGTAATAGATATAATCTTAGGTATAATATATACTAGACTAAATTCTAAATGAAGTAAAAAATACTATGTATTTAAATGTTTGAAACTTCTGAAATACTATAGTAATATTTCAAAGCTAATATTAAGTCTTGGGATTTTTTTTACATAATATATATGATTAAAATAGATAAATTAAATAAAAAAGAAATCTAAAAAATAATTAATATATTAGAGTTAAAATCTAAATTACTTTTATTTAAATAAATATTTACTTATAAGCTAGATATTAATAGCTTTCTTAATTACTATAAAATCAAAATCTATATATAAAGTAATCTTTAACTAAAAAGTCTCCTTCTTTAAATCTATATAGTAATACTTATTATAAGAAGTTTCTAAGTTACAATAATAATTATAACTTAGATTAATTTTTAAATTAAATAACCTAATATAATTAATATAATTTTCAATATAGAAATAAATAGTCATCTAGTTAATAATTACTTTTTAAATAGTTTTAAAATACTTAAAAACTATATATAATTTATTTACATTTTATATAAGCTATATAATATGCCTTTACTTTAGTATAAGAAGTTTTTAATAAGCTAAAGTCTCTTAGATTAATATCTATAAATAATAATTTATATCTTTTTATAGATGATAAGTAGAAAGTATTTATAATCTTCTATATGTATAATATTCTAATTCTCTATTACTAAGATAATAAAGTAACTAAATAGTTAATAATAAACTTTTTAAATAAATATATAAGATAAAAGACTGAAGAGAAGTAAAACACTACCTAGAAATCAGAATTATATAAGATAGATACTTAAGAAAGCTTTACTTAGTTTATAAGTTATATATTAAAAAGACTATAAAGTACTTTAATCTTATTAATAGAATCTCTTTCATAACTTCTTTATTAATTACTACATTTAGAACAATCCTAGACTAGGTAATTAAAGAAGAAATATATAAATATTGAATAAAAGTTGACTTAATTTTATTTATAATAATTATAATATAATTTAATATTATATTATGAAGAGGTTATGTATTAAAGAAGACAGATAGTAAGGATTATAATATAATAAATAGATAATGGGTATAGGTATATTACAAGAATTTAAGCGAACTTTCTAAGTAGCTTATATAATAAGCCTTATTTATAGGGCTATATCTATATAGTCTAATCTTTTGTTAGACGCTTACTAGATATCTAGTAATTCCCTTATAATTACCCCCCTTTTAGAAGCCTTATTCTTAAGGCTATATAGAGCTAACTATCTAACCTATAAGATAGTATAACTTATAGCTTAATATTACTACTATAGTTACTTTTTTATAGCCTATTTAATCTATTAAAAGTTCTTTAACTTACCTTATAGGTTAAAGGTTATTATAACTTACTTTACTAAAGGGTACAGGTCTATTAGAGCTATTTTAGTAATTATTTATAAAGTAGCTATAAGTAGTCTTATTAGTATTAAATTTATTCTTTACTTTTTACTTTTTACTTCTATATTACTACTTATTTCTTATAATAATTAAATTAATATATATAACTTCTAAAGGTTTAATATAATTAGTAATCTTATAGCCTTATTTCTAATAAGTTTAGTAATATACTTATAACTAATAAGTATTAATATTATAACTATACTTATTATAGTTATTATAAGTAATAGTAAACTTCTTTTTTATTTAATTATACTTATAATTATTATTTTATATACTTATATACTTATATTTTAATTAGTAGTTTTTTACTATTTCTTTACTAAGATCTTTATAATTAGTAATATTATTATCTTTATTATTCTTTTTTCTAGAGGTAGTATCCTTATTATACTAGTTTTTAGTAATATATTATAGTCTTAGAAAGATTTCCAGAACTATTAAATAGCTATTACTACTACTTATAGGTATTAGTTATTATACTTTTAATAGATAAGATATTATTAGATTTATAACTAAAGATGATAATGAAAGTTATAAGTATAAAACTTATTTTTTCAAAGCTAGTACCTAAAGCCTAATATATTACTAACTACTTAGTAAAGAAGTATAAAAGCTCTTAATGATTATAATAATAAGTATTATATAATAATTTATAAAAGTATCTTTTCTAAAGTACTAAGTTAATATATATATATAATTAATAAATATTATAAAAGTTACTTAGATAACTTCTTATAAGCTAATTTAATAATACTTTTTTTTGTTTATAAGTCTAGTAATAACTTTAAAATAGCTTAGTAAATATACTAATTATTATAGGTATTTAGTCTTATTTGATAATTATTTTTATAACTATTAGCTAATTAAATACTTTGATAGAGATATTACCTTTTCAAAGAACTTTATAAGTATAAGTAAAGGGTTTTTTATATTATAAATCTAGTAATACTATTATAAGTATTATAATAACTTTTACATAATACTTACTAAATAGTCATAAAAGGTTAACTTATTACTAGATTAATTACTAAAAGATAGTATCTTTTAGATCTATTAGAGGTTTACTAGCTCTAGAGGTATTAGTTACTTTATTATTAGTAATACCTTAGTAGCCATAATTACTTATTATTACGTTGTCTAATCCTCTTAGATAAGAAAAGTAAAGCTTACATAATTATAAAGAGGTTATAGATTAGGGAAAGTAGATAGTAAGAATTATAATATAATAGATAGATAATAGGTATAGGTATATCATAAGACTTTAAGCTAACTTTTTAAGTAGCTTATATAATAAGCTTTATTTATAGAGCTATATTTATATAATCTAACTTTTTACTAGGGGCTTATTAGATATCCAGTAACTCTCTTATATATATTTATATATTCTCTTTTTTTATATTTTTAGTAAACCTATTTTAAAGATATATCTTAGTTATAAATTAACTTATTTATTATCTTTACTTAATATATTATTTTATAATTTACTTTAGTAACTTTGAGAGTAAAAGAATACTTATAATAATAATAAATACCTTATTCAAAGATCATCCTAACTTATATAAGTGTTTGTAAAGATATATCTTTTTATTTTTTTAGAGGTATAATTTAATGAAAAGCTATAGAATAAGTAATAATTATTACTTTAATAACTAAAGCTAAACTTTTAAGCTTAGAATTAATAGCTAAGACGATAATAGTTCTTAAATAACTATTCTAAGACTTTATCTTTTCTATAGGTAGTATGTAAAAAGTTTATTATAATAACTAATAAATAATTAGATTAGTACTTTAATGAAGTAAATACTTAATAACTTAATTATAATATATTAATATTTAAAATATATAGGTTAAATAAAGGGTTTTAAAAGAGAACTTTAATATTATCTGTATTAAGATAAATACCTATATAATATAAAAGTATATATCTAGTAGTAGTTACTTTATAACTAGTTAGTTTAATTCTAACTATAGAAGTAATTTTTATACCTTTTAATTAGTAATTAAAAGAGGTAGAAACAACCTATATTTACTACTACCCAAGTATATACAAAAGGTAGAACCCTAAGTAGGTAGGTCTCTAGCAAGGTATAGAGCTTATAGCTAATTAAAGAGGTTATATTAAGAGATATTATTATATTAGTTTATTAAGAGTTAGAGTAATTTCCTTTCAAAAGTAGGGTTTCCTAATAGACTAGGCTTAGGTTTATTTCTATTAAAGGGTTCCTAGTAGCTAGGCTATAAATATAGGGTTATAATACTAAAATTGAAATATATACTAGGTAAACTTAGTTAGCTTCTAGGGGTTAGCTTAATAAATATAAATTATGTATTGAGATAAAAAAAATACTAGCTAATAGCTTTATAAAGAACTTCTTATATATTAAATTCAAGTACTTTTAATTAGTTATTCATTTTATAAATATATAGAAAACTATTTTAAAGTCATAAAATTTAATAAAATAAAGAAAGTAAGTATTTTTTAAAAGTAAATCTATTTTAATATTTTGTTTTTAATTAAAATAACCCTTAATATCTAATAACTAATTATAAAAGTTTTTTTAAACTAAAATAATATTTAGTATTATCTAGCTTAGCTAGAATAACTCTTAGTAAAAAGTAAATATTTATTATATCTTAAAGCTATTTCTAAGAATTAATTTACTTAATTTAAATTATTTTAGTTAAATACCTAAAATACTAACTACATTATTATTTTAATACTAATTAAATTCCCTTTTATTATTTTTTAAAAAAAAAAGAATTAACTTTTTAAATATCTTAAGGATTACCTTAAAGTCTTATATAAATAAGACTTAGATTTCTATTACTTCTAACTATAAATATAATATAAAGTATATCTTAATTAATATAAATAATAGAATTAGTTGAAAAGGTTATATATAATAAGAAACTATAAAATAAATTAGCTACTGATAGAAGTAAAGTATTTTCTATATAGCTTAATAAAAGCTAAGAGATTATTTTCTTTATATAAAATTAATAAATACTAGAATTAATTACTTTAAATAATTTTAATACCTTTTTTTATACTTTATATTTTATATTAAATAACTTAACCATTTATCATAAAGCCTAACTTATAAAGTTTATATTTTATGTACTTTATCAATAAAAGCTAAAATAAAAAAAAACTAAGACCTAACTTATTATATTTTATATTTCTTGAAAATAAATTCTTTTAATAAACTTTAGTTTTATTTAAAATATTTATTTTAAAATAAGAAAATAGATATTTTTATATTTTTTACAGTAATAATAAGTAGATTTCGTATTATTTTCTAGGTACTTACCTTAGAAACTTCTATATAGAATACTCTAAATATAACCTATATATAGATTTAAATATAAAACCCCCATCTCTAGAGTTAGCTATTTCTTTTAATTAGTTATTTACTTTATATAAGACTTATAAGAGCTAGGTAAAATCTTTCTTTTCTTCTTAAAGCCTTTTTTACATAGAACTACCTTTAGATCTATAATATTAAATATAATTGAATTTTACTCTAAGCTAATAGCTAGAGTACTACTAATTAGTTTAATATTCTTTATTTTTAAATCTACTTTAGAGCTTAACTTATGTATAAAACTCTTAGTAATAACTAGTTATTCTCTATTTTTATTAATCTTTATAGCTATAGTCACTTATTTTATAGCTTTTATAATTACTATTACTAGTCTTATAATTTTATTACTATTACCTTTTACTTATTAATATTAGCTTTATTATATTTTACATAAAAGTACTAGTACTTATAGTTAATAAGAAATTATAGTTTTAAGTGATTATTAATAACTAAAGATATTTTAACCTTGGAGAGATTTAAAGCTAGAAATAAAAGTTAATAACTAAGTAAAAAAAGAATAAGAATTAAACTTATAAGTTTTTTTACTTTATTATAAATAGAATAATAAATATAAATTACTATATCCTTATAAATATTCTTCTTAAGCTATTTATCTATATATCTATTAGATATAGAAGTAACTAAAGTAAAACTAAGATCTATATTATTATTCTTTAGAACTATAATAGCTATACTAGCTTTAGTCTTGCGCTATTTATTAGGGTTATTTAAGCCAAAATTTAGCTTATTATTAAATCTAATACTTATATTAAGTTTAATATCTTAGCTCTTTACTTCTTATAAACTAAGTAATTTATTACTACTAGTAGAATTCCTTAGTATTTCTAAGTCAAATATAATCTAGTTATAATATAATAAAGTAAAACTGTAAGCTTTAAAAAGACTAAATCTTTTTTATAAGGATTTTTATTACTCTATTAACTAAGATTTATAAGGTATTATAAGTCTACTTAGAAGTAATACTAAACTAAGATATTTAGCTCATTTATTACTTAGAAATATAGGTATTAATAAAAGTTTATAATAAATTTGGAGATATTAATTAGTAATAGTAATAGAACTTACTTTATTATCATTATTATTAAAAAAAGAAAAAGAAAAAAAAGTTACTATAGAAAGAATTAAGCTTGATTAATAAAGCTAATAACTAAATAATTTCTTTTGAATTACAACATTTATATCCTTTATTTGAACAACTTTAAAAGAAGTAAGTAATAAAAAGAAACAAAGTAAATAATACTTCATAAGTCTCTTTTAGAGTAACTCTTATATTTACTTCATCTATAGGATTTAGCTAAAAGAATAGTTATAAGCTAATAATTACTTTATTCTTTTTTATAAACCTTACTTAATATACTTTATTCTCTACTTATAAGGGTAGCCTTATAACTAGGGGGGTATATTATAAAGCTAGATAGCTTTATATAGCTTATATTAGTTATTTATTACTATATGTATAGCTATATAATAAAGGTAGACCTACTTTGTTCTATATTTATTTATTTAACTTAATTATTTTAGCCTACAATAAGCTACTTAGAATAGTTTACTTAGTATATCATATAATTACTATGTAGTTAACTCTATAAAAGTATGTCTAACCTATACTATATCTTAATAATCTGATATATTATAAATATCTAATAACTAAAAGTAATTACTAACTTAGACCTTACTTTAACTATAGCTATATATATAAATTACTCTATAGTACTTATATATTAGTATAGTACTTATATTAGTAGTAATAAGCTATATATTATAGCTAGATTTCTAATAGTAGGTTTTCTACTAAAGTATAGCTAAGGCTATAAAGGTAATTAATAATATTATACTATTAGTATATTAATTACTCAGTAATCTATTAAATAGTTAATAGTCTAAGTAGCTTATATAGTTAAGATAAAGTATTACAAAGATAAATAAGTAAAAGAAGTCTAAAAGTTATCTAAAGATATCTTATAAGTTACTTACTAAAAAGCTATAGAAAGTAGTTTATCTAAGTAAAATAAGTATTCTTATATCTTATTATCTTAATATTAAAACTAATATTGAGATACTAGTCCTATAGAGATAAACTACCCTTAGTATATTAATTCTTAATTATAAACTACTTATTATATATTAATCTGTTTTATTATTATATAACCCTTTTTAGTTCTTTTATTCTAAAGACGTTATTCTATATAATAATATTTCTTAAGTATTATATCTTTTATACCTTACCTATTAGATAGAGTAATATTATTTATAACTTATTAGGTTATAATATTAGGTCTTCTCTTTGAAGGTTTTATCTCTAAGACTTATATAAGTAGGTTTATCTTCTAGATTAGAGAGTTATTAAGTTTACTTTCTTATTTATACATAATACTAATACTATATAGTGTTGTATAGAAAAATTAAAATTAAAGAAAACTATTATTAAGAATTATAAATATTTTACGTTACTTAAGTTTATTAAAGCTTAATCTTTAATTATTAATATATCTTATAGTTATTACTTTTGTATAAAAGTAGCTTATTATTTTAATAAAAGTTTATCTTGTTATTAAACTTATATTAAAATAAAAAAGCCTTACAATAGCATCTTAGTAGGTTTTACTTAAAAGTATTTTATCTTTTAAGTCCCTTATTTACTAAATATATATTATAGTTCAAAAGCTAAATACTAAGTAAAAGAAGTAAGATAAGAAAAAATAAAAAGCTTATAAAAAGCTTATAATTCTTTACTTATAACTTATAGAGATATCATTATAAATAGCTAAGGTTATAACTTACTTATTAAGGATTTATAAAATCTATAAGAGAGTATAAGAATACTAATAAAAGGCCTTTTAATAAGGTATATAAAAGTTAGATAAAGAAGATAGTATTAATTCTATCTTAGATTCTTATAAGTCTTGAATAGTATATAATCTATAGTGACTTAGTATCTCTAATAATATTAATTAAGGTTTTTATAGTTTAAGTAACAAGTTTATAAACCTAGGTTTATTATTAAACCTTAAGAGTTATAATAGTCTTATAAAAGCTTTTAAATTATTAAAGGTTTTCAACTAATTTCTATAAGTTATTCTTATATCCATAGTTTTTTTTGTTTTACTAAGTATGCTTCTTATCTATTTTAATTTCTATATTTAATAATATATTTAACTTTACACTTTAATTTATTTAGCTTAATAATAATATGATTATTAGCAGTTAATCTGTATAGTATTAATTTAAGTAATATCATATGAAAGACTAAGTGGGTCTTTATTAAATCTAATAAATTAAATTTATAATTAATATTTAAAACTTTATATAAGATTTTAAAAGGTCTTAGTTTCTTATAGTTAAGTTTATTACTAAGCTATTTAGTTTTAATATTTTAATATATAAGGTATATATTATCTCCTTCTTTAAAGCTTAGTTTCTTAATTTTCAAAGGGTTAACATATTTCTTTCTTTATTATTCAATAAATTCCAAGTCTCAAGCTACTTTACTTTAGATTTTTCTTAGTTTATTAATATTAACTATAGCTTTTAATACTTATAATCCTCTTTTAGGCTCTCTATAAGTAGTTAGTTTAAATCTATAGTTTAAATAAAATAATAAGTTTCTAGTACTTTTTCAAATAATATTATTATAAGTAAATTAAGCTATAAGTAAAAGTAATACTTAATTATTTTAATTATAATTAATATATAATTTATAATATTATTTAAATATCCAATAAATTCTATTTATTTATTCATTAATTTATAAATAGAAATAGCTAGATAGTTTATAATTTAAACTAAGTTATTATAAGAGGTATAGATTAGAGAAGGTAAATAGTAAGGATTATAATATAATAGATAGATAATAGGTATAGGTATATAATAAGAATTTAAGCTAACTTCTAATAGGCCTTATATAATAAGCTATATTTATAAGGCTTAATTACTAGCCTAACCTTGTGCTATAGGCTTGCTAGATGTGTAGTAACCCTCTCATAGTTATTAAATTAGTGATTTTTAAAACTTTAAAGTAAATAGTTTATTTTTATCTAATATATTTTTCTTTAATAAGCTATAATTACTAATAATATACTAAAGAAAAGTATAAATAAGCTTTTTAGCTATACTACCTTTAAGATATAAAATAAAGTAAGTATACTTTATAAGTTAGTTAATAATAATAAGAACACTATTATATTATATTTTTATAAGTACTTCTCTTAACGTAAGTAATTTAATAATAAAGTTTAAAAAGATTGAATACTATGCCTCTAGAGGTATTAGTAATGATTAAATATATCTATATAGCTTATAAGAGCTATTCTTACTTTTTTTATATAATATATATGATAAGTAAGCTAGCTAGATAAGTAAGCTAGCTAACTAACTATAACTACCTTATAAATATAACCAAGATATAATAATAAAATAATAAAATTAATTAAAATTCTAGTTCAATAAAGAAATATCTAAAGAAAAGAATTCTATCTAATATTTCTATAAATATTATACTACTATTAGCTTATTTCTATTCTTTACTTATAACTATTACTCTAATATATTTCCTTTTATACTTATACCATTACCTCTCTTTTTAACTAAATATCTTATACCTTAGCTATAATAAGACTTCTTTCTTTTCTAAGATATATTTTCTTAGTTATTTTATATTAGTTATAAAAGTTATTTTTCTTTAAAGTAATTCTTAGCTAAAATCTTAATATTGTATTCTCATATATAACTCTTATTATACCTTTAAAAATATACTTAATAGCTATTAAATTATATATTAAAGAGCTATTTAAATACTTAATAAACTAATTTTTTATTAGAGTTCTTTAAGATATAATCTCTAATATATTATATAATACCTAAAATATATAAGCTAATAGTATTACTAAAAGGAAGCTTAAAGGTATTAAAGTATATAACTTAATATCTAGCCTTAATAGTATACTTTTTAGATCTAAAGAAATAAGTCTTACCTCTTGAAAACTCCCTTGGATATTTTATTTTATAACAGCTTATTAAAAAGTATTATGAAATACTAAGAAAAAGTTATCTTTAGTAATGAGTATTACCTTTTTATATCTTCTCTTTAATTTCTTAAATATAAGCTAACTTTAAAAGCTTAAAATACTTTATATTTAAGATTTTAAATAAATAAGAAAAATAAGGTATTATATAAAAAGTAATAATATCAATCTTTTTATAAAATAGCTTAAAGTTTATAAAGTAATAACTTTTATATTAATTAAAGATAAAGAGGTAATATTTCTTTTTTATATATAACTTTAAATATTAATTCAAGTATTAAAAGTAATTTAGATCTTTTTTATTTATTATTAATCCATTTTTTAAATATCATAATAACGTAATTAAACAGAAAACTACATTCAATATATTAAATTAAAAAAAGATTTTTATTTTTAATAACAATATAGAATAAGATATTATAGTTAGATAAACTAATAGCTTAAATAATTATAACTTAATTTTTATTATTAAATCATATTATTTTTATATTTAAATATCTTTCAATACTTATAATAACTATTTTAGATATAGTCCAATATATTATAAAACTAGTCTTATTAAAGTTATAAATATTTAACTTTATAATACTATATTTTATAATTATATTTACTATAAGAGAGAACTATATGTTTATTATATTAAGATCCTTATATTAAGCCTTATTATACTTATATTTATAAAAAGAATATATCTGGAATTCTAGTATTTATTTAATGAAGTTTAAGACTTAGTACTTATTAACTAATAATATATTATAGTTAGCTAGAAGTTCATTAGCTATTTCTTTAATACTACTAAGCTAGAGAGAAAATAATTAGAAATCTATATTAAAAATAAACTTAATTAACTTCTTTTTCCTAAGTTCTATTAAATTTTATAAGCTAAGTATAATATTATATTATAATAGTATTTTCTTTCATTATATACCTGAACTAGAATAAGAGATTAAGAAGATTATTATAGCTTTATAAATACTAAGTTTAGAGTCTTTCTAAATAGCTGAAAGAATAAGGTTTATTTAAGCTTTAGAGAATTACATAGATATTATTATAGTAAAAGAAAGATATATTATAATAATATATGTAGTAGGTTTATAATTAGATAGCTGGCTTACTTATCTAGCTAGTTTACCTATTATATATATTAAGTTATAATCTTTAATTACTAAAGCTACTTATTCTTGTATAACTTATTAGTTATAATATTATTAAATTCTTTTAAAAGCCTTTATTACTTCTTGGTATCTATTTACTTTAGTATTATATATTTTATATATCTAATTATTTATTACTCTATTAATTATATTAGTATTAATATATATGTTAATTATAATAAGTTTTCATATTAAAATAATATTATTATTTTTATTATATTTCAAGATAACCTATATTTTCTTTAGTACTAAGACTTTAAGGTTTAGCTTTTAACTAAAAGTATTAGCTCTTTTATTCTCTATTTCTTTATAATAAATAATCTTAAAGTTATATTCTAATAGAAATTCCAACTATTAAATCTATCTTTTATTTAAGACTTTAGAGGTTATCAAGTATATAAGGTTGTTATAATATATATATATTTATATAATTACCTAATACTTTATTCTTAATAAATAAGGTTTCTATTTATAAAATACTTTAATTATCGCTATAAGTTTTCTATTATAGATCTATTAATTTAACTTAAGTCTATGAAATACTTTTAAGTAAAATATATATAGATATAGTTATCCTTTTTTATCTTATTATCTAAGTTATCTTTTTATAGTAAAGTCTAAGGTATTAGTTTTAACTTTAGAAGGTTTATCTAGGTCCAAGATCTTAGTAACTAATTCTAATATAATAAGTTTTTTAACTTTATTAAAAGATTTATTATATTTTTCAACCATTCGAACCCTATATCTTTATATATAAGTTATTATAATTCTCTAATATAGGTTATGTAATTCTTAAGAAATTATTAGTAAAAGTTAATAAATCTAAGAAATAATTAAATTTCTTTAATATTAGTAAGTATTAGCTAGTCTTTAATTACTTTAAGCTTTCTATTTTATATTTGAATTTCTCTAGGTATAATAGTAAATATAAAGTAGTTAACCTTCTAAGTATAGAATTTACTTTTCTGTAGTTTAATTAACAGCTTTACTTCTTAAAGCCTTTATAGTATCTTAGATATATACTTCTTATACTTTTCAAGATTCTTAAAGAAGATAAAAATATTATTAAGGTAATAAATAATAAAGACATTAAGATGCTCTTTAAATATATATTCAATTATTGTTTAAACTATAATAAATATATTACTAAGTTAAAAAAATATAATAACGGTTTTAAAGAATTCTCTATATATTTAAAATACTATTTTTTATTTACCTTCTTTCTTAACTTTAATAGAGCTATAGGGACCCTTAAGGTAATATATTATAAACTGATTTATTCTATATAATAGATCTTTTAATTTTAAAACAAGTAACAATAAGTAGCTATTTTCTTTATAATATTATCAAGTTTCTAATAATTAATATATAGATGTAGTTTTCTATTTTCTTTTAGATATAAATAGAATAAAATATCTTATTAGTAAATCTAATAGTCTAATATAACTCTTAACTAGGTTTTTATCTAGCTATTTATTAAGTACTTCTTATTTTATTAGATTAAGTCTATAGATAAGCTTAAGTTTAAGGTATTTTCTTTCTCATAATTAGATTTTATAATTACATAGTTTATACTTTAGTAATCTTATTTCTAGTTGTTTAATAAATAGTTTTATATTTTACAAGTATTTAAGAAGTATTAACCTTAACTAATTCCCTTTTGAGCTTTATTTATCTTATCTATTTAATATATTTATAATATTTAAGAATATAGAACTTGAATGTTATATAGATTTCATTCTTTTAATATAAGTAATATACTTTCTTAGTTACTTAAGTTTACTTAGAAGTTATAATATATAATACTACCTTATAGCTAAATCTCTTTACTAAAGTTAGCTTATTCTCTAGTCTATATTAAAATTATATTCTTTTGTCTATAGGATTTCTAGAATTATATCTATATCTTTTATATTAATAATATTAAAGTTAAGTTATTAATATTAACTATAGACTATTAAAGACAGATATATAGTCTTTTGATTAATAATCTCTTTATTATTTTAGACTTTTTTTTCAATTATTTATAAGGTATATAGTTCTTTCTTATATAATTATTAGATATCTTATTTATTTATCATTTTAAGTAATATAAGGTTAGCTTATACTTTATTATTAAATATAACCTACGTAAGCTAGCTATTAATTAAAATTATAAGAATAAGATAGCTATTATTATTCTTAATTATTATTATATGAAGCCTTTTTATATTAATGTTAGCTATTATACCTTCTTTATAGTTAGTATAGAAAGCTTTTTTACTTCTTAGAAGTATTTTAATTTATTTTCTCTATATTTAAACTTTTTCCCTATAATAATATATATATTTATTAAAAAGATAGTTAGACTAGTATCTTATAATGAAGCTAATATATCAAATAAGATATTTTAAACTTAGTTGGAAAATAATCTATAGTTTATAATATTTCTTAAGTTTTTATATACTAATTTCTTAGTTCTTATATACTTAGGGAATAGGTTTATTTTTATATTACTACAAAAAGAAGGAATATCTCTTTTTTCTTTTTTTTATAATAGGTATTTATTATAAATTTAGTTTACTCAAAATATCTTATAATATAGTTTATCGTTTTTATCTAGGTTTTCATTATTTTTAAATATAGGTTCTTTTTTCAGTTAGTATAACTAAGTAGTATGCAATATTAGTATATTTTATTCTATAGAAATATACTTTTTAATTATTATTATACTTATTAATCTCTAGTTATCATTCTTTTTATACTTCTTTTTTTACTTTAATTATAAATAGGTTTTTTCTAAGGTTTATATAAGATTATAATACTAAAGGTTTATTAAAATTATATTAGTAATTAGGTATAAGTAAAAGTAATAAAAATAAGATATTATTTACCTAGTTTTAAATATATTGATGTATGTTAATCTATTTAATAATAAGTAGGTTTATATAACTTATCTTAATTAGTTACTTAGCTATGTTCTATTTTCTTTTGTTCAATAGAATAAACTTGTTCAATAAGAGTTCTAAGTCTTTTTCTTAGTTTAAGCTAGTTTTTAGTATTTTAATAGTACTCTTAGGTATAGATTCATAACAGTAAAGTTTTAAAGAAAGGAAGTTAGTTTTTTCTCTCTTTCTTATTATTATAATAATCTTTATAAGAATTTATTAAAATTCTAAAGTGAGGTTTATTTTAATAATAACTTATTAAGTTTTCTCTTAAGACCTAATAATATCTTTATATAAGGCTTAGTTAAACTTATTTTCTAATTTAAGTTAGTAAATTGAGTTACTATATACTTAAATTTACTTAAGTGGTTATTTTATAATTATATTAATAATTTCTTCATTCTAGAGTGTTTTATTATTTAGAGTTTCTAAAGTATCCTAAGCTTAGATTAAGTATATAATCTTTTCTTAATTTTACTATTTAAGTTATTATATAATATTAATAGCTTATAATATCTTAGAGTTATATAACGCTTTTTTACTTACTATAGTAGTCTTATTTTTAGGTTTTTCAAAGTATTAACTTACTTATTCTTTATTATCTTAGTAACTAGGGCAGTTGTTATTATAGTAAGTAATTTATAAAAGTTATAAGTATAAGATTTCTTTTTAGGTAATATTTACTTATGAATTACTCTTTATCAATATCTTATTTTAAAGTTTCTTTTACTATTAATAGTGTTTAATGTAGTATTCTAGCTTCTCATAGTTATAGTATTTAATAATCTTAGTATCTTAAAGTAGTTATTTTTCTTATTTCCTAACTATATTAATATCTATAGGTTTTATATAATATGTATAAAATATATTTAATTAGTTTTATAGTTATTATTAATTATTATTCTTATTTTATTAGTAATTATTAGGGTTTCCTAAGCCTTAGATATAATATTTACTTATATTAATATTAGATTATTAGTTTTTACTTTTTCCCTTATATTATTTATAAAGATAGGTATTAATCTATAAGAAGTTAGTTATAACTAATTAACTAATAAGAGAATAAGCATAAACCTAGGGGGCTACCTTAGAATTAAATTAGTTATACTTTAGTAAGTACTTACTAAATATATTATAGCTTACTAGAGAAGAGTTTTCACCCTTTCTAGCTTAAAGTCTAGTTTTATTAATAGACCTACCCTCTATACCTTTCCTAGTTATAGCTCTTGGCTATAAACCCTTTATATAATCTTAATAATAAGTTTAATATATCTAAGAAAATCTTCTAAGGTATTAATAATCTTAATAAGTTTATCTTTAACATCTTTTTTAAGTTCTTAATAAAATGTACAAATTAAGAATTTATTTATAATATTAAGTTTCATAATAGATTATTAAAATTTAATTATATAGTATAAGACTATTTTACTTTACTTAAGCTTAGCAAGTTCTTATTTAGCTTATTCTTTCTTATTAAAGTCTTAGAATAATAACCTTAAGTCTTATTTAAAGCTTATTATACTTTTAAAAATTAATTAAGTTTTATAGAAATATATACTTAATTCTCTATTATTTCTAAAAGAACTCTTTTTAGATAGTTTAAACTAAAAAAGTACTTTTTTCTTAAAAAGATTTTAATATATATAAGATATTTAATATTATTATAAAGGTTAGCAATATAAAAGATCTCATAAGTATATACTTAGATTAGAAATTCTTTTAGTTATCTATTAGTATTATTATAGGTTTCTGAGAAGTTAAGTTTAAGCTTATCTTACTTTTTCATAGAGGTTAAGATAATATTAGTAATACCTTAAAGAGTTTCAATTTCATATTTTAGCTTAATAGCTTTATTATCCTTAGCTTCTAACTTAATAAAAGTATTATTAATCATAGCTTATATTCAAATAAGATTATAATTATGAACACTTTTTATTTATTCTATCTAAGCTATATTATTATTATTAGTTTTAACTATTTATTTATTATATTTAGTATTTTCTTTCGCTCTCCTGTATATAGCTTAGTATTAGTCTATAATAAGAATAGCTTTTTTATTTTTATTAGAGAATTAATATACTAGTATTATAAATTGATATATTAATATTACTCTTATACTAGTATTACTATCTATCTATCTAACTAGTTATAAAAATTTTTATTAGTATACTTAAATTTTACTAAACCTACATAAGGTATCTTACTATTTCTATCTCTTTTTCTGATAGTATTCTATTCTTTAGTCTTTATAATACTATAATAGCTTCTTAACCTTAAGCTAGAAATACCTTATAATACTAACTCTAGCTTATTTACTTTTTTAATACTAGCTATATAAAGAAAGAGTAACTCTTAATTAATTATAAGTTATTACTATTATTTAATAAACCTCTACTATTACCTTCTTTAAAAAGTAATTACTTTAATATTAATTAATTCTATAGAGTTAGTAATTCTTTAGAGTAATATAACCTTATTACTAAGCTTCTAGTTAATGTATAAGAAATATAACTTTCTATAGATAGTTACCTAGCTATAGAGCTTATATTCTACCTTATTTACTATTTTTTTAAAGAAATAACCTAAATATAGGTAATTGCTCTCTTATAATTCTCTTTAGAGTATAATCCTTCTTTTTCTAATAGCTAATTTTAATAACTTTTAACCTACTATATAATAATCTAATACTACTTTTAAACTTATTTAATAAGTGATTAATATTAATTAAAAACTAATAATAATACTTCTTTAATAATAAGATTATACTTCATAATAATGAGAAAGATAAAGCTCTTAAGATAAACTACTACCTTATTTAGTTTAATAATAATAATTTTTTTAAAGTAAAATATCTTTTTAAATTACTACCTCTTATTATATTCTAAGTAACTAATTCTTTTTTTCTTTTATGTTTGATATTCTAAACCTATTAATCTTTAGTAATTTAAAGTATACCCATAATACTTTTTTTAATTAAGTTAATATTTTTATAAAAGCTAATAGATTGAGTATTATAAAGTAAAGTAAGTATAAAGCTTAAAGTTAAGTTATATACTATATATTTTAATATAATTAATATAGTAAGCTTAAGCTTATATAAGGTATTAGTATTTAATAATATCTATCTTAAAAGTATAGTTATTAGTAGTAAATTATTATAGAAGCTTTAAAAAAAGTAAGTAGCTATTATATTATTACTTATAGCTTTAGTATAGTTAGTATAACTATAGCTCTAGCCTTAAGGTATTTACATATCTTTCTTATTATAACCTTACCTAGTCTATTTCATATATAATTAATATAATTAGTTATTAAGTTAGTATCTAAGTATATAATATATATAATATTATTTAAGAGTAATTTCTAGATTTCTTATTTACTTAATAAAATATTTATAATATTAAAGCTTATATAAATTAAAAAAACTAAGTAAGTATTTATTAATAGCTAGTTTAATTAAGCTATTTAATAAGTAAAATATCCTATATATAGTAAAATAGGTAGATACTAAGCTAGACTACCTTCTTAGCCTTATTTAAACCTCTTCTTACTATCTTTAAATATAGAAGTAATTCTCTAAGGTAATTAATTTTAATAATACTTATAACATTAATTACTTTAAGCTCTCTCTCTTTTAAGCTTTGTTTTTAATACTTCAATATTACTTTGAAGTATAGTTTTATAATAATAAAGCTTTAAAAAAGAAAATTCTATCTTTTTTCTTTTTTAGTATTATAATAGTTTTATTTAGAACTTATTAGTATTTCTTTACAATGTCTATCTTAATAATAATCTATTATAGTTTTTTTAAGATATAATAATATCTTTATATAAAGTTTAGTTAAGCTTATTTTCTAAGTTAAGTTATTTAGTTAAGTTATCTTATACTTAGATTTATTTTGATAGTTAATTCTTAATTATATTAATAACTTTTCAATTCTAAAGTATCTTATTTTTAAAAATCTCTACTATATCTTATACTTAGATATAGTATATTATGTTTTTTAATTTTAGTATTGAAGATACTAGGTAATATTAACACTTTATAATAATCTAAGCTTATATAAGATTCTTTAGTTTATTATAGTAGTTTAATCTCTAAGTTTCTTCAAGTATTATCTTCATTACTTCCTACTATTTTAATATATGTAATATAAATATTATCATAATAAGTCATGTATTAAAGTTATAAATATAAGGTATGTTTTAAGTAATATTTACTTATTAATTATTCTTAGCTAGTATCTTATTTCAAAGTTATTTTGATTATTATTAATCTTAAAAATACTATCTCATTCTATTATAATTATAATATATAATAATCTTGGTATTTTCTAATAATTAGTTTTCTTAGTTGTTAGTTATATTAATATCTATAGATCTTATATAATATCTACAGAATACACCTAGTTAGTTCTATAGTTACTATTAATTATTATTCTTATTTTATTAGTAATTATGGGAATTCATCAAACCTTAAGTATAATATTTACCTCTAATACTATAAGGTTATTAATTATTACTTTTTTCTTTGTATTACCTATAGAGATAAATATTAATCTTAATAATAAGTATAATATATAAGAGAAAGTCTTTAGATTAATTTAAAGCTTTAATTACTTATTCTTAATATCTTTCTTAAGTTCTTAAAAAAATATAAATATAAGAGATTTATTGGTTTTATTAAATTAAACTATAGATTATTAGAATTTAATAATATTAGTAAATAAAGCTTTATATTATAATAATCTTATTAGATCTTATTTAGCTTTTTTAACTTTATTTAAGTCTTAGTCTTAAGACTTTTCTAGTTCTTGGTAAAAGGGTTAATAAGTATAGTTTAAATTATATAAAAGCTCTTTTCTTTAGAAGTAATACTATATAAATTACTTTTTGAGATTTACTTTAAAAACTAATATTATAACAGATATAATAAGCTTAAACCTAGATTAAAATTCTCTCAATATAGCTCAGAATTCTATTAAAAGCTTATTAGTCTTTGAGTTTTAATCTATTATAAATTAGTACTATAGTTTAAACAATACTTATAGTTACTTAGAAAATATTAATTAGTTTTAATATTCTTAGAGTTTAATTGAATTAGAGTCTCTAGTAATATTGCTTTTAAGCTATCATATAGAATAACTAGCTTACTTATTTAGATACTACTAACTAATATTACCTTCTATATTAATATTATACTAGATTCTAGAATGATTCTATATTTAAAAATCAAGTTATATTTTATTTACTTAGATAGAAATAAGGTTTTACTTTTTTACTCGAATCTAAATAAGCGACTTTTAACTATATAAACTATTTTCTAAGTAATCTTACTCTAGAATAGTTATAAGTCTAGGTTTAACTTAATTATAAGTATAAATAACCTCTATTATTATAAAGTTGATCTCTAAAGATATTTATTTTTTAATCATTCTTTTTCTTATTTATTTATTAGTTATTACCTATAATAACTTGAGATATAATGGTTAATCTATTAATTAACTAGAAGCTTTATAGCCTAGTAGCTATATATAAAAACTAATTCCTATGGTTTATATTACTTTATTTTCTTATTATATCTTATAATATCCAGTAATATAATATCTTAGAAAAATATATTCAGCTTATAGAATATCTTAGTAATTAAATCCATAAAGAATATATTAAGAAATAAAATAAGTTATGAAAGAATATTTATTAACTTATATAATATATATAATAAGTAAGCTAATTAAACAAATAAGCTAGGTATTTAACTATAAACTTCTTACCTATATTTAATAATATATATTTCTTCTACTATAACAATATCCATTTAATTTTCTAAAGCTTGAAATAAACATTACTCTTTAAGCTATTTAAAAAGACCCCAAACTTAGTATTTATAAAGCTATAATAATCTACTTAGTCCCTTATTCTACTCTAGGTATATATAAACAAGAGAATTAATAGAGAGATATAAGAAATTAATATATAGGTATATACCTTATAGGGGTATAAGATAAATAGTTTTTAATTAGCTTAAAAAAGTAATACCTCTTTATAAAGGTAGTAAATATAATCTTACTAATAATATTACTCTACTATTATATTCTAATATATTGTTTTAATTACCCTTTATAGCTATATAAAATAGGCCTCTAGAGGACCTCTCTTATAGCTATAGATTAATTATTCTAAAGGCTACTTTTAATACCCATAAATGTTACCCCCTACAGAGCTTATTTTCTATAGCTATAAAAAGACCTCTATTCTTATTAAAGGTTTATAAAAGAATATATTATAGCTTATTTTTAAGTTTTATAAATCTTTAATAGAGACTATATAAGAAGAAGGCTTATTATCTAATTACTCTGTTATAATATAGTTATATAGATTTACATTATTATTACTAACTATTTCTTATTAACTCCATATTCCCTAAATACTAGACTATAATAGTTATTTTCTTATATAATTCTGTATTATCTTCTCTTTATTAAATATATTAAATTAATATCTTATTTATTATTAGGATAAAATAGAAATTAAGCTTTAATTTAATTGATTTATCTTCTATATAGACTTAATTATTATTAACATATTCTTATTTCTAAGTAAATAGCTTTATTCTTTCTTACTTATTTCTTAATTATTACTAGTAGTATAGGTTTAATTAACTGAGTAACTCTCATTAAGTAAAATTAATTATAATAAGATAAAGTATATTATATTCTTTAGCTTATTATAGAGAAATACTATAATCTTTAGATCTAGGATCTATTAATATAAATTAAAAAAAGATATCTTATATAGATATTACTAAAGATAAACCTCTTATTTATTAAATATTACTAAATTAAGTATTTTAATAAAGATCTTACAGTAGTATAAAATACTTAGCATAATTAAGATAATATAACTTAGATTATAGTCTTTAATAAGAATTAAATATAGCTTTTTATCAAAAGGTATTTTCTTTTTTATTAATTAGTATTATATTATAATTAATTTAAAATACTTCAAAGAAAGTATTATCTAAAGTATATTTAAATCCTTGAAATAAATATCCATATATTCTTAACTTCCAAGAACTTTATCTTAAGTATATATTTATTATAAGATATAACTCTTAATTATAAACTATATTTTATATAATAGTAATAAGTTAATATGAATAACTAAAGCTATATAAGAGATAACCCTTAACATTATTATTACTAAACTTTATATTAAAAGTAATATAAATATTAAAGTTTTAATACCTATAGAAAGAATAATAAGCTTACTATACTCTTAAAAGTAGATATATAGTATAAAGATATTAGAGAATAGAGTACTACTTTTTAAATTCTCTATAGAGCTTAGTTTAAGCTTTTTTAAAGTTATACTTAGTCTTAGTAAAGGTAATAACCTTCTATATTATAAGAACTTTATAATATATATAAGACAAAGTACCTATATAATACAGTAGTATGTATCAAGTAGTAGCCTTTAAAAGCTAGTTACTTTAATTCTAACTATAGGTACTATTCTAACCTTTCTAATTTATAACTAAAAGAGAAAAGAAGGACCTATATATACTACTACCTAAGTATATGTAAAAGGTAGAGCCTTAGATAGGCAGGCCTCTAGCTAATTAGGTATAAGGCTTATAGCTAATTAAAGGGGTTATATTTAGAGATATTATTATATTAGTTTATTAAGAATTAAGGTAATTTCCTCTAAAAAGGGGGTTTTCTTATAGACTAGGCCTAGGTTTATTTCTATTAAAGGGTTCCTAGTAGCTAAGCTATAAATATAGGGTTATAATACTAAGATTAAAAGTATATACTGGGTAAACTTAGTTAGCTTTTAAGGGTTAGCTTAATAAATATAAATTACTATATAAGATAAAGCTTTTCTTATTAATATATTAGTATAAGTCTAATTCTCATTATCAAATTAAGCTATTACTTATATTAATAAGTAATTATCTTTATTATTAAATCTATCATTATTATTACTATAACTCATATTCTTAATTTATTTCTATTTAGCTTTAAGTATAATATTAAAGTTAATCTCATAGATATAAAACTATTATTAGATATAAAGAAGTTATTTATTAATATTATCTTTATTTATTTATTATATTTAATAATAATAATAATAAAGTAATAGATGAAGTATTAATTTATAAGTTAATAAATACTCTTAAAGAGAAATTAAAAGCTTATAAGTCTTTTATTATTAATAAGACTAAATATAATATTATAAATAGATCTAAGATATATTTACTTAACTGCTTAGAAAAAAGAGAACTTAAAGTAATTAGTATCATAGGTATTATTAAAGCTAATTACCTCTGCGAATTACTTTAATATTCAGAGATAATAAAGAAAGGTTTAAATAAACCTAAGAAGATAATATAGCTTATTATTTATCTATTTTACTATATATAAAATATCTTATTTATAAAATAGCTTAATTAAAGTAATAATTAATAAAAACCTATTTAGTTTCTCTTACTCTATATAAGCCTTAGTATTATAGATACCTTATTAAGTAAATAAGGAATCTAATAACCACTCTTAAATAATGATTTATAAACTAAGCAAGATTAGAATAAAAAAATATATAGAGCCTTTAAAGCTAGACATTTGTTATATTAATTATGTTAGAGATCTTAATAACAATATAATAATTACTTATTTTCTTCTAGAGCTTCTATAATTACTTACTATTAATAGCTATATTTCTAAGATATAAATTATTAAAAACTATTACCTCTTAGTAATTTAAAGCTCTTAAACTAATTGTATTAAAATATATATTGTATAATCTAGCTTTAAGCTTAATATCTATACTATTTAATAATATATTATGAAGTAAGATCTTCTAGGGGGTAATTTATATAGTTTAAAGTAGCTCATTTTTATCTAAGTAAATCTAGACTAACCTTATTATTAAATATAGGGTTATTCTAGAATCTAGCATAATATTAGTATAGAAAGCAGTATTGGTTAGTAATATCTATATAAGGAAGATAGTTAGTTTATATAATATACCCCCTTAAGTAATAATAGCTAGAATTAATATTACTTATATTATATTACTTAGAATAATTAATTATAAAGAAAAAGTTTTATATATATAGGTTATTATTATATAATAACTAACTACCTTATTTTTCTTAGCTTATAGTTAATAAAGCTATTTTCATAATTAGTTAGTAAGATAATAGCTATATAGGTTAGTTACAGTTATAAATATTTCCTATATTACTTTATATTAGCCTTTTCTTTTTCTTTTGTTTATTAATAATAATTATAACTCTAAGATAAGAAAAAATACTATATTTCTATATATATTTCTTTGATCTTTTTATTACTTATAATTATAAGTAATTACCAATATCTTTTTATATTTTAAATATCTTATAAAATAATTATTAGTCATAAGGCTTATAAGTATATTATAATAGCTTATTAATACTATAGTTACCTAGGTCTTATATTTAATAACTAGAGGTTATAGTTAATATTATTACTACTATTACTACTACTACTACTACTACTATTATCCTTTATAAGTAATAAGGAAGTAGAGAAGATTCTCTTACCTAGAGTAGGGAATTAGAAACTCTTATCTTTGAGATCTTATAAGTTATATATCTACTAGTTATTATCGATATTATATTAATCAAATAGTTAGCCTTAATATTCTTCTAGTTAGTTAATAAAGCTAAAGGGAATATTATATACTATTATTTAGAGGTATAAGAGAAAATAGCTAATACCATATATTATAATAAGGAGTAAGTAAATTATTATCTCCATTAGCTTTTTTATTACTTGTTTTTTATTATAGTAGTATATAAAAAAAAGTAATATCTCTTTTTTATTAATATTTAATATATTATATGTTAATTACTATTATTATTACTTAATACTGACTTATTATATTTTATAGAGAATAGATCTAGGGATATAAAGCTAATCTCTTTATATAATATACTTTAAAAGGAACTCTCTCTCTTTTCTAATCTTAAGGACATTATAAAAAAAAGTATTAATAATAATAATATTTTTATTATAATCTCTAAGTATTTAAAATAAAATATATTAGTAACTAAGATACCTATTATTAATCCTTATAAGTATTATTTCTATAATACTCTTATAAGATAAATAGATAGTATATACCTTTCAAAAACTAAGAATAAGTACTACTAGTATATGTCATTATAATATTATTATATACTACTTATACTAACTCTTATAAGCTTAGTTAATATCTTTTTAGTTACTTAATTAATACTAGTAATATTAAAAAAGATATATATCTATTATATTATATTCTTTCCTTATCTTATAGTAATATTATTATAATATAAAGACTTATTATACTTTAGTATATAATATAAGTAATTCTACCTTTATTATTATGAATAAGAAGAACTATTATACTCTCTTAGCTTAAAAAAAAGAAAAGGCAAAAAAGAATAAAAGAGAGAGTAAAAAGAAAGAATATAGTAAAATAAGTAATAAGATAGACTTATTTTGTAGGAGTATACCTTATAAGACTTCTATCTTATACTTTACTAGTATTATTAGCTTTTAAGTATATATAATATATTTAAATATTAATAACTTTATTAGTGGGGTTATCTGTAACTAAACAACTTATACTATATTTTATACTTTTCTTAATATATATACAAGTACTGTTTTTTATAAGAATAACCATGTCTTTTTAATTAATAAGCTATTACTTATTTTATTTATTTTTAAGCTTTTTAGTTCTTAAGCTATTTTTAAATTTTAGACTTATTTTAGTTTCTTATTTATTACTTTTCTTTCTATTTAGTTATATATTATATATCTTATAGATTAAGTATAGCTTTTAAGTACTTATACTTAGCTTATAAGGGATTCTTTATTAATCTATTAATAGGTATTTTATTTATAAAAAGATAGATAATATTAATTTTACTATTTATATACACTTCTTATAACTATAGTTATAAAATATTAATATAATAAAGTTATATAGTAATTACTTTTTCTCTTTTATAATAAGGTATATTATTTATTAATTATTATAACAAACCTTTTAGATATTATCTCTAAGATCTAGTAAAATCTCTTAAAAGAGATATTAAAGTATTATTAGCTTCTTTATTATATACTTAAGAATAAGAAGCTTTATCTTAGTTATTAATATAGCTATAGTTACTTATTATATAACCTTCCATCAGATTAGTTTCTTAAATAGAAATATAATATATCTTTATAAGGATCCATAAGTTATAATATTATCTTAAAATAAAGTGTGACTTATAATAAGAAACTAAATCCTTTTTTAGATACTAAAGTAAATTAATAAGTAGAAAATATAAAAGAGATATCTAATATACTAACCTATTACTTATATATATTATAAGCTTAGATTTATTAAGAACTATAGGAGTAATAAGTAAGTAAATATAATATTAAGTTATATTATTATTATTATATATGATATTAAACTAATTATCTCTTAAAAGGTCTTTACCTTATTTGATAAAGTAATGCTCCTATTTAAGAAGAAGTTAGTTATAAGTAAAGGTATTATTAATTATATTATATAATTATATTTAAACTTAATAGTTATATTATAGATATACTAGTTACAATAGAGGTATATCTTTTAATTAATATAGTTATAAACTATTTTAATACTTAAATATTTTTTTATATTACCTATATCCTTTATCTTATATATCTTCTTGAAATTTATAATAATCTTCATTCTTTTTTTAGCTTTTAATAGTAGATATATAATAAGAATATTATTAATATAGAAGAGAATATATATATTATTATCTTTAGAAATAAATACGTAAGAGCTTTTCTTCTATAGATAAAGCTTTAGTTATTTTAGAGTTTTAAAGAACTTTTTAAACTAGAGAAAAAGTACATCTCTTCAGTTATAAAGTATATATACTATTGTTATTTATTTACTTTCTTATTCATATTATTTTGGTAAGTTATAATATATTATCTTACTTAAAAGGTCTCATTTAATATTAAGAAATATATTTATAACATCAAATTACTTAATATTAAGGTTAAATTAAGTAGTAATAGCTATTATAATATAAAAGGTTTATATTATAAGTATTATTATATATATCTTTAAGAAAGAGTTATTTACTTAGAGATCCTCTTATATAATAACTTAAGCCTTATGGTAATTAAGAAAACCTTTTAGATCTTACTTATATACCTAAACCTACTTAAGTAGTAGTAGCTTTATTCTTAGTAAGATAGAAGATCTATTAATTATTTTAAGAGCTTTAAGACATCAGAATTTATTAATTTCTTAGTTTATTACTTTCTTGAGTAACTATCAAAAATTATTCAATATTTAAAGCAGCTTTTTTTATAACTTGAAGGTATATAATAAATTATTATAATAATATCTATAATTATTTAGTATTTTAATTAAATAATATAAAGTTATTTAATATATAGCTATGTAAATAACTAAGTATAATATATAATACTTATTGTTTATCTTATTAATAGCTTTCTCTTTATTATAAAAAAAAGTATTAAGAAAGTTATTTAAGTTTTATTTATTATTCTAATAAAAAGCTAAGAAGAATACTTATCCTATAGATATAGAATTACCTTCTAAAGGTATAAGTTAGTACTTAGCTCTAGGTTAGTAAGTTAGCTTATATATAACTATATCTAGTTTTATTAGAAGGTATTATTATTATTAGCTTATTCTTATTATTTAGTCTTATTTTATGTAAAGTAGATTAGTAATTTAATTATATAGTTATATATTATTTTAAGCCTCTAAGGTTATATTAAATTACTGGGTATTACTTAGATACTTAGTAATTAATTACCCTTTTAATAAAATAGGTTATAATTCAAGTTTATATTTATATTATTATTTTTATTATCAGATCTTATTACTTAACTAAAACTAAGTATCTTACTTATTAAGTTATTTTTATTAGATATAGCTATAGTATATACTTTACTTGTACTAATATTATCTTAGGAGTTTAAACCTTTTTATTATCTTATATAACAATACCTTAATTAAGTTATCTAATATGTTAAGTATTCTTCTTAGTATTAATATTTAAGAGAGTTTATTACTACTATATTATTATTGTTATATTTAATATTTCTATTACCTTATTTATTAATCTAAGTATATCTATCATTAGGTCTTACTTATAGTCTTTATTCTTAATAATATCAATAATACTTTATACTTTTAGTTTAATAATTACTTTTTCATCTTATTTTATTTTTAAGAAAAACTTTATCTCATTAAAGTATATATTATATATAACATTAATATATTATAAAAAAAACCTGGATCTTATAAAGGTTATATATATTTTATATATACCTTATAAGGTATCTAATATACTTTCTAGGTTTAAGCTTAAATTATCTTTATTATATTTCTTTCTTATAATTATTCATTAATAGATAGGTATAATATTTGTATATATATATCTTTTTCTAAGAAGATTAGAGGTTATATAAAAGTATTACTATATATATTAATACTTATTAATAAAAGTACTACTATATATATTAATACATATTAATAAAAGTATTATTTAAATTATATGTCTTTTTTCTAAATAAGTATTATCTATTTATAATACTTAAGTAAGCTTATATTATATATATATATTACTATAAGTATTACTTTAAGCTAGAGCTTATGTAAAAGTTCTAATAAAAAGAGTATCTTTATAATCTTTATAATAACCTGTTAGCTTACTTATTTACTACTACTTATTAGCTTTTCAAATATCTAATAAAAATGGCTTAATATTAATGTCTTATTTTACTATCTATCTTTTATACTTAGTTTTATCTTTAATACTAATAACTAAAGTGTTCTTATCTTACTATATCTTATATATATAAATACTATATTATTAGTTTATTTATAATATAAAATACCTAAGTATAAAAAATATATTATTATATACCTCTTTAAGTCATATAATATTAAATAGTCTAATTATATACTTATTTTTTAAGATTATAAGTTATTTAAAGTAATTAAATCTAATCAAAATATCAAAAAGATCTTATAGTATATAATGATCTAAGTATATAAATCTATTTTTGGATACTTATTCTACAATAACTTAGGTAATATATATAATTATATAATACCTATATTCTATTTAAGTTAGTCTTTCAATCTTTACTTCTACCTATTATATAAGAGATATTTAAAAGTCCAAGTACTAAGATAACTAGTCTAGAGGTACTAAGATAAGCCTTATTATTATAATTAACTAGTATATATCTTATTAAATAGAAAGTTAGTATTACAAATACTTAAGTATTAATAAGTAGGGTAAAACTATAGAATATATTATAATATAATAAGACTAAGTACGAGAAGATAGGTATATATTAAAGAAGGACTAGGTTCCTCTTATATCTAAAGGTCTTTATTATAATACTCTTTTTATATATATTATAATAAAAAATATAATCTAGTCTTAAGTACTATAAGTCTATCTTTTTCTTAATTAGTCTCTTAAAGATAATATTAATGAAAAACCTAGAAGTATCAGCTATATTCTTCAATACAAGGTTACTTATCTTAGGTCCTTTAGTATTATTAAATATATTCTTTACAATATATATTCTATTGCTCTTAACTATATAAGATATTATATTAGATTTAATATATCTCTTTTTATTATTATATTAGTATTAGCCAAGCTTAAAAAGGTCTTTATTATTAACAATATAGATCTCTTTATAGTTATCTAATATAATACTCTTATTGAGTAAATATAAGCGTATAACTAAAGATAAAAAGATACTAAGTAAGAAGTATATTAAAGATAGAATATTATTATAGAATATATTAAGATCTATTATAACTATAATAAAGGTTATACGTGGATATTTTAAAGTATTTAATATATTTTATAAATCTAATTTATTACTCTTATATTCTTGTTCTTTTTCTTTAATCTTAGAATATTAATTAGCTTACTTTAGCCTTATTAGTTGAGTTTAAATTAATTTAATAATTAGGTTATTTAAAGAGTATTTTAATAATCTTATCTTTCTTCTCACTACATACTTAAGAAAACTATAATTTATTATACTTTAGAAGTAGTGAGATTATTTATAAAGGTATTTATAATTGTATTTCTTATTAGCTTTAAGCTTTAGTTATTTTCGAAGTATTATATATACCTTAGTTACTCTATAGAACTTTAGTAGAACTAAGTATAATAAGTTATTAAGTAAATCTTTATATTATCTTAAAGTTAAATAACCTTTTCTATATTATTTAGTTTTATAAGGTTATTAAGTTTATGAGCTACCTAGAATAAAGTAATTAATTACTTAATTATATAGAGAAATATCTTAAATATAAGTATACCTTAGATCTCTAATATCTTAAAAGCTTTAGCTTTTATAAGAGTATTATATTACTTAGTAAGCTAAGTAATTAGATCTCTAATTAATAAAACTTATAAGAAAGTCTTATCATATATTTCTTAGGTATAATTAGTTATACTATTATAAAATAAAATATATCATTTCTAAAATACCTTAATTATCACCTAAAAAATAAGTTTATGATTATTATTAAGTAATTATATCTAAATATTACTTATAATATTTTTATAAATAATAATATTAACTTATAATAGAAAAAGTTCATTTAACTTTTATTGCTTATTCATATAAAGTTTCTTTAATAATATATTTTTTAGCATAATAAGCTACTTATTCCTTGTTCATATATTGTTTACTAGAAGTAATAGTAATTTACTTAATTTATTTAATATATTATAATTAGCTTTTAAAAAAGCTTTTTATATAATTTAAGCTAAGTAATATATGTTATTTTATAATTTATTTTACTCTTTAATATACCTTTTATAAGTTAGATTACTAAGATAGTCTAGAAGCTTCATATATCTATCCAAATTAGTATATTACTAGATATCTTTAGATATAATAAGAAAGTAAAGTAATATAAACTATAAGTATTAGTTCTTATATACTATAGCTAAACTATGTAGCTTTTAATTAGTTAAAAAACTAATATTTATATTAAAAGTTATTATAGGTTATAACTAATTGATAAATAAATAAAAGTTATTTTAAAAAAGAAATATCCTAAAAGATTTATTTTATAATAATAGAGATTAGTTATACTTATAATTAGGTTAGAGCTAGGCTTACAACTATTATAAAGTAAGATCTTTTAAGAAGTAATTTATATAGTTAAAAGTAACTTATTTCTATCTAAGTAGATCTAGACTAACCCTATTACTAAATATAGTGTTATTCTAGAATCTAGTAAAATATTAGTATAGAAAGTAGTATTAGTTAGTAGTATTTATATAAGTGGGATAGTTAGTTTATATAATATAATACTCAATCTATTAGCTTTTATAAAGATATTAACCTAATAAAAGAGAATATTATAAGTTTACTTTAAATTACTAAAGATAAATAGATTTAAGATACTAGTTATAAGAAGAAAAAGAATTGACTACCTAAAATATAATAAGATATAGTAATTTAAAAAGAGGCTTTACTTTAGAAAGAGATTTATTGTTAAAATAAATAAAGTAATAATTTATTTTAAGAGCTTTACTCTTTTAATTATTATTAAATATAGTTTTTTTATTAAAGACATATTATTATTACCTCCTAATTAATACTAAAAATCTGTTAAACAAGTTTAAGCGTAATATTAAACTATAATATTATAAAATAAATAGATTATCAAAACTATTTACTAAATGAAGAGAAACTATACACTAGAGATAATTATTTATAAATAGTCATTTATATTTATATTATTTCTTAAGAGAAATAATAAATAAAGTAAAAGATAAGCTCTATAGCTAAGTAGTTATCTATAAGAAATTATATCTTATAAATATTAGCTAGGAGCTTAGTAATAAGATTATATAGCTCTTAAGAGTTATTGACTTTATAAATCTAGCTTATAATAAAATAAGTACTAATAGAGGTAAGTAATAATGATATATACTAAATAATAGTAATAAATTATAATTGACTAAAGATTACTCTTTGGTAATATAGCTAATATTAAATAAGTAAATAGATTAAGACTAGTATTATAAGGTATCTCTAGCTTAAGGTTAAGGACCTATTATAGTATTATAAAGAATAAGGAATATTGTATTATAATTAAGAGAAATAGAAATAGTAAAATACCTTATATAAGTTTAATAAAATATATAATATATAATTTAGCCTTTATTAAGCTAGCCTCTAGAAACTAACTAAGTTTACATAGTGTATAGCTTATATATATATGCATCTTAGTAATATAACCCTATAATTATAACCTAGCTACTAGGAACCCTTTAATAGAAATAAACCTACGCCTAGTCTATAGGAAAACCCTACTTTCTAGAGGAAATTACTCTAATCTTAATAAAATAATACAATAACATCTCTTAATACAACGCCTTTAATTAGCTATAAGCCTTATACCTAATTAGCTAGAGCCCTACCTACTTAAGAGCTTTACCTTTTATATATACTTAGGTAGTAATATATATAGGTTCTTCCTATCTCTTTTAGTTATTAATTAAAAGGTATATAGAGTACTTCTATAATTGGAATTAAACCAATTAGTTATAAAGTAACTATTACTAGATATATACTACTATATTATATAGGTAGGTTAAATAGAAATTAAATATATTAATAATATTTTTAAGCTAATTAGAGACTATAAATATTAGACTTTTATAAGCTATATATCTATAAATTAAGTTCTTATATTTCTCTATTAACTTCTTTAATTAAAGAAAATATTAATGTAATATAATACTATATTTAGCTTACGGGCTATAATAGAACTTAAAAAGAAATACTAGTTAAGTCTATTCTTAATATAGACTTTTAATTATTGGATTAAAGAAATAGCTAATTAACTTTTTAATTTATATTATTTATTAATAAGTCCTAAGTCTAAAACTTTAATAAATTAATACTAGAGCTCTAAGTGTACTATTTTATTAATATAGCTATAAAAAGGCTTAATATAAAGATCCTAATAAAATAAATATATAATTCTCTTTTATACTAAATATAATTATTAAATATAGAATTGGAGAATTAAATATCTATAACTGTAGTAAAACTACCTTAATAATAAGTTAAATTATATCTAGACTAATTGTTATAAAAATCGAAAACTATTTTAATATAAAAATAATATAGTCTAGTAATTAAGAATATATTATAGTTATTAAAATTATGAGTTTAACTAGCTATAGTATTCACTTATATATTATTATTAAAATAAAATTCTCTTCTCTATTTAATAAATTAAATATAATTTCCTATTTAATTAGATTTATTATCTTATTAAGCAAAATCCATTTTACTAAAAATATTTCTTTTCTAGTATTTTATAATACCTTTAAATAACCTTTTATACTAAGAATATTTAAAGAGGCTTTAAAATAATAAAACTTATCTCTTTAGATATAGAAAGTATATCATTAAAGATAGGTATTAAGTTATATACTCTAATACCTCTAGATTTCTTTTTAATAATATTACTTATTTAGGAATTTTAGATATTATATAATATATTAGAAATAACTCTTTAAAGAAGTCTTATAAAGAATTAATCTCTTAGTTATCAAAATAATTCCTTAATATATAGTTTTATAATTATTAAGTATATTATTAAATATATAGTAGAAATCATGTAAAAGAATGTAACATTAAGACCTTATTTAAAAATTATCTCAGAGAAGAATAATCTCTTTCATTAATATAGAAGAACTAAGAAAATATATTTAGAGAAAGAGAAAGTCTTATTATAACCAAGGTATAGAATATTTAATCATAGAGAAAGATGATAATATAAGTAAAGAAAAGAATATATTAAGAAAGTAATTATAAATAAAGAATAGAAATAGACTAATAATACTTAATATAATATATGAATATATTAATTTAATAAAAGATATCTAAAAAAGAGAATTCTGAGTAGTTTTCATTAGTTTTAATCTTTTATTGTTATATATTAGTCATACTTATAATATAGTTATTATTAAGTAGTTAGCTTATTTATTTAGTTAGTTTAATTATTATATATATTAACTTTTAGTATAAAAAGAATAAGAAAGTTAATTTTATTAGTAACTAAGACTTTATTATATATAAATAATAAAAGGAAATACTAGATATGATCTATGCCTTATTAATAATATTAATAGTAATATAACTAAAATAAAATAATCAAGAAGTATTAATACTTAAACTTTATTTAAATATAAATTATAATTAATAATATATTTTCTAAACTAGATATTTCAAGTGATAGAGTTAATAAGTTAAAATATAAAACTAAGATTCTTTTAGTTATTATTTATACTATTATATTTGTAATTAAAAAGTGAAATAAGTTAAAACTAACTCTTTCTAAAACTTATTATTATACTAATACATAATTTAAAGTATTTCCAATTTAAGTACATATTTATTAGAGCTCCTATATTATTAATTTCTATTATAGAATTAGAATAATAATCTATATAGAATCTTATTATAAAATAAAGTATGATCTTAGTTTAGATTATTCTAAAAAGAATATCTTAGAAATAATAAAGACTTAGGTATATACTTTTATAAGATTTAATTAATCTTGAAAAATACAATGGACTTGAGATATATTCTAAAGTTCTTAATTTAAGAAATGAGTAAAAACTTATAAAATACATAGGATTTTAGAACTCTTAAATAAATTAAGATTATCTCTTATTATATAATAAAATATTAATAGTTTATTATTATTTCTTATACTACTAAAGTATTCTTAGTTTTTATATTTTATATAAGATTTTAAAAGGATATTAGAAATAAGGTTATAGAAATATTTAATACTTTAAAAGACTTTTCTTAGTATTTTAAACTTACCATTAAAGCTAATACCTACTTATATTAATAATACAATAAAAATATTAATAACAAATGACTTAATACTAATATAATTATATATTATACTTATAATCTAGGGAATTACTTATATAATATAGTAATAGATATCTAGTAGTAGTTACTATATAACTAATTAATTTAATCTTAACTATAACTATCTTTTTATAACTACTAATTAATAATTAAAAGAAATAAAAAGAACCTGTATATATTACTACCTAAGTATATATAAAAGATCGAGCTCTAGGTAGATAAATGTCTAACTGATTAAGTATTAAGCTTATAGCTAATTAAAGAGATTATATTAAGAGATATTATTGTATTAGTTTATTATAGATGGAATAATTTCCTCTAAAATATAGAGTGATACTATAGACTAAGCCTCGGTTTATTTCTTTTAAAGGGTCCTTAACAGTTAGGCTAAGAATATAGAGTTATATTGCTAAGATAAAAATATATACTAGATAGACTTAGTTAGCTTTTAGAGATTAACTTAATAAATATAAATTATATAATATAAGAAATCTAATTAATTATTTATAAGATAAAAATATTGATTAGTAATAATTGTATTATTAATTAAGTATATCTTATAAATATCATATCAAGATTATAAATCTTAGTATGATTATTAAATAAGAACCTTAATTATTTTAGAATACTAGAATTACTAAATGTTATAATTATAAGAGAATAGAACACTTTACTAGAGATTACTAATAACGAAAATAACTTTGAAATAAGATATTAGTTAAAAGTAATTTATAAATAAATATTACCTATAGAAATATCTTATATTTATAATTCTTATAAATTACTTTTAATAATAATGTTATATGCTAAAATAACAGAAAATAATAAATAAAACTCTAAAGAAACCTAAGAGTAAGATTATTATAGTAAGTAAAATAGTTTATATATATATATATATATAATAATAGTAATCATTATTTATATTATATAATAATTAGAAGAATAAAAGTAAGAAGAAAGAATATACTTAATCTAAGCCTAAGATACTCTTAAAATTCTTAAATTTAGATACTTTAGAATATAGAAGTTATTTATATAATTAAAAAATATTAACAAAGATAGATATAAATATAAGGTAATCCTAACTTATAACTTATTTAAGAAAATTTGTTTTCTTAAGTTTTATATAAAAGTAGTATTAAATCTTAAAAAAAACCTTAATAAGTTAGTAGTAAAATAAACCATATTTTAGAATTTTAATAATTCTCTTTATAAATTATTATAATAACTAAGAAGAATAAAAGAGCCTATTTTCTCCTTTTTTTAATTCTCCTGTTATAAAATTAAACTAAGAAGTATTATTAAAATAGAAAGAATCAATTGAATTTAGTAAATAATTAGAGGTTTTCTTAGATAAAGTTCTTTTTCAGTTAACATAATAGAGTAAATAGTAATAAAATTATAAATTAAGATAATCTATGAACATTTATTTATTATTATATAAGATAGTACAACTTAATATATTTGAAACTAAATTTATAATATTTTATCTTTATTCTCTTTACTTATACTCAAATGTTAATATATTTCTAATAAATTTCTAATCTTATAAATATATATAAATACAAGAGAAACGTTTTTAATTATTAAGAAAGAAGAGAAAGTATAGAAGAAATATGAACTAAAAAGTAATAAGTATTGTAAAAATAACAAGTATACCCCTATAGAATAAAAAGTATTAACCTTATATAGTATTTATCATACTAATTAAAAGAGGTTTTATTAAGAAATAATAAGTAATTAAATTAAAAAGACTACTTATACTATAAGATATTCTAAGTAAGCTATATCTATAATTAGTAGTTAAGATATTTATAAATTAAGGTTTTACTTATAAGAATATAAAAAGACTTATTTCTAAGATTGGGATAAATTATAAGATATTACTTTAGCTCTTTATTTAATATATATAGAAACTATTATAAAAGAAAAGTATAACTATAGAGAGAATAAATTAAAGAAACCTTTAAGAAGTTAAAATACTTTTTATATTATTTATAAAAAGAGTATAAATAAGTAACAACTATTAAAAGCTATTTTTATAATAGTAATAAAAAGTAGTATTAACTATATTATCTTTATAATTCTATTTAATTATTAGCTTATTAGAATTAAAGTTAATAATAGAATGTTAACTATTTTTACTTGATTTTGAAAAATAAATAAATTATAAGAAGTCAGTTATAACTAAATAACTAATAAGAGAATAAGTATAGACTAGAAAGCTACCTTAAGATCTAGTTAGTTATACTTTAGTAGGTACTTACTAAATATATTATAGCTTACTAGAGAAGAGTTTTTACCCTCTCTAGCTTAAAGTCTAGTATTATTAATGAACCTACCTTTTATATCTTTCCTAGTTATAGCTCTTAGCTATAAACTCTTTATAATTCTTTAAGTTCTATAGATTAAGATAACTAATATAGATAAAATATTTAGTTATAATTCTAGTAATAAATACTTAGTAATTCTTAGAGAAGATGAAAGTATAGATAAGCTATAGAAATCTATTATTTAATATCTAATAATAAAGGTATATAATATAAATAATTATATTATTTTCTTATATTTCTCTAATAATAACTATAATAACTCTATGTAAAAAAGGAATAATCTATTAAATATAAGGTAGCTGTTAAATCTATACTATACTCTTTAGATAAGCTTAAAAGCTGTACTTAAGACTAAATAATTAATAAAGGGTTAATTTCTCCAAGAGATTAACTAAGATGATTTCTAAAAGAGAATATATTACTATAACTAAGTTTGATTAAAATCCTTTAATTATTTTGATTATAATAAGTAGAATTATAAAAATAGAATATAGAAATATATAAGTAAAACTAAGATCTTATTAAAATACTTATTAAGTGCTTTATACTTGGGAATTACCTTAGGAAATATAAAAAGGTACTAAATTATAATTTTAAAGTCTTATTAAAGAACTTTATAATAATATAAATTAATAATTAAAGAAAGCTATAAAAAAAGCTAATAACCTATAAATAAGTGTTTTACTAAGCTATTATATTATATAAGCTTTATCTAAAGTAACCTTACCTATTTAAACCTAGTAATATAATTATAAAATTAACTCAGATAAAGATATAATATAAAAAGACTTTTTAATATTTATTTATTAAATACATATTAACTTTAAGACTTAAGAAAGAGAATACTATTAAGCTTTATTTAGGATACATAAATAATAAAGAGATTCTTCTATAACCTTTTTTATTAAATAGAAAATAATTTATTATATCTTAAGAAATAAGATAGAGCATAATTATAAGTAAGTATATAAGTTTTTTTTTGGAGTACCTAAGATGTTATAAAAGAAAATAATTTATTAAAAGGTAGAAATTAGAACTCTTAGAAAAGTAGTATAAGAAATTAAGTAATATTAAGATCTAAATAATAAGTTATATACTAAACTGTTATAGAATAATTTCTAAAAAAAGCTATAAAAAAGGATAAGAGATAAATCAAGATAATCACTTTTTTAAAAGATTATATTTTAATTAGGTAATAGAAATATATTAATTCTAGTTTAAAATTTAAGATTTCTTTTATATAAAGAATTAAGATATTATAGATAAAAAAGTAAATATATAATAAGTACTTTATAATCCTCTAGGCTAAGGCTATGAGTTATATATTACAACTATAGTAGAATAAGCTATTATTTAAATAAGTATAAAAACCTTAAAAATAATAAGAAAACATTCATACTTTAATGATCTAATTTTGAGAAAGTCTTAGTAAAGATATAATAATTAGAGATAGAAATACTAAGCTATTAGATTAAGAAAAAAATAAAATTAAATAATACTTTAAATTATACTATAATCTTGGATATTATTTGTATTAAAGAAATAGTAAAAGAATAGATAATTATTCTATAAGAATATATTAAATACTAAGCTTGGATAGATATAAACTTATACTTCTAAATTATCCTTATTAAAATAAGATTAATTAACTTTCTTAAGTTAGAAAAGATAGATATATAATGATTTATGTTATTGAAATTTAATTGAAATAAAGAAAAAGTAATTGTAATATATTAAATTGTGTTCTTTTTTTTAGATTTAAAGAATAAACTATAGAAAATTTAAGAACTATTTATCAAGATATTATACTTAAAGAATACCTTTCACCTTTTTCTATCTTAAATATTAATAACAAAAGAGAGTATTATTATTAATACTTATATAAATATATAAAGATCTAATTATATATTACTTATTAATTTAGAATGAATCCTATAAGAAATTATTAGAAACTATAAAAAAGTATATATAATATATATCTATAGTACCTTAGTAAAGAATAAACTACTTATAGCTATCTTGGATAAGAAAAAAAAAAGATAAGATAGTCAAGCTTTCTCAATAGCTTAAGTCTAAGTAAGAAATATTTAATAAATAAGTAGTAAAAGAGATTAACCTATTACTAAAAGCTAAGTATTTTATTAACCTAGCTAAGAATAAAAAACCTCTATACAAGCTTATATACTCTCTTTATTAGTAATAGCTAGAAGAATTATATAAGTATATTATTAAGAACCTAGTAAATAATTATATTAAGGTATTAGTTAAAAAAGCTAATACTTTAACTCTTTTTATACTAAAAAAGAATAGAATATAGTATTTATATATAAACTATAGAAGACTTAATAGGGTTATTATTAAGAATAAGTATTTATTACTTTGAATTAGTAAAGTTCTGAAGAGGCTTTATAAAGTAAAGTAGATCTTAAAGGTTAGTCTTTATAATATATGATATTATATTTATATTAAGCTAGAAAATTACTAGAAAATAGTATTTTATATAGAATATAATTACTTTGAATATATTATTATATCTTTTAAACTTCTTGATATACTTATAATACTTTAGATATATATCTATTCAATACTTAATAAGTTACTAAATATATACTATATTATATATATAGATAATATCTTAATTTATTTTAATATAGAAAAGTAATATATAAAAGATATTAAAAGGTTCGAAAAAGACTTTATAAATTATATTTATATACTAAGCTAAGTAGGTATAACTTTTATATATATTAAATAAAGTTTCTAAGGTATATAATTATACCTAAAGGTATTTCTATAAATAAGATATATATATAAGCTATTATTAAATAGAAGCTATTAATATTCTTTTAAGAAATATAAGTATTTTTAAAATTTTATAACTTCTATTAGAAGTTTATTTTAAAGTACTTTAGTATTATTACCTTAATAATATCTATTTTAAAAGGTAGTAATAGAAATAAGAAGCAGAAGTTATTTAAATAGATAGCTAAAGCTTAAGGTATATTTAATAAACTAAAGGTTACTTTCTATTTAGTAACTATCTTATAATACTAAGATCTCTTATATAATATAAAAGTTATGATAAATACTGGATAAAAAGCTATCTTAGGTATCTCATTCTAACTATTAGAGAGTTAATAATAATTAATTATTTACTTTCTATACAACTTAACTAATTAATATAAAGTAGAAGTAAGCTATAGAATAATAAAAGCTTCTAGCTATCATAAAACGTCTAAAGTACTAAGTATGTTACCTCTAAGAGTTATTGAAATTATTTAAACTACTTATAAACTATTAGATATTAAAAAGTATATTTAATATATTAGGATAAAACCTTTATAAAAAGCTTATTAAATAGGTTAATAAGTTATCTACCTTTAACTTTAATATTTTATACTACTTAGAGGTTATAAACCTAGTAAATAATTTATTTCAAAAGCTAGATTATATAAAGAGAGAAGTAATATATAATAATTTACTTTTTATACTTTTGGATAAGTTAAAGTTAGCTAATAAGTTACCATAAAATACTTATTAAATTATTATATCTCTTGAAGAAATAAATAGAATACTTATAGTATTTATATAAGCTATTTAAGCTATACTTAAAAAAAGAGGCTTTTTATTTTAAGAATCTTACTAGATTTAAGAGTCCTAGAGTAACTCTATAATTATTATAGCTATAATAATCTATAGCTAGATAGGCTAAGAGTTATTATAAAATACCTAATATAGCTCTAATAAAAAAGAGAAAATACTAGAAGCTAGAGTTATAGTTCTAAAGCTATATATTCTATATATAGTTATTATAAAGCTAATAAAGTATAAAATAGACTTTTTCTAATAATTATTAGATACTCTAGAAAAGCTTATTAGTAAACTATAAGCTAAAGATAATAAATACTAGAAATAGGTAATAGAAGCTTATGAAAGTACTAAAGAATAAAAGAGGTATTACCTAAATAACTAAGGTATCTTGTTCTATAGAAGATGATTAATAATCTTTTTTAAACTATTATCATAATTAGTAATTATTTATTAATACTATAATAACTTAATAATAGGTTATATAAATATAAATAAAATAATAAAACTTATTTTTAGATCTTTTGATTAATATTATATTCTTAAGAATATAAGAGAATATACTAATACTTATAATATATACTAAGAGATAAGAATTCCTAGGTATTAGCTCTATAGAAAATTATAACTATTATTAATACCAAGTTATTCTTTTAAGAAGATTAGTATAGACTTTATTATAGTACTATTACTAAGTACTTATAATAATAGTATTAAGTATAATAATATCTTGGTAATTACATACTATATAATAAGATTTATAGCTTTTATACTAACTTAAAAAATAATTATAATACCCTAGTTAGACTAGATTCTTTATGAATAAGTAAAGTACTACTTTAATATATCTATTAGTATTATAAGTAATAAAGATAAGCTACCAATTAGTTAATTCTAAAAAGAACTTATAAAAGAAAGAGTAATCTAATACTAACTATTTATTATTTATTATTTATGAACAAATAAATAGTTAAAAAGAATTTATTAGATAATAGAAAAGTATTTATAAATATATACTATAGAGTTATTAAGATAATAAGTAATATAGTTTCTTAAAATAGCTTTTATATATAATAATAACTAATAGTTTATTATTAGATTTTTATTAATAAAAGTATTATACAGTTATAGCTTAAGATATATTAAATATATTTTATTAATATCTAAAGTTAAGGTTCAAAAGGTTAAGAAGAGAATTAATTATATAATTATATTATAAAGCTTTATACTAAGGTATAATAGTACTAGTAAAAGGTAATTAAGGCTTAGATAAAAGAATATAAGAAGTATTATATACTAAAGAAGTATTTTTAGAAAACTTTTATTATACTATTAATAAAGGCCTTTAGATTTAAGAATAAAAAGTTAATATCTAGATTTATTTATATTACTATTATAAAGTAAATTAAGTTGTAAATATACTGAGTTTATTGACTTAAGTAGTATTACTATGTACATAATATATTTTCTATTTTAATAATTAAACTCTTGAATACTTAGTAAGGGTATACTAAAAGATAGCTAATATTACCTAAGCTAAAGAATAAGCTAATTGAATAAGATGTAAAAGAGATTATATCTAAGTAAGAGCTATTAAATAATTAGTATTACCTTATAAAATAAATAAAATAACTACTAAAACATAATATATAAGAACTTAAAGAGTACCTTTAAAATATATAAAGAAAGATATCTATTTATAAGAAGTATATTGGAAAACGCTATAGAAAATGAGATAATGATAAGTAATATATTAATCATTATTAAATGGCTACCTATCTATAAGTAAGTATTTCTAAAACCTTTTTTTATTATATTAAGTTAGAAGACTACTTAATATATCTTGAATAAAAGATAAGCCTAAAAACTAAACTACTATTAGAAACCTATTATAAAACTATTACTTACTTATTATTATCTTTAGTTTCATCTTTATCTCTACCTTTATACTTATCTTTACTTTTACTTTTATCTCTATTTTTACTTTTAGCTCTGCTCTTCTTATTAAAGTATATACTCTTCTTTAAGTCATCTAACTAGTAATCTAACTTCTGAGTAATAACTTAAGTAAAAAGTTTATTCTTATTATACTTTTTCATAAATACTCACGTAATAATTAACATATAAGAAATTATTTTCTTATTAATATATTTAATAAAATTCTATAAGTAAGCTACTTTATAATTTATAAGCTTTTAATAAATAGTATAAATCTATTTATACTTACTTATAAAATAAGCTATATATACTTTATTTAGGTAGTATATCTTAATTAAGTTATTGGTATATTTTTTATAAGCCTTATAGTTCTTTTAGTAATTACTATTTTATACTAACCCTTCTTAGCTTTATATACCTTTTTAATATTAGTCTTATTAATAATAATTACTATAGTAATAATACGTTTTTTCTTTATAAGCTTTTAATCTTTCTTAAGCTTAGTAATAGTAGTAGTATAATAGCTTGGTAACTTCTTCTTACCTCTCTTCTTACTTTTATTATTACTTTTATTACCTTTATTGCTCTTATTTTTTTTACTTTTGAAGATAATAATAAGCTTGACCTTTTTCTTTTTTATTAAAGAAGTAATAATATTTATAAGCTTATATTTCTCTTAAAAGATCTAAGTTAAGTTTTTATAGCTAATAAAAATAAAATTGATAATAATAATTATATAAGTAAGTATAAAGTTTATTATATACCTAGTAATAGTATTAGAAAATATAAACTAAATAAAGAAGTTCTTAAGTTTACTTTTTATACTAATCTTATAATACTTATTCTTAAAATAATTTACTAATTACTTAATATTTCATTAAAAAGCTCCTACTTAATTATTGTTATAAATATATATAAGTTAAAACTAACTAGGTTAGTTAAGAATATCTATAAAGAGAATAAAATTAGCTTAAATATAAGAATTAATATATTAAATATTTAATTAGAAAAAGTTAAGAAACCTAATATATAAATATAAAACTTAAATATTTATAATTAGAAATAAGCTTTTGAATAATAATTTATATTAAGTTCTTTATGATAATACCAAGTAGTAGATTAATAATATATTTAGTAATAAAAGACTAAGTTAATATAATATAAATAAAAGAATTATAAATATATTAATATTTAAGATTACTTTAGGTTTTCTTCACCTATTGTTTATACAAACAAATAAACTAGTTCTATATCTCTTATATATTACTTTAAAATTCTTTTAAAGTGTAAGAAAGGTATAAATATTATAAAACAATTAATAAGAAATTAATATATGCTTATAATAAAATATTTCTTCTTATTAACCCTATAAGTAATATAAGTAATAATATAAGTATTCTAATAGTAAATAAGATGGTTAGTATTATAAGAAAGCTAGCTTAAGTAACTAATATAAGAGGTATTATTCTTAAGCTTGTTAAACTTTTATTGATAAGATATAAAAGCTTAAAAATATTAGAGACTTAAAAATAATACTTATATTAACTAAAGGTTTAATAAAGAGTTATTAATAAAAGCTAAGAATTAAAAAAAAGTAAAAAGAGAAGAAAGATTATCAAGTTAATAAGTAAAAAAAAAGAAAAGGTAATAACTTAATAAAGGCTTAGTAAAGAATTAAAAAAAAGATTTAAGTTAGATAAAGAAGTTTTATACTTATAATAATTCTAATAATTATATATAATAGTAATTACTTAAGAGACTATTATAAATAAGAAAAGAGAAGTAATAGTATAATAACAAGATAAAATATATAATATTTATAACAAGTATTTATAATAGTAAAACATAATTAAAGTATAATAAAAGTTATTATAAAATAATAATAAGTAAAAAGAAAGTAAAAAAAGAATATAATTATATAATAGAAATAATAAAAATAAGGTAATAAAATAATACTAATAATATACTAAAGACTTATAATATTAAATAGATATTTATAACTAAACTATATAAGACTAAGGTAGATTAAAATAATAAGCTATTAATAGCTCTATAAATAACTACTAATATATAAATTAGTATAGCCTTAGAGACTAAGGCCTTAGAAAGAGAGGTAATTATAAGAAGTTAGTTATAATCAATTAACTAATAAGAGAATAAGTATAGACTAAGGTATTGCCTTAGAATCTATCTATTTATACTTTAGTAAGTACTTATTAAATATATTATAGCTTACTAGAGAAGAGTTTTTACTCCCTCTAGCTTAAACTCTACTATTATTAATAAACCTATCTTTTATACCTTTTCTAGTTATAGCTCTTAGCTATAAACTCTTTATATAAATAACATATTTAATAGTAATATAAAAAAACTATATACTTTATAAATAATTAAAAAATAATAACTTGTTATAATTAAAAAGCCATTTAGAAGAAATCTTATATCTTTCTTTAATAATTAATAATAAAAGCTAATACTTTGGTTGAAATATTATTAATATAAAAACAATAATTATAATTATAAAACTCTTATAATTATAAAAATGTAATTTTACTATAAACTAAAAATAAATTAACTTTAGTAGAGAGAGTTAATTATACAATAGTATTATATATTACTACTTTTAAATATAAGAAGTTTAGTTATTACTTATTAATTAATAAGAGAATAAATATAGACTTAGAAGCTACCTTAAGATCTACTTAGTTATACTTTAATAAGTACTTATTAAATATATTATAGCTTACTAAAGAAGAGTTTTTACTCTCTTTAGCTAAAAGTTTAATATCATTAATAGATCTACCTTCTATAATTTTCTTAGTTATAGAAGGTAGGTCTATTAATAATGCTAGACTTTAAGCTAGAGAGAGTAAAAACTCTTCTCTAGTAAGCTATGATATATTTAGGAAGTGCTTACTAAAGTATAACTAGGTTAATCTTAAGGTAGCCCCTAGGTCTATGCTGATTCCCTTATTAGTTAATTAGTTATAACTAACTACTTATAATTACTTCCCTTTCTAATACCTTAGTCTCTAAGGCTATACTAGTTTATATATTAGTAGTTATTTATAAAGCTATTGATAGCTTATTATTCTAATCTACCTTGGTCTAATATAGTTTAAGTATAGTTATTTATTTAGTATTTTAAGTCTAGTATACTATTAGTATTACTTTATTACCTTATATCTATTATTATTATATAATTATTTCTTTTTTCTTTTTTCTTTTTTACTTTATTTTTATATATCTATTATTATTATTATGTTATAATAAGCTTTTTTATATCTTAATTATATTTTATTATTATAAATACTAATTATAAATACTATTTATTCTATCTCATTACTATATTATTACTCCCCGTTCTTGTTTATAATAGTCTCTTAAGTAGTTACTATTATATATAGTTACTAGAATTATTATAAGTATAAATACTTCTTTACCTAACTTAAATCTTTTTATTTTTTTCTCTTATTCTTTACTAAGCTTTTATTAAGTTATTACTACTTTCTCCTCTCTTCTCTTATTAACTTAATAATTCTTTTATCTCTTTTTACTTTTTTTAACTCTTGGCTTTTATTAATCACAATTTACTAAACCTTTACCTAGTATAACTATTATTATATAAGTTTTTAATATTCTAAAGTATTAATATCTTATTAATAAAACCTTTAAAAAGCTTAAGAGTAGTACCTCTTATATTAGCTACTTAAGTTAGTTCTTTTATAATATTATCTACCTAATCTACTATTAAGGTAACTATATTATTACTTATATTACCTATAAGATTAATAAAAAGAAATATTCTAGCATAAATATATACTAATTTCTTAGTAATTATTTAGTAATACTAATACCTTTCTTAAGTTCTAAAAAGACTTTAGGGTATTATATAAAAGATGTAGAACTAGTTTATTTATTTTTATAAGTAAGAAGTAAAGAGAGTCTAAAGTAACCTTAAATATCAATATATCTATAATTCTCTTAGTTATATTATATTAACTTAGTCTTATATTACTAAGTATACTACTAACTTATTACTAGGTATTAGTATAAAGAATTTAATTTAAATTACTATTTAAAAGCTTATTTTTAATTATGAATATTTAAGTCTTATACTTATATATAAAGTTTATCACCTCTTTGTTATTAAATATTTAATATACTAACTCTTATACTTAGACTAGTTTTATTCTTCTTATTAATATTATTAGCCAACTTAGCTAGCTTTAACTTATATATATTTATAATAATAGTTACGTAAGAGCTCTTTAAGTAAATATTAAGTAAATAGTAAATTCTTTTAAGAATAAGTATAATTAGATTACTATAAAAGGTAAACTTAAGAAATTTTTTATTTAGCTAGCCTTTTATAGAATTATTATTGAGTATATAATAAATCTTATACTTACTTATATTAATACTATTACTAGTTTTATTCTTATTAGCTATAGAGATTTAACTTAGACCTTTTAGAAAAAGTATAAGCTTATAAGTACTAGTACTCTTTTAATAAAGAAGAAAAAGGTTAAGCTTTTTATTATTTCTAAAAATGAAGAGAATAAGAATAATAAAGGTAATAAAGGTAATAATAAAAGGTAAGGAGGGAGGTAGGAAGGAGTTATATAGCTATTATACTACTACTACTATTAAACTTAAAAAAGAAAAAAGCTTATAAAGAAAAGAGGTATTACTACTATAGTAACTATTATTAGTAAGCCTAATACCAAGAAGGTATATAAAACTAAAAAACCTTAGTATAAAGTACTAATTACTAAGTAAAAAAACTATGAAGCTTATAAAAAGTATATTAATAACTTAACTAAGATATGTTAACTAATAAAGTATTTATAGCTTATTTTATAAGTAAGTATTAGTATATTTATACTATTTACTAAAAGCTTATTAACTAACAGGTACCTTAGTTGTAGAATTTTATTAATTCTATTAATAAGAAAATAGTTCTCTATATATTAATTACTAATTAAATATTTATTAAAAAGTATAATAAGAATAAGGTTACTACTGAGGTTACTATAAAGAAGTTAAATTATTAGTTAGATGACTTAGAGAAGAGTATATATTCTAATAAGAAGGGAGGTACTAAAGGTCGAAATAGAAGTAAAGGTAAGTGTAAAAGTAAAGGTAGAGATAAGGCTAAAGGTAGTAATAAGTAGGTAATAGTTCTATAATAGGTCTCTAATAATAGTTCAATTTTTAACCTTATTTTCTTTACCTAAAATACCCTAAGTAGCCTTCTAATTTAATATAATAAAAGAGAGTTTTAAAAGTACTTACTTATAAATAGGTAGTTATTTATTAATAATTAATATATCACTTATTATTATCTTATTTTCTATAGCTCTTTTTAATATACTTCTTATAAATAGATATCTTTCTTTATATATTAGAGCAGAGCTAGGGTTATAGTATTTAAAGTTTAGAAGATAATAGTTGGCAATTTCTTTTCTTGTTTTTCTTTTAGAGTATTTATAAGTTATAGATACTTACTTAAGTATCTATTAGGAGAGTATATTTAGATGGACATAGTATACCTTAGATTAGTATATAATTAAGTACTTCTTTATATACTTATTTATCTTTTAAAATTGTACTCTAAACTAAAGCCTTATACCCTTCCTAATATAGTATAGTATAGTAACATGGGTAATAGAGAGATCTTTACTATACCTAATCTAAAAATAAAAGATCTATTTAAACCTTAAAAGCTCTAAATAAATTATATCTCCTTATACTAAATTAGATATAGAACCTAAGTTACTTAGAGTAATATAGTATTATCATATTCTTTTATATAGCTTTACTATAACCTAAGTTTTAAACTATACCTTATATACTTTTCATAGTCTCCTCTTTTAAAAAAGAGTATATAGTAATAAAGATATATCTAAATAGAGAGTATATAGATTAGTAATTATACTTTCTATAACTTCTTTCTCTCTTTCTCTTTATCAATACCCCTAGAGTATCTATCAAGATAGATATAATAGTAAATAATAAAAACTTGGAGATAAGAAAAACTTAGATTTAGTAATAGTACTAATAAAACAATATTCATAAAATAATCTTAGTAGTAAATAACCTATAGGTTTTTTAAGTAATTCTTAGTATATAAAATAAGAATTATACCTCAAAGAAAAGATTACTTAATAAATATAAGTAATATTTAATTAGGTTACCTTAGTTTCTTATATTAATTTTAATAATAAGTAATACTTAAAATACCTATAATTCTTAATAAGCTCTATAATTTAAAAGGCTATATAATATTACCTAAGAATAGAAATTCTATATTAGAAATTAATAGTAATTTCTATAAAAAGTTAGATTAGAGCTATCTCTTATAGAAAATTCTTTATTTAGACTATAGAAATTATTCTAGTAACTTTAATCTAGTTTATAGGATAGTCTTTAGCTAGCCTTACCTATAGATACTTAAAATATAATAATTATAAAACTATTATAAGAATTATAAATTCTTTAGAATTACTTAATACTACTTTAATATTAACTATAAGTAATTAGTATATATCTTTTAAAACTAAGAGATCTTTCTCTTTACCTTTAGTTAATACTTCTCTCAATAAAGAGATTAATTAGTATAAGCCTTTTAATACTAACTTTATAGTTTACTATAATCTACCTATTACTTCTAACTTAGATAATAATAGTAACCTAGTAACTAAAACTAATAATATTAAAAGTATACCTTAGTAAGATACTAAACCTAGAACTTAACCTTTAGCTATTACTATACCTTAGTAGTTTACCTTAGTAATTACTTATTTAGCCTCTCTCTTTATAAAAGAATTTCTAGAGATTATTATCAAATAGCTTTTAATTACCTCTATTACTTAACTAGCTTTATATACTAATTAAACTAATATTTATAACTTTTATAAGCTTTTTATATCTAACTAAGATAGAGCTTTTACCTCTAAGAGTAATAATATTATTAAGTTCTTAGAAAGGTTTAAAAACTAATATAAGGTTATTAAAGTTCTCTACTACTATATAAGTATACTAGTTAGCTATTCTATAGGTAGAGACTATTAGACTCTTATTAAGAATACTATTAGATCTCTCTCTTAGATTAATAAAAAAGCCTACCTTCTTACTAAGTTTAAATAATAAGATACTAATTAATTTTTAGATAAAGAAAAGTAAATGAAGAAAGTAATTAAAAGACCTATTATCTTTAATTAAGACCTTATTATTACTTAGAATCTTTTTTTAAGATTAATAATATTATTATATAAGTAAAGTGTTAAAATCTTTATACTATAATAGATTAAACTTTAATTAAGATTATATATAAGTAATCTAAATAGGAGACTATTAAAGATACTATAAATAAGCTAGATATTACTTTTAATACTTTTATTTAATAAACTAGTTATCTAGCTTTTAAATTAGCCTTACTAGATATAATTACCTATAAGAAAGAGTACTTCTCTTTCTTTACTTTTAATTCTTAGATATCTATATTAAAGCTTACCTTAGAATAGTTTAAATAAATAATTAAATATAACTAATAACCTTAGTTATAATACTATACTTTAATTAATATTAAAATCTCTAAGCCTTTTAGTACTAAGCTTAACCTAGTTAAGAACCTTACTAAACTAAAGATCTATTACTAGTTAACTTATTCTTATATAGGTATATAAGTTTTCTTAGTTAATATAACTAAATTAAACCTATATAAATAGATTAATAAGGTAAAAAATTAATATTAGTACTATTATTTTACTTCTTATACTTAGATCTAAGAATATAAGTAATATATAATAAATAAAGATACTTAGTTTCTCTTATTAGTTTAAGGTTTATAAGAATATAAATAATAAATAGGTAGTTTACTAATATTTACTATTTCTTATACTATTCTTAATAAAAGCTATAGCTAGAGATATATTAATTAAATTATATTACCTAACTATATTTTAAACTTTAGTAATAACCTAATTCTTAAATAAATTACTAAGAAGATCCTTAGATATTAAATAGGATTACCTTAGTAAGTATAAGCTAATTTCTTAGAAGTAATATTCTCTAAGTTAGAACTTACTACTTATGCTATTAGATATCTTTAAGTAATTATTTCTCTTTTTAAATAGTTTAATACCTTTGATATCTTTATAGTTATAAGAGGTAGCTCTATAAAAATACCTAAGACTATAACTTAGAAGTATATATAGGGTTTATATATAATAGACATAAAAAAGCCTATAATAAATATTATAATTAAGATCATAAGTAAGAAGAAAGTTACCTTTAAAAAACTTGAAATTATAGATATTACTAACTAAGATAACCTAATTCTATCTTATAAACTAATAAAGTCTATCTTTATATATATAATCCTTTAGTAACCTTAAACTTTAAATGATATAGCTACTAAAGTCTCTATCTCTTTCTTTAAGAAGCTAAAAGATATATTAACCCTTTTTTTTAAATAGCTCTAAAAGCTAGATTTTACTTAAAAAGCTTACTATCTTATAAAAAAAGGCTTAATACCTTAGTCCCTCTACCTATTAAACTCTTATATTAAATATAGCTTAAGTTTAATAAAGCTATAGTAAACACTTTAAAAAATTAGAGATATAAAGTACCTAAGCTAGAAGGGGTTTTTCTTTTAGTACTAGCCTTTCTTATTAACCTTATGACTAAGTCTAGTTAAAAGTTAGATATTAAAAGCTTAAATGGAGAATATAATTAAGCTATTAAAGTAGAAAAAGTCTTAGTAACTAGAATAGTAAGAGTAACCTATACTATACTCCCTTTAAAGCTACTAGAGGTAGTTATATTAAGAGCTTACCTTTAGCTTAATATAGGAATTACATTGCCTAATAGAGAGATTAATATATTAATAATTAGCAGTATTTTAGATATAGAAGTATAAGTTAATATTTTAATAAAATAATATATTAAAAAAGCTAATACTCTCTTTACCTATATAATACTTATAATAAAGACTTATAGAATTAAATAAGTAGATTCTTACTTTGAGAGGTTTTATTATATAAATATCTATATTAATAAGTATAAGGTTTAATTATACTTCTTTATTACTAATAAAGACTATGATTTAAAACTACTATTACTAGGTCTTTTATTTATTATAGATAGTTAAATAATTTTAAATTAATCTAGAGAACTAATTAATATAAACTTTATTACTAGTAATACTTTAATATAGATCTCTATTAGAGTAATTTAGGGAAATACTAAAGTAGAGCTTGATTATATATTACTTAACTTAGAAAGTTATAAATAGATAGTCTCTAGAGATAAAAAGTTAAAAAACTAAGTATTAAAAATTACTTTAGAACTATTACTAGCTCTCTATACTACCTAGACCTAAACTATAAGGATAGAGATATAGTCTTAGTAACTCTAACTAATTAAGAAATAAAAGTCTTAATAACTTATATAGTAGAAGATCTTATAAGACCTTATATAGTAGTAATTACTAACATAGTAACTATTATAAAGAGGTACTTCTATATAATAGTAGTTTGAATATTACTATTATCTAGAGCTATACTACCTAGATAATAATAATAATTAGAGACTTAGAAGTTCTAAAAAGGAATTTAAAAAGTAGTTATATAAGTAAAAAAGACTAAGAAAAAGATTACTTATATTATAAAAAAGACTATTGCTACTAAAATCTTTATAATATATAAAAAAAAGGGAGTAAAAATCTACTTGATAGATGACTATCTTTTTAATAGATAAGTTTTAGATAGTAACTTATATTAAAAGGTTAAGAAGGTTAAAGCCCTTAAAAAAAAGTTTATTACTTTTACTAAATCTTATAAAGACCTAATTATATTGAAATTCTCTAATATTAAAAAGTATTTCTAAGTTAAGCTAAAAAGGCTGAAATAGATTATCAATTAATATCTTTATCTCTAGCTAGAGAAGTTTAAGCTACTAGAATAAATCTTAGTTAGTTATAAGGCTATATTAGCTTAGAAGTTTAAGAATTATAAGTCTCTTAACCTAATAGTCATATTACTCTAGGTTATTAAGATAGTTTTATATAAAGTATAGTAAGTAAAAGAAATCTCTATCCTAAAGGCTTTAGTTTTTAAGGCTATAGAGGTTCTTTATAAGAAAGTAATTAGAGGTATTATTAAAGAAAGCTATAGTATATATAGAAACCCTTAGTTTCTAGTTCTAAAGAAAGATAGTAACTTATAACTTATTAACTTAGTAAGAAGATATAATAGAGTTACTTTTTATAATATATAGTTATCTCTGAGAGTAAATAAATTATCTAAAGATTTTACTATAAACTAGCTTATCTTATTTTTAGACTTCTTCTTAAGATATAATTAGATCTTTTTGAATAAAAAAAGCTATAATTTTATAATATTTAATATATTATTAGATTTATTTAGATATTACTATTTCTCTATAGGTATTATGAACTCTATTATTTAATTCTACTATATTATTACTTAGATCTTTTATAATCTAATTCCAAACTACTATAGAGCTTTTATAGATAATATAGGTATTCAGAGCTCTTATTTTTACTATAATATTAAGCTGATTCTAAGATACCTAAGTATTTAATAATTTATATATAAATACCTCTATGATATTAATTAAACCTTTATAAATATAGAGCTCTTAAGATATATAATCTTAAAAGAAAAGTTATAATAGTATTAAAAGTTAGTAATAACTACTAGATATCTCTATAGAATATTAAAAAGATATCTAAATTAAGCTAAAGTTCTAAAGATTTTAAAATAAAAACTCTATAAATATATTAGAGATATCTAATTATTCTTAGGCTTAGTAATATTTTATAAGTCTTAAGTTCTCTATTTTACTAAAGTAGTTCTCTTATTTATATATCTACTATGAAAGACTAAGAAGTTCTCCTAGGGGGTAGATTAAAAGCTAATAATAGATACCCTTAAGATTAATCTAACTTCTAGCTTAGCTTTAGTTATTCTTAATTATAAACTAAATACTAGTTAGATTATCCTTATTATAGATATAAGTAAAAAAGAGTAGAGATATACCCTTAATTAAATAGTTAATAGTAAGCTTATAGTTATATAATATAAGAGTAATATCTAGTATAAACTAAAGCCTAAGTATAATATAAAAAAGCTTAAAGTATATATAGTTCTTATAAGTCTAAAATATCTTTATAACTATCTCTTTAAAGTCTATTTTTATTTAGAGATAGATATAAAGGTCTTAGTAGCTTCGATAAATAGTATAATAAATAATATCTCTTTAGTAATAATAACTTATTAACTAATATAAATTAAACTGTTTAATTTTAAGATTAAGTATATTTTAAGCTAGAAGAATTCTATAGTTAATAGCTTATTAGAAAAACCTCTAGAACTATCTAATCTAAAAGAGGTAAAAGATAAAACAAATATTAAAGACTTTATTAATACTAAACTTTACTATATAATAGTAATATAAAACTTTTTTCTTAAAATATCTAGCTATTTAAACTAAGATCTTAAACCTAAAAACTCTAATCTACTTCTAGATATTCTCTTAGACCTTTTAAATTTTATAAAAAAATAGTTAACATACTTAAAATGAATTACTTACTTCTTTCTTATATTTAAATAACTACCTAGAATTCTAATACCTAAGTTCCTTTAATTTAAGAAAATAGTACTATACTTTATTATAAGAGATAGAATTCTCTTGAAGAGAGGTACTTATAAACCCTCTAACCTACTTAGATTTATTAATAGCCTATCTTAGTAATAAGCTTTAATTAATATAGTATATAATAAGATTAAATACTAGAGATATAAGGTAACTTACTTTTACTTTTAAGATAAATACTTCTAGTTAAAAATATATATAGATATTAAAATCGTAATTTAGAGTTATATTATTTATTAAAAAGCTTATTTAACTTACTTAGATAACCCTTATATCTTAACTATACCCTATACTTAACTATTTTAATATATCTACTTGGATATCTAGTATATTAATAAGTAAAAGGTTATAGAACTATATTATAACCTATTTAGATAGGCTAAAGTATAGATTTTCTACTATATAACTTTAGCTAATATTATAAAGTTCCTCTAAGAAAATATTATTTACTACTATAAAGTCTATAAGACTCTAATTATAGATAGAAGATAAGAGAATAAAGGTTATATTAAAGCTCTAAATAAGAGGATTAGAAAATATAAAAAGGTTATATCTATATATAACCTAAGAGTAAAAAGTATTCTTAAGAAAAGCTATTAAACTATAATATATACTTTATAAATATAATTAAACCAAGAGAGAAAGAATATTGGGTATATACTACCTATAGTCTTATTTATTAATTATACTACTATCTACTTAAGCTATAATATGATACGCTTCTATATTATTATAAGATATAATATAGTTATACTAATTAAAAAAAGCTTATAATATAGTAAGTTCTTAATTAGAAAAAATATCTAAATAGTAGAGAAGAAACTTTAGTTTTAGATTAAAGCCTTCTTATAGCTTATAGAGGATAGATAGAAAGCTACTAATATAATTATAAAGTATAATTAAAAGGTTATAAGATACTATAATAAGTAACATATAATAAAGTACTACTTAAAAAAGCTATAGGTAGAGAACTTAGTACTTATCTTTAATATTTTATATTAGATTAATATATCTTTAGCTTAAAAGACTAATTACTACTAGAAAGGACTATTTAAAGTTTACTTAGTTTTATTAATTAGCTTATTATTTATCTTAGAAACCCTTATAGAGAAACTTATTGTAGAGAAACTTATTATAGAGATAATATATAAGGCTAATAGATTAAAGAAGTATTATATAGGTACTAATAGTATCTTTTACTTAGTAAATAAAGATATTATCTAAGGTAATATCTCTATAGATATTAAGGATTTTTTTTACTAACTAATTCCTATTACCCTTTTAATCCTATTTTAATTTCCTTTACTTTTATCCTTATACCTTATTTAGGTATCTCTACTATATCTAGATTTTTTATTATCAATATTTCTTTTATCTAAATTTAGCTAATTTATATTTTTATTCCCTTTTAATAAAGTCTATTATTCTTTATATAAAATAATATAAAAGGCAAAAGATAAAGAATTAAAAATATATAAGAAAATTATATTATATAAAAAAAAGATAACTTAGATAAAAAAACCTTAAACTACTATAAACTAGCTAAGTATATAATACTACTAAAAAACTACTAATTACTACTAGAGCTCAAAGCTATAACTATCTTTACTTTCTTTTTTTATTATTAAAACTATTCTAACTTAATAATGCTATTAAAGCTTATAAAAAGATACCTTACTTAATTATTAAAAACTTAGTAGTAACTAATACAGCTCTAGATATATTTAATAGCTATTTAAAGATCCTAATAGTTAAAAAAGAAACTAAAACCTTATTCTAGAAAGATATAGCTATAGTCTCTATCTTTTAGTACTTAATATCTAATTAGTTAAATACCTCTAGAATAGATACAATACTACTAGTTTAATTAAATAAGCTAGATATAGTAAGATAGGAGTTAGTATAGTCCTAAAAGCAAAAGAGAAAGTAGTAGTTTATATTCTCTAATAATAAGTTATTTAAAGGTATTGGTAATACTAGTTTTCTACTACTGAGGTACTAATAATAAGCTAAATTACTAAGAGAGTACTAATTGATATTACTAGTTAGATTAACTAGACCTTAGTAACTTATATTCTTTTAGAAGTTATACTTATTTAGCTTTTAAAAATGTATAGTTTCTATAGTAATTATTAAATAACTATAGTAAAGAAATATAGTTATAGTATAGTATTATACTCTAGACCTAATTAGACTTTATATTAATAAACCTTTAAAAGTTTTAGATATAATACTTATATAGAATTTTATTTTAAATACTAAATACCTATATTAATAGAGAGTTTATAGCTAGAGTATATCATAAAAGGTATTGAAAGAAAGACCTAAAGTAAGATTCTACTTTCTTATCAATATAAATAGCTTATTAAAACTTATAATTATTATTTTTAAATTTATTAAGAGCTTACTAAATAATAGCTTAATTAGAAAGTACTAGCTAGAAGATAGTAATAGCTTCTTTAAAAGATTAATTAGGGTAAGAATTATAAATTTGAAATTTAAAGTATAGGCAGGTAAAGAGAGAGAGATAATTAACCTATATAGTAGTCTTAAAGAACTATTTAAACCTAAAGTATTAAAAAAGAAAAGACCTTAAAGATATTATTAGAGAAACTTATATTAATATAAGAGAGTATTACTAAGTATAACTTAATACCTCTAAGAGCTTTAGTCTCTTACTTTGGAAAAGAAGAGGTTAAAAGAAATTAAGGTTTAACTAATTACTATAGGTATTTATTAAGTTAGGATTTATTAATAGAAAAAAATATTTTAAAAAGTTGGAAGCTAAAGGTATAAAAGTTAAGAGTATAGATCTAAAAAAGCTAAGGTAATAGTAATATTAGTTCTTAATATAGTAGGTAAAGAAAAGAAAAGAAGAAAATCTTATAAGTAGAAAAAAGAGTTACTTTTATAATAATAAGAGAAAGGTTTAAATAGTTACTATAATAAAAGGTATAGTAACTTAAAAGTAAAACAAGTAAACTAACTAAAAGATATTTACTATTTAAAGATAAAGGTCTAATATAACCTTTTAACTTTATTACTTTTAATACTAAGTAATACTATAACTTTCTAATAACCTCTACTATAATTTGTCTATAAAATAAAGTTATTAAAGCTCTAAATAAAGCCTTTGAAGTCTTTACCTTCTTACTCTTAAGACCTTCTTTTAAAACTAAAAAAGTAATTCCTTCTAAAAGTAACTAAAGAGAGAAATCTTCTTAAAACTATAGGCTTTATTTATTTTATAACTTAACCTTATTTAACCCTTACCTTTTTTTATTTACTTTTCCAACTATCTACTTCTTTCTCTACTTATAAATATTTTACTATTCTTATATCTTTATATTTATTTATTTCTCTCTTAGATTGAAAGCTTTTACTTTATCTACTATTTTATAATTTATAACTCCTTCTCTTAAAAGCTTATTTAAAAGCCTTCTTTTTTTTCTCCATAACCTTTTTCTTTTTTCTATTAATAATAATAAATATTTATATTTAGTTTTTTATTTAGACTTAGTAATACCTCTTCTTTTGTTTTATTTACTTACTTAAGTAATAATATCTTTATTTTTTTCTTGGATATATATATAAATAATATATTTAAATAGATAATAATAGTATCTTAATTAGCTTCTTTCTCTCTCTTTTATATAATAAGCTAACTATAAATCTAAGAAGTCTATACTTATTAAGACCTCTAAAATAATAGTTAATTTTACTATAGTACCTAAGATAAGAATTAAGTTATCTTATTTAAATATATACCTCTTATTAAAGAGCTTAAGCCTTAAGAGTTATAGTTTTATAACCTATAAGCTTATATTTAATTTACTAATAAGATACTAGTATACCTCTCTTAGATTTTAAAGTAAGATCTATTCCTAATGCCTTTTATCACTTAGTTTCTAGACTAGCTTATATAAGATAATACTAATTAGTTCTTAAGCTAATTAAATTTAGTATTTTAAGAACTATATAAGTATAGATAATAAAAAAGTATAAGATATAAATAAGCTTAAATAGAACTTAGTAATTATTATAACTGATAGAGATATATATAATCTAAGTAGTAGATTATTGAAAATAAGATTATAGCTATAACTATTATTATAATTTAAGGTTTAAAAGTAAAAAGATAGATTTACTATTATCCTCTTATACTAGAAAAGCTATTTAGATAATAATTAAAAGCTTAAGTTAGTAATATTAATTACTAAGATTTATAAAGTAATATAAATAAAAGTAAATCTAATTATATTCTTCTTATTCTTTACTTAGTATTATTATTTTATAGAAATAATTATAAATTAAAGAGATAGTATAGTTTGTTAATATAACCTTATATAGTTTAAAAGGTATTTAAAAGTAATCTTTATTAATAATATTAAAGCTTTAAGAAAGTTTCATTATGAACTTAATATACTAATATATATTACCTAATTAATTAACTTTAGTATATATATAGTAGATATAGTTTACTAGACTAGTAGTTAGAAGTATAAACTTTATATTTCTAAGTAATTTAGGTTAGTACTTAGGTTTAGATTACTCCACCTAATTAGTATAAATAAGTAAGATATTAAGAAGTCCTAGAGCTTAAACTATAATAAAAGAGTCTAATAATAATAGATTAGTTAGATTAATACTAAGTTTTATATTTCTAGTAGACATTAGTATAAAGCTATAAAACTAATTCTCAAAGAAACTTCAGAAGATATATACTACTAATATAACTAATATAAGTCTACTTAGACCTATAGCTAGTTTTTTATAAATATAAATTATAAAAATATAAACCTTAAAGAGTTTAATTATACCCCTAAGTAGTATTTAAAAAAGTATATCTCTACTTTTTAATTATATAACCTTTAGAAATATAGATATCTAAATAAGTATTTTTAAAACTATAAGAATAACTCTAGAATACTATACTTATATTTAGAGGTTACCTAGCTAAATAGAAATAAAGCTAATAAATTACTACCTTAAATACCTCTATTTAGAGAATAGAGATAACTCTTTACCTAAACAGACTTTATAGTATAGCCTAGCTCTCTAGCTAAAGCTTCTACTATACTAAGTTCTAAGCTTACTTATTTACTATATAGACTATTAATTTCTAAAGATATACTATTATAATACTCAAGCTTAAAGAAGATTAGACATATTAAAGTAGATAAGTATACCTTACTTAAGTTACTTATACTAGGTATATAAGAGAATTAGATAGAGGGTTAAAATTCTCTTTCTATATCTTGCTAGTGTATCTAAAAGCTTTAAGAATACCATTAAATAAAATATATTAAATACTATAAGGATATTTTAAAGTATTAAAGTAATATTATTTATTATTAGAAAAAAGGTATTCTTAACTATAGATATTATAAGTAAGTAAATTATTTTAATAACTCTATTACTAAAGTAATATTTATTACTTAGGTATATATACCTTAGTTTTTACTAGCTTAGCTTAAAGGATAAAAGAGATAAAAATAATAGGAAATAAAAGGAAAATAGGATAAGGTAAATAATAGAGATACAAAGAATAATAAGGATAAAGAGAATAATTAATAGATATAGATATAAGTAATATAAGGTTTAAATAAGTAAATACTTAATAGTTCTTTTATAATTGGAAGTTATGAAAGAACTAAGAGATAATTAGAATAAGGCTAGAGTTATAATATTTATAGTTTAAAAGATAATAGTTAGTAATTTCTTTTCTTATTTTTCTTTTAAAGTATTTATAAGTTATAGTTACTTACTTGAATATTTATTAGAAAAATATATTTAGATAGTGATAGTATACCTTAAATTAATATGTAATTAAGTACTTCTTTATATACTTATTTATCTTTTAAAATTATACTCCGAACTAAAGCCTTATACCCTTATTAATATAGTATAGTATAGTAACTTAGGTAATAGAGAGATCTTTACTATATTTAATCTAAGAATAATATATTTATTTAAACCTTAAAAGCTTTAAATAGGTTATATCTTCTCATATTAGATCAGAAATAGAACCTAAGTTACTTAGAGTAGTATAGTATTATTATATCCTTTTACACAGCTCTGCTATAACCTAAGTCCCAAACTACACCCTACACGCTTTTAATATTTTAAAGGTACTCTTTAAGCTCTTATATATTATATTTTACCAGCTATTTTACTCACCCTATAAGGTATTATTAATTATTTGGTAGCCCTTATCTAGATATAATCTCTTTTACTTCTTATTTAACTAGCTTATCTTTTAATTTAAGTAGTATTATCTACCCTTTAGTATTCCCTTACTAAGTATTCTAAAGTTTAATTAAAGAGATAGAAAATATATTATATATATAGTAGTACTACTTAAGTAAGTAGATCTAGTATACTTATAACCTAATTTACTTTATAATAATAATATAAATTAATCTAGGTACTAAATTCTTATTCTTAAATCTAAAGTTCTTTATTAATAATCTAATAATATCTTTATAATAGTACTTCTTTAGTATATAGTACTTATTATACCCCTTTATCTAAGCCTTAACTATCTTTTACTAGTACTATTATACTTTAGTATAAAGCTTTATAATATAGTTAATTCTCTTTTTAACTTTTTAAACCTTAACCCTAGATATTAATAGAATATATTTAATATACCTTAGGTTATAGCTATATAGTACTTTTATTAGTAAATGCTTAATAGTAAAGTACTAGCTATTATTATATATAAAAGCTACTTTAGGGAGCTATACTACTTATTATCTTAATAACCCTATAATATATACTTATGGATATTTTTCTAGTATTTGATATATTTTTTCTAACTATCTATTAGTTTATAGGTAGTATATAATAGATAGTTAGTAATATATAACTCTCTCTCTGATAAGTTTCTCTTAAAATTGGCTAGTTAATAGCTTATCTTTATTACTTCTAATACTAATAGCTATACTAAATTAGTACTCTATATATTTATAGAGAATCTAGCCTAGCCAGGCTACTATAATTATTTTTTAAGTTAGTATAAAAAGTATAAACTTTATTATATAGTATATAATTATTAGAATACTATTATACTTAATACTATTACTATAAGTACTTGGTAATAGTTTTATAATAAAGTCTATACTAATCTCCTTAAAAGAGTAATTTAGTATTAGTAGTAGTTATAATTCTCTATAGAGCTTATACCTAGAAATTCTTGTCTCTTAATATATATTATAAGTATTAATATATTCTCTTATATTCTTAAGAATATAAAGCTAGTAAAAAAACCTAGAGATAAGCTCTATTATCTTATTTATACTTATATAACCTATTATTAGGTTATTATCGTATTAGTAAATAAATATTAATTATAATAATAGTTTAAAAGAGATTATTAATCCTTTTTTATAGAATAGGGTACCTTAGTCATTTAGGTAGTACTCCTTTTATTCTCTAGTACTTTTATAAGCTCTTATTACCTATTTCTAGTATTTACTATCTTTAGTTTATAATCTACTAATAAGCTTTTCTAAGGTACCTAATAGCTATTAGAAAAAGTCTATTTTATATTTTATTAGTTTTATAATAACTATATATAGGATATATAGCTCTAGAACTATAACCCTAGCTTTTAATATTTCCTCTCTTTTATTAGAGCTATATTAAGTATTCTATAATGATTCCTAGCCTACTTAGTCATAGGTTATTATAGCTATAATAATTATAGAGTTACTTTAGGACTCTTAGATCTAATAAGGTCTTTAGAATAAGAAGCCTCTTTCTTTAAGTATAGCTTAAATAGCTTATATAAATACTATAGATATTTTATTTATTTTTTTAAGAGATATAATAGTTTAGTAAGTATCTTATAATAACTTATTAGCCAAATTTGGCTTATTTAAAAGTATAAAAAGTATATTATTATATATTACTTTTCTCTTTATATAGTCTAGCCTCTTAAATAGATTATTTACTAGGTTTATAACTTCTAAGTAGTATTAAATATTAAAATTAAAGGTAGATAGCTTATAGAGCTATCTAATAAGCCTTTTATAAATATCTTATACTAATATATTAAGTATATCTTTTAATATTTAACAGTCTATAAGTATTATCAACACCTCTAATAACCCTTAAAGGTAGTATATTTAATATTTTAAGCTTTTCATAATAGTTAGGAACTCTTATTATTCTATTAATTATTTCTACTTTATATTAGTTAACTTATATAAGAAGTAAGTAATTAGTTATTACTAACCCTCTAATTATTAGAATGAGATACCTAAGATAGCTTTTCATAAAGTATCTATCGTAAGTCTCATATTATATAGGAGATCTTAGTATTATAAGATAGTTATTAAATAGATAGTAACCTTTAATTTATTAAATATAGCCTAGGCTTTAGCTATCTATTTAAATAACTCCTACTTCTTATCTTTATTACTAATTTTTAAAAGAGAAGTTATTAAGGTAATAATACTAAAGTACTTTAAGATAAACTTCTAATTGAAGTTATAAAATCCTAGAAATTCTTATATTTTCTAGAAAGATACCAATAGCTTCTATTTAGTAATAGTTTATATATATATCTTATTTATAAAAATACCTTTAGGTATAATTATATACCTTAGAAATTCTATTTAATATATATAAAAGTTATACTTACTTAATTTAATATATAATTATATCTTATAAAGTCTTCTTAAGACTTTTTTAATATCTTTTATATATCTCTTCTTCTATTAAAATAAATTAAGATATATACTATGTATATAATAAAGTATATATCTAGTAATTTATCAAGTATTTAGTAGATATATACCTAAAATATTATAGGTATATTAATAAGTTTAAAAGGTATAATAGTGTATTTAAAGTAGCTATATCTTATATAAAATACTATTTTCTAATAGTTCTCTAGCTTAATACAGATATAATAGTATATATCATAGAGGTTAACCTTTAAGATTTACTTTACTTTATAAAGTATCTTTAATAATTTATTCATTAAAGGTAACAAATACTAATTCTTAATAGTAACCTTATTAAGCTTTTAGTAATCTATATATAAATACTATATTTTATACTTCTAAAATATAAAAAGGATTAAAGTACTAGCCTTATTAATTAATACCTTAATATAACTATTTACTAGGTTCTTAGTAATAATACTTTTATAATTCTTCTAGCTATTACTACTTTAAAAGGTATATAAGCTTATATAGGGGTTTCTTACTCTTAGCTAGGTTAATAGAATACTTAGCCTCTAATAATAAGTTAATCCCTTTTATTACTTATTTATTAAATATTCTCTATTTAGACTTAAGCTATAAAGAAAGCTTAACTATTTTATCTTTTTCTTCTTTCTTATTTAAGGGAGCTATAAGTAGTTTATTCTTTACTAAGGTATTATAGATATATATTATATATACTTTTTTACAGTTCTCAATAACCTCTTATAAAGTCTATTCTAAGTTAGTAAGTAATATATAATTATATTTTTATATATTTATATAAGTATTAACAATAATACTCTCTCTTTTTATTAATATCTAAGATAGAAGAAGGTTGGAAATACCCTTTAGGTATAATACCCTAGCAAATAGTTATTAAATCTTCTATAGTCTATTTTTTAAATCTAAAAAAAAGAATATAATTTAGTATACTATAGTTGGTTTTTCTTTACTTCTATTAAATCTATATAATATAAAATACTATATATCTACCTTTTTTAACCTAAAAAGATTAAATAACCTTATAATAATAAGGTTAATTTAGAAGTATAAGTCTATATTTACCTAGACTTAGTATTTAATATACTTTTTAGAATAATTACTTATTCTTTTACTATTTCTCTAATAAGAATAGTATCTAAGATTATAGTATAATTTAAAGTATTATCTACCTCTATTCTTTTCTTAAATCTAATAGCTTAGTAATTCTATTTCTGATTATAATAATATCTACTAAAGCCTTCTTAAAATTAGGTTACTAGACTATTAATATCTCCTTATTATTTTTAGGGCTTCTATACTTATTTAAATAATAGCTTATTTTTCTATAGTTATAGTATATAACTAATAGCTTTTAAAGACCTTAGAGGGTTAAAGAGTGCTTATTATATATTTATTTCTCCTTCTATAACTTCTTAATTCTTCATATAAAAGGAATCTTAAGTTCTAAACTAGTATAGGTATATTTCTATAGCTTAACTAAGATATAGTCCTTTAAAAAAGGAATTATCTTTATTTATACTCTATCTCTTTTTATAGCCTTTTTTAGGAATTACTTTATAATAGTTTGATATATAACTTATTATTTAGATTCTAATATTACTTGTCTTCTTATATTACTTCTTTAGGGTTTTAATTTCTACCTTTTAATAGATTATTTCTTCTTATAATATCTTAAGTAAACTAAAGAAGAAGTTATATACTTACTTATAACTATTCTCTATCTTATTTTCTAAGATATAATAGATTATATTTTATTAGATAGAGAAAGTTATAAAAAAGTCTCTTTATTACTTCTTTGTCTTAAATAAGGTTTCATAGTATTCCCTTTTTTAAGCTTTAGGGTTAATATATATTTAGTAAATAAATACTAAGAAGTCTTTTTATATTACTTCTTTACCTAGATTAATTCTATAGTTTTACTACTAGGTTTAAATAGTTAAACTTACCTTAAATAAAGCCTATATAATATAATAGCTTAATAGAGTACTTAACTATAGGTTATTAACTTCTTCTATTACTTTTATTTCATTATTTATTTATACTATTATAAAGTTCTTATATAAAACCTTATAGTTATAATTTAGTAGCTTTTTATATTTCTTAAGGTAATCTTTAGTTATAAAGTACTTAATAAGTATTTAGATAAGGTCTTAGTTCTACTTATATATTTCTATGTTTTACCTTTATAATTCTACTTATTATAATAAAAATAATTATAAGATTGTAATAAAACTTAGCTATAGTAGTTTATTCTCTCTTAGAGGTTTACTTAATTAATCTCTTAAAAAAGCTAACCCTTTCTTAACTATTTAGCCTTAAGTATAGCTTCTAAGCTTTTCTAAAGGGTATAATATAGGGTTAGAGGTTATCTTATATTCAATAGATTATTACCCCTTATATATAGAGTTATTATAATTATTATTATAGAGGTATAATAAGATAATATAGTTACTTATATTATATAGACTTTTTATTAGTTATTAGATAATAGATTCTTATAGTTTATTTATACTTTTATCTTTCTTAAGAATTACTAAGTATTTACTATTAGAATCATAACTAGATATTCTATCTTATACTAGTTATCCTAATCTATAGAGCTTAAAGAATTATCAAGGGTTTATGGCTAAAAGCTATAACTAGGAAAGGTATAGAAGGTAGGTCTATTAATAATACTAGACTTTAAGCTAGAGAGGGTAAAAACTCTTCTCTAGTAGGCTATAATATGTTTAGTAAGTACTTGCTAAGGTATAACTAGGTTAATCCTAAGGCAGCCTCTAGGTCTATACTTATTCCCTTATTAGTTAATTATTTATAACTAACTCCGTATATCTTTTAGCCTCATAAATTAAAATAACTAATATAAAATAAAATATTGAGTTCTAATTTTAATTTTAAATACTTAGTAATTCTTAATGAAAACAAAAATGTAAATAAGAAAATAAATTTATTATTTAATATTTAATAATAAGATTATATAATATAAGTAATTATGTTACTTTTTCAAATCTTCATAATAATAACTATAATAATTTATATAAAAGAAATTATAATTTACTAAATATAAAGTAATTTCTAATTTAATATCAATTCTTTTAAATAACTCTAAAAGCAATATTTAAAGCTTAATTATAAGTAAAAGATTAATTCTCTTAAAGAATTATTTAAATTAAGCTTTATAAAAAACATGTGTTTATAATTAAGTCTTATTTAGATTTTATAAGTATTTGAATTATACTAGGTAAAGTTATAAAGATAGAATATAAGGATATATAAATAGAAGTAAGACCTTATTTAAATACTTATTAAGTATTTTATAATTAAAGATTACTTTCAAAAAATAAAAAGTTATTAAATTATAACTATAAGGTTTTATATAAAAACCTAATAATAATATAAATAATTAATTATATAAAAGCGATAGAAAATCTAATAACTTATAATTAGATATTTTATTAAGCTATTATATTATATAACCTTAATCTGAAGTGACTTTAATTATTCAGACGTAGTACTAAAGCTATAGAATTAATTTAAATAAAGATAAAATATAAAAAAGATTTTTAATATTTATTCATTAAATATATATTTATTCTAAAGCTTAAAAGAGAAAATACTACAAAGCTTTATTTAAAATAAAAAACAATAAAGAGACTTTCCTACAACCCTTTTTATTAAGAAATATATAATCTATTATATATTAGAAAATAAAATGAAATATAATTATAAGTAAATATATAATTTCTTTTTTAGATTATCTAAGATATTATAAAAACAAATAATATATCAAAAGGTAGATATTAAAACCTGAAGAAATGTAATATAAGAAGCTAAATAATATTAAGATTTAAATAGTAAGTTATGTATTAAGCTATTATAGAATAATTCTTAAAAGAAACTATAAGATTAAATAGAATATAAGAAAAGATAATTACCCTTTCAAAGAATTATATCTTAGTTAAGTAATACAAGTATATTAGTACTATAGATATATACTATATCTATTTAACTTAATCATTCTAAACTAATATAGGCTACTTAGAATAGTTTACCTAATATATAGTATAATTATAGTATATTTAATTCTTTAAAAGTACCTCTAACCTATACTATATCTTAATAATCTAATATATTATAAAAACCTAATAAGCTAGGGTAATTACTAACTTAGACCTTACTTTAACTATAGCTTAGATATATATATAAATTACTTTATAGTACCTATCTATTAGTATAGCTTAGTAATAGTAATTAGCTATAGCTAGAGAAGAGCTATAACTTAATATACTAGTAATTATAGTACTATTAAACCTACCCTTAAGGTTATAATAGCTTCAGAGCTATAATAGAGTAACTAACTTACTAGCTATATAATAACTCTTTTAAAGTTTCCTAAGGTTATTAAAAACCTTAAGCCTTTAAGTTATAATAACTAATATACTAGAGATAGCTTTCTCTAGTAATCTTACTAGCTATAACTAAATATATAAAAGATAGCTAGAGCTAAGCTCTAGTCTTATCTCTCATTATTAATCTTATATCATTTATTATTATTCTAAGATACCTATTACTATATAAAACCTCTATAGTATTCTCTAACAAGGGAATTACTCTCTTATAGTAACTACCTATAAAGACCTTAAGGTAATTAGTTAGATTATAGAGAAGTTTAGCTTAAAAGTAATAAGATATAAGAGAGACTTTTTTTATTCTTTTTAGAATAAAAAGAAAAAGGAATAAACTGTACTATAAAGCTTCTAGCTGTAAATTGAATTAGCTCTATTATAAAGGCTATTAAATATTATATATATATATAGTTAATATAAAGAATTTAGTAATTAGCTTTAGTATTAGCTAGTACTTTTTAGATATAATAAATATAATTACTTTAGTAATTTAATATATAGATAAGGCTAAGAAATTAGTAAAGCCTTAAGAAGGCTAGTAATAAGTAAGTTATACTATAAATCTATATAACTTAACTTAGGTAAATTTACTTATAATAGAGATAAAGTAATAATAGCTAAGCTAGGTTTAGAATAATATAGAGGTTAGTAATAAGAAAGTACTAATGATAGTAGTGGGGTAGATATATTAAAATCTAGAGTGTTTTTAGTAGTATATAGTATACCTAAGGGTGGGTTATCTAGTTTGCTAGAAGTTAAAAGTCAAAAAAGGGTAAATCTTTATCTATAACATAATTTAATCTATTGTTAAATTTATATGCTAGAAATACCCCTCTTAATTATTTACTAGTAAGGTTAGCCAGCTAAAGCAAAAGTTACTAATGGTAGAAGCTCTAGAAGTCATATAAAAAGGCCATAGTCCTAATATATACTATATATACTTTCTTATAACTCTTAATAATCTCTTATAAGATTTATTTTAGATTAATAAATAATATGTAATTATATTCTTATATATTGATATAAATATTAATAATAACACTTTTCTTTTTGTTAATACTTAAAATAAAAAAAGATTTGAGGTATTCTCTAGATATAATACTGTAATAGAAAGTTATTAAACTTTCTATAGTTTATTCTCCAAATTGAAGAGAAAAAGTATAATATAGTATACTATAGCTAGTTTTTCTTTAATTCTATTAAATATAAATAGTATAAAGTATTGTATATTTATCTTCTTAAATTAAAATGGTTAACTAAGCTTCTATTAATAAGGTTAATTTAAAAAAGAAGTTTATATTCATTTAAACCTAGTATTTAATATACCCTTATAGAATAATTACTTATTCTCTTATTATTTCTCTAATAGTAATAATATCTAAGGTAATAATATAATTTAAAGTATTATCTATCTCTATTCTTTTTTTAAATCTGATAGTTTAGTAATTCTATTTCTAATTATAATAGTATTTATAAAAGTCTTTTTAAAATTGAACTACTAAATTATTAAGATTTTTTATTATTCTTAGAGCTTCAATATTTATTTAAATAATGGCTTCGTTTACTATAGTTATAATATATATTTACTAGTTTTGATTTAGAGAATTATAAAGTACTTCTCAAATATTTACTTTTCTATCTATTACTTCCTAATTCTTGATATAGAAGAAATCTTAAGTTATAAACTAGTATTAATATATTCCTATTGATTAATTAAGATATATTTCTTTAAAAAGTAATTATCTTTATTTATACTGGATTTTTTATAGCCTCTTTCAAGAATTATTTTATAATAGTTCAATATATGACTTATCATATCGATTCTAATATTACTTAGCTTTTTATACTATTCTTTATTGGATTTTAATTTTCATTTTTTAAAAACGTTCTTTTTATATTATATCTTCATCTTGATTAAATCTAGAGGTTTATTACTAGGTATAAATAATTAGAGTTACTTTAGATAAAGCTTATATAATTTAATAGCTTTTTATATTTCTTAAAGTAATCTTTAGTTATAAGGTACTTAATAAGTATTCAAATAAAGTTTTAGTTTTATTTATATATTTTTATATTTTATTTTTATAGTTCTATTTACTATAATTAAAATACTTATGAAGTCTAAATAAGACTTAGTGATAAAGGTAAATTATTTTATAAAAGTTAACTTAATTAATTTCTTAGAAAACTAATTCCTCATTTATTTTTTAGCTTTAAGTATAGCTTTTAAGCTTATCTAAAGAAGTAATATAAGATTAGAAATTATCTTATATTTAATAAGTTATTATTTCTTTTATATAAAGTTACTATAATTATTATAATAAAGATATAATAAAAAATAATAATAATTATATCATATATCTTTATTATTAAATACTAAGCAATAAACTTCTTTAGTTTATTTATACTTTTATCTTTTTTAAAGATTATCAAGTATTTATTATTAGAATTATAACTTAATATTCTATTTTATCTTAATTATCTTAGTTTATAAAGCTTAAAGAATTACAAAGAGTTTATAACTAAGAGCTTTAACTAAAAAGAGTATAGAAGGTAAATCTATTAGTAATATTAGAATTTAAGCTAGAGAGAGTAAAAACTCTTCTTTAGCAGGCTATAATATCTTTAGTAAGTACTTAGTAAAGTATAACTAGGTAGATCCTAAGGTAGTCTCTAGGTTTATACTTATTTTCTTATTAGTTAATTAGTTATAACTAATTTCTTATACTTTAATACTATTTGCTTTTAAGGTCTTTTTATCTCTAGTTCTTAGCTTATATATATAAAATAAGAGAACTATATTAAATAATTTTAATAGAATTTATATTATTAATAATAAGAATCTCTTTAAACTAGGTTTATGTTTGAAAAATAATAAAGAAAACTATATTAAGTTTGATATATCCTTATATATAGTTAAAAGTATATAATATATATTATAATAAATCTCTTTAATAGTAGTAAAGAACCTTAGATAAATATCCTTAAATTAAAGAATATTAGTTATATTTTTAACTTTTATATTAATACTATTTTTAAGGGTATAATTAAAAAAAGGTAAACTTATAATACTTAGAAGTATATTATACTCTTTATTATAGTATATATAACAAGAGTATTATAATAAAGATACTTAGATATAAGAATAACTTTATTTTTCTTTAATATATATTTACTTTCTCTTGTTTAGTCTTATTATATAAAGAAATTCTATACAGCTTTATTTCTCTTCTTAATATATAGGTTCTTATAATAACCTTTTCGCTAATTAGATATATATTAATTAAGTATAATAATAATATTTATCTTTAGTATCTCTAGATTAATTATCTTACCATTAAAGCTCTTAAATATTTTTTATATAGTACTTAACAAATAAAGATTAAAGAATGAAATAAAGTATAAGGACTATATAGTTATATATGTAACCTAAATTATTTAAAACAAATATATATTTAAAAATAGATCTATATACCTACATCATTATATATTATCAGACCTTTTTATTTTTTAATTAGATTCAATTACTTTAAATAGTTTATAGTTCTAAGAAATGAATTTATAGCTTGAGTATTTAGTATTATATTATTAATAAAGATATATAATAGTATTTTCTCCATCTTTAGATACTTTATCTTATAGATAAGCTAATAATATAGTATTCATATATATAAGATATACTAAAATAAAAATACTTTAATTATTAGTATTAAAAATTAAACTTAGTATAAAAGATAAATAATAAAATAAAAGCTAAATATTAAGTTCTTTTTATTAAATACTAAAGAGCTAATAAGTAATAATAAATGAATATACTGAGAGATTATTATAAGGTTTTAAAAATATTCTTATAACCAGAACTTCTATATAAATACAAGCTCAAAGTAATACTAACTATAATATGTATACATATATAGTTTAAGTTTATTTTAGTATATTAAGTATATAATACTTATTTAAAAAAAAGATATAATTCAAAAGTTCTTTTATTAATAGGTATTAATATAGATAGTAATACTTTAATATAACTACTATTCCTATTATATATATATATATTAGATTAACTTATTAATAACTAACTATAGAAAAGAAATATAATAAAGATAATTTAAACTTAAAGCTTAAGAGTATATAAAGTATCTTATGAGGTATATATAAATTATATAGAATTTCTATAGAATTTAGACTTTTTGTTATAATATATTAATATTATACATAATATATATTTTAATAAGATAAAGTTTTTTTCTAGAATAAAAGAAAACAATAAATTAATAACTAAGCTAAAAGTATAAGGTATTCTTAATATTATTAAGAATGAAGAATATAAATAAGAATAAATTATAAATATACTTAAATTAATAAATAAGATAATAAAGATATTAAAAATAATAGTAATAATATAGTAATAGTAAATTCACTTAAATACTTATACTAAATAGAATACCTAAAATATTAAATAACTTAATTAAAGTATTATTATATAAGAAAAGATAGAGTATTAGGATACTAATTATAACTATAGACATTAGGTAGACCTAAGCTAGTAGTTACATACTCTAGTATGTAACCTACCTCAGCCTCCTCCCCTATATCTACAATATACCTAGCTAGTAACTTTACCTTCTTCTTCTTTTCTCTACTATTATATAATAACTTTAATAATAGTAATATACTCTATTTCTAACTATTATATAACCTCTATAATATTAATACTAATTAGTAATTAACTCTATAATTACTACTACTATAGATTAATAAGGATTAATAGTAGAGACTATAATAACCTTACTTCCTTAATAGCTTATAAAAGCTCTAGTACTATCTAACTAAACAAATATAAGTAACTAGTAATACTAGTAAAAACCTCCTCTAGTCCTATATCTATTATATAAAAGTAACTATTATTAACTTTATTACTTTTAGAGAAGTTATTACTCTTTTCTCTACTTATACTAGTTACTTACTTCTCTTCTTTATACTTACTTTCTCTTTCTATAATAATAATAATAACTATAATAACTTTATTATAATAATTACTAATAGTATTAAGAGAATATATATATCATTATTATTAGACTTTTTACTAGGTTAGATATAAGTAAAAACTTTAATATAAATAGTTACCTATTAGCTATTAGTAATCTCCTTTTTCCTACTAGTTATTACTTATTACTAGTAGTAACCTCCTCTTCTTTCTATTAATATTATCTTCTTTCTATTAGTAATTTCTTTTCCTAATAGTAACTTATGACTATACCTACTTCTAGTATTATTATTAGAAATAAGGCCTCTTACTACTATACCTACTTCTAGTACTATTATTAAAAGTCAGAGTAAATAAAAAACTCTACCTTTATTAACTTAAGCTATATAATAACCTATTACCTATTACCTAGTTACTAAGAGCTTTATTTACTTACTTAATTAGTAGCTTAAAAACTACTTAGTTCTATTATTACCTTCTTATTCATAGCATTCTTTATTCTTATCTTTATTTAATATATTATCTATTTTTTACTTCTCTTTTTAGTTTTATTATTATTATTCCTCTTATTCCTTTTTTTACTTATTTATATATCTATTATCTATACTATTAGTAATAATTTCTCTAATATATAGATTTACTTCTAATACCTATAAGTAAGAATTAAGTACCTATATATAAGAGGTTATTAAGCTAATCAAAGGTAATAGCTATATATACCTATCTATTTTTAAATAATTATAACTATTATTATATTATCAGAATAAAAATAAGATAGAGTAAGTAGGTAAGAGGAAAGGCCTTTAAAATAAAACAACTATTTACTAAGAATAACCTAGATCTACTTAGGTTATTTAATAATAAAAAGCTAAAGGTTATTTAGGAGGTATACCCATATAATATTACCTACCTATTTCTAATATCTAAATATAGCTAGAACTTGGTTATACTATCTTTATAAGAAATAACTAATATTTATAGTCTCTCTTTTAGCTTTAATAAAGCTAAGCTCATATTTATTTTAAGTACTATTATTATATACTAACTATATAAGTATTCTCTAATATAATACCTTAGTTTCTAGATATAAGTAATACTATATAAAGACTTTAAAGAATAAATAGCTAAAGACTTTAATAATACTATTATTAGATATATATAGAATTTTAGAGATTATATCTAATAAAAAAAAGTATAAGGATTTGATAATGTAGGTATTAGTATTGCTACTTATATCTATAAGATAATTAGTATAGATATACCTATAATATAAATTAAGAAAAAGATCTAAAAGTTTACTCTCAGAAATAAGAGCTTTAAAATATAATATATTAATCTAGACTTTATTTATAATATTACTAATACTTTTTTAAGGTAAAAATACTAGCTCTAGCTATTATAAAGGTAACCTAGATAATAATACCTATAGAGAAATATTAAAATAGAATTCTTTCATAATAACTCTAACTTTATCTCTCTACTATTAAGGTTTAGTAATAGACTCTTATTACTAATTATAAATATGTTAATTATAGTAGTTATGCTATAAGCTTATTATATTTTAAACCTTATTAAAATATATACTAATAAGCTTAAGTATAGTAGAGAGATATATAAGTCTCTTAAGTTAAAGCTTATTATCTTCTATAACTAATACTTTAAAGCTAGTATCTAATAAGAATACTTTATTAATACCTTCTTTATTATACTTAGAGAGGAAATAGCTAAGTTTTATACTAATTACTTTTATAATCTTTTACTTATTTTAAACCTTTATATTATAATTACTAAGATTAAAGCTAACTCTAAGACTAAAGAGATATATGAAGTATATCTTACTAAGCTTTAGTATACTAACTTATTAAGTATTATTTATAATAACCTTAATAAGACTAAGCTCAAAGCTCTTAAGATACTTATTAAGAGGATTAGCCTTCTTATAAGAGCTATTATAAGATATAGTACTTCTTTTAATACTAACCTTTATAATTAATTATTAAACTCTTCTTATAGGATTAAAGAATACTTACTTATTTTGTTTGACCTATATTTAATATATAATAGTATCTATAGATATTATACTTTACTATTACTAATATAATAAAGTTTAAATAGTATTAATAGTAATATATAGCTAATATTAAGCTACTAAGCTTATTATATAAAGATAACTAATACTAAACTAATTATACTTATAATAGTTAAAGGTATTATTAAAAACTAAGTAATAGCTTCTATTACTTATAAGATAATAATAGCTTATAGTACTTCTTTAACTATAGCTATAGCTAAGACTATAACTATAACTACTATAGCTAGCTTAGTATATAGAAGTATTATATCTATAATAAGTTTAAGTACTAATTAATAAAATAATTAAAGAAAGAATAGTAATGGTTATTCTGATAATATAAGAAGTAATACCTGGTATATACTATACTTAAAGATTTTACCTACTTTATTATTAACTATAAGAAATATAAGCTTCTTAAATCTAATAATAATACTAAGAGATAATATTATATAGATTATAAGAATAACTATATTAGCTTTAGTACTACGTTCTTTAACTTAATACCTCTTAATAGCTTAGAACTCTTTTTATTACTATATAACTAATCTATATTATACTTCTTTATAAAAGAAGACTTATGAAAGAGTAGTAATATAGATATAGTAAATATCTTTATACTTCATAATCAATACTTTATAGTAGTCTTTTAAGGTATTATATTAGACTCTAGTATAGCTAAGTATTTTATAGCTAGCTACTAATAGTATCTTATTTTATATAATAACTTTAGAAGTAACTTACTATTAAATATAATAAATACTAATTGGGTCTAGATCTAATTTAGAAGTAGTATATAGTTTATATCTAAAAGTATTATTAATATACTAATACTATTAGAAAACCTTATATTTTATATAATACCCTCTAATACTTTATTCTTATTTTACTTAGTAAATATAAACTACTATAATATCTAGTTTAATAACCTTATAAATAAGCTAATCTAAAGTAATACTTTTATATCAATAATATATAAATAAGGCTACTTATAAATATCTCTAGACTAACCTATATAAGGTATTACTTAGTATTATCTTATAAATACTAAACTTTAAAAAGTTTATTACTAGTTTAACTATCTATTAATCTGATACTTATATAAGATGCAACTATAACTTTAATTATAAGGTTATTATTAAAATAGTTTACCTTAATAATAATTAACTAACTTTATATATTATTAATATTATTATCTCTTTCTAAGTAATATACTTTCTTAATAATATTACTACCAAGAATATATAGAAAGTACTTTAGATATATTATATTAATATTTATCTTAGCTTACTAGATTAGATTATTACTAATACTAGTCTTAACCTCTATTTAACTAAGTTTAAATAGTTTATATCATCTCTTTTAATCAATATAAAAGAGATATTAATTAAAGTATATAATAGTATTAATAAGGTTAAAAGATACTATGTATTATTTTATTATATATATAGGATCTTTTATAATAAAAGCTTTATTTTAATTATTACCTTTTAATTAATAATTAAGGTTATTAATAATATTACTAGCTTGGATAGTCTTCTACTTACTTCATTAGCTTTCAATATATACTTATAAATTTATAATATATTACCTCTATTACCTTTAATTATTAAGAGAGCTAAAGTAATAGAAAAAATAATAGAAATAATATAATTAATCTATATAAGATACTAAGTAATTAAAGTAATAGCTACTTAGAATAGCATAGATACCTTAGAAATTATTCCTCTCTTACTTTAATCCATAGTCTATATTTAATATAAAAAAGATAGTTAGTAAGACTTTTTTCAACTTATTATAAGTAATAGTATTACTTATATCTTAGATCTCTTATATAGCTTATAGACTTTTTACTTTATTATAATAAAGTTTAGTATAATAAAATAGGTAATGTAATAATATATCTATACTAGTTAATAATAGTATTAGAAATAGCTTAAGAGAGCTTTTTTAAAAGTAATAGTAGCCTAGTTATAGCTAGAAAGAATAATAGCTAGAGCTCTCTTAAAAGTAATAATAATAATAAGCTTATTATTATCTCTTCTAATAAAATACCAAATACTATAACTAAGAAAATATACCTTAGATAGACTACCTATTTCTTATAATAATATACTAGCTTCTTTAATTAGATTAAAATATACTCTACTTCTATTAAGATATATATAAATTATAATCTCTTTTATTATGTTAAAAAAAAGGCTAATTATTTATTAACTCTGAAGCTCTACAAAAAAGGGATTATTATTACCTCTAGTTATCCTTTTAAGTAAGCTAATAAAACTAAAGTTAATAAACTTATTAATTATAATATATTTTCCTTTATATTATATAATAATACTAGGTATATAAATATTTAGATCTTTAAGTTCTATATAATTAATAAAATTAAGAGTAAGAATAAGATATACTATAAAAAGTTATATCTTATTATCTAAGAATATACTAATAATAATAAATAAGTTCTTTTTATCCAATTACTAACTGTCTTATAAACTAGTTAATGGATTATTTTTATTTTAATATTATTACTATTTTATAATCCTAGATTCTTATTGTAGCTTTAAGATATTACTTAGGTATATACTTAGTCTACTATCTCTTTAAATTAGACTATTTTAGTATACCTATTAATATAAGTATAATATCTATATTTTAAAAATATAATAATATAGATTATTAAGCTATTATATAATATTATAGAGATGGAGACATACTAATAAGTAATATAATTATTACTATATAAAAAAGCTTTAAATAAATACTTTAATATTTAACTCCTACTTTCTTATTATAATACTTGAAAACCTAGACTTTATATTTATTATAATATAAATAAATAATACTATTAGCTTTTTAAATAAATCCTCTTCTACTTATAAAAATAATATACTTAGTAAGGTAATATTTATAACTAAAGATAAGTAAACCCTTACTATTAATATCTCTCTTATATTTAATAAAAGAGTAGTCTCTCTAGCAACTAATAAAAAGCTTAATCTTTAATAAAAGAGGTAAAGTAAGAAGCTTTAGCTTATTAATACTATATTATCTAATACTATTAAGTAATATATTAAGTAATAGTCTCATAGTACCTATATTATATTAGTATACTAATCTAAGGCTTATTTTAATTACTCTATTATAGTATAATATTAGACCTCTAGTACTAATAATATTATAACTCTTAACTACTATGTTAAGTAGTAAATAAAGAGCCTTAACTATAGCTTACTTTTTTACTTATTAGACTTACTTATTATAAAGCTCTTTATTTTTATTAATAGATTCTTTATTAATAATAAGGATTATATATTATAACTTAGATTTAATATTATTTTATTCAATAAAATATTTATTACTACTAAAGATATTATAGCTTATAATATCTTTATAGTTATTAGTAATATCTTATACTTTAGTTTCATAAAGTATACAAGAGTAATCTAAAGTATATTAGTATTGGAGATATATAGTATAATTACTAATATTAATATAGCTTATACTATTATAACTATCTTAAAATAGGTTATTAATAAACTATTAATACTTACTATCTTTATAGTTCTTTATATAGATTTATATTTATTATATAAATACTTTATAAAATGTAGTATTACTAAGAAGAAATACCTAATAATTAATATTATAGCTCTTTAATAATTATATAAGAGATAAAAGGTTTATAATGTTTACTAGATCTATAGTAGTAATAACCTTATTAATAGGTTTATAAAAGTAGCTTTAAATAAGGTATTAAAGTAGTTAATTAGTAATAAGATAGTAATAATGAAAATAAAGAGATAGGTATTAAAAGCTATATAATAAATTATAAAGTAGAAAAGTATTAAATACTTTAGCTTTTTAAATTATTATTATATTTTTAAGTTTTCTAGCTTAAGAGAAAGATATAGGCTATTTTTATTACTTTGGAAAAGTTATTAGTATTAGAATACTAATTCTACTGTTAGATCTTGGATAGACTTAAGCTAGTAGTTATATACTCTAATATATAATCTCTCTTAGCCTCCTTCTCTATATCTATAATCTATCTAGCTAATAACTTTATCTTCTTCTTCTTCTTCTTTACTATTATATAATAACTTTAATAATAATAATATACTCTATTTCTAACTATTATATAACCTCTATAATACTAATAAATACTTTAGTTAAGTTACTTAATATTTTAAGTATTCTCTTTTATATAAGTATTTAAGAAAATTTACTATTACTATAATATTATTATTATTTCTAATATCTCTATCATCTTATTTATTAATTTAAATTTATCTACAATTAAGTCTTATTTATATTCTTTGTTTTTAATAATATTAATAATACTTTAAACTTTCAGCTTAATTATTACTTTATAATCTTATTTTCACTTAAGAAAAAACTTTATTTTATTAAAGTATATATTATATATTATAATAATATATTATATATCATAATAATATATTATAATAAGAGAACTTAGATCCTAAAAAGATTATATATATTTTATACATACTTTATAGGATATCTAATATATTCTTAAAGTTTAACTTTAAAATATTTTTACTATATTTCTTTCATATATTTACTTATTAATAAATAAGCTTAGTATTTATAATCTATATAATAAGTAAATAAACTAATTAAGTAAGTAAGCTATTAAACTATAAACCTACTACCTATATTATTTTGATATATCTTCTAATAGAAATAATAATATTAATATAAAATAATAAACCTTAATTGAATCTTATTATTTAAGCTTTTTATACAGGCTATATAAAGACTATATAAGAGATAGGTTAAACCTATAGTATTAGTTATATAATAATATTATAAGGGTTAAAGAGAATAGTATTATAATATAATATTATATTTAACTTATAAACTTTAAAAAACCTTAAAAAAAGGAACTAATTAAGTTTATTCCTAACCTAGGTTTTTATATATTTTCTCTTTAACTTAATAGTATTAAAGAAATAATTAATTGATTTCTTATTAACTATAATATGTTATTGATTAATAAGTATTAAGCTTTAAACTTTATTAAATAAATATTAGAGCTTTAAACATATTTCTTTTGAAAATATAAATATAAAATATCTTGATATAAATATTTTAGTATAATAAATATATAGTTCTTTTTTATGATAAATATGACTATAAAATATATATTATAAAGTTAAATATCTATAACTTCAATAAAATTCACTTAATAATAGATTAAATTATATCTAGAATAGTTATCATAAGTACTAAAACATATTTAAATATAAAAATAATATAGCGTAATAATTAAAAGTAGATTATAATTATTTAAGCAATTAGTTTATTTAGCTATAGTATTTTCCTATATATTATTTTTAAAAGTAAAAGTCTTCTCTTAATCTAGTATATTAAATTTAACCTCTTATTTAATTAGATTATTATAATATTTAAAAATAAATAAATAAGAAATAAAAGAAGCTTAGATTAGGCCTAGTACTTTAATTAACATTTAAAGTTATATGTAAAAGAGAAATATTATTTCTTTATCTTTATATTTATTTAAGTATATTTTATTAAGTTATACTTCTAAAAGCTAGTAACTAGCTAAATTTACCTAGTATATTATTTAAAGTCTCAATATAGTAACTCTATAGGCTAGCTAATTACTAGAAAACCCTTTTATAGAAATAAAACCTAGGTCTTATTACCAAAAAAACCCTAATAGAGAAAAGTACCTATATCTTGATAATTTAATATATTAATATATCTAAATATATCCCTTACAATTAGCTATAGGCTTTACTTTAAATTAACTAGAGGCTTACTTACTTAAGAGCCTCTCTTTATATATAATTATGTAGTAGTATATATAGATTCTTTTTACCTTTTTTAATTATTAATCAAAAAGTATAAAAAGTATATTTATAGTTAAAATTAAACTAATTAGTTATAAAAGTAACTATTACTAGATATATACTACTATATTATATAAGCTTCTTTATCCTTAATAAGTATACAAGTTATTATTTTATAAACTTTAAGCTATTTTATAAGAAAGATAATAATATTATTCTTTATGTATTACTGTATTCTTTTTATTTATTTTAACCCTTAGATATATAGTATTTTATATCTTTAAAAGTAATATATAATTGAGAAATTAAGAATAAGATATAAGGAAGTAATATCTATATTACTAAGAATAATTTCTTTTTAATAGTTTATAAGATCTTTAAATAGCCTCTTATAGAAAAGAATATATAGAGAGATTTTAAAGAAATAAGACTTATTTCTTCAAATATAAAAAGTATATTATTAAAGCCAAATATTAAGTTTTATACTTTAATACCTCTAAGCTATCTTTTAATAATACTATTTATTTAAATATTTAAAATACTATATAATATATTAAAGATAACTTAAGAAATTCTTATAAAGAATTAGTTTATTAATTATTTGAATAGCTTTTTAATATGAAACTTAATAAGTAGTCAGTACATTCTTAAAGATATTGTAGAAATTATATATAAAAATATAATATTAAGATTTTAGCTATAAGCTACTTCAAAGAAAAATAATCTCTTTAATTGATATAAAAGAACTATGAAAATATATCTTAGACAAAGAGGAAGTCTTATTATAGCTAAGGTATAGAATATCTAATTAGAGAGAAAGGTAATGATTTAGATATAAAAGAAAATATATTAGAGTAATAGTTATAAATTAAAAATAGAAACAGGTTAATAGTAATATAGTATCTAAAAGAATACTAAATATAATATATAAATATATTAGTTTAATAATAAAATATTTAAAAAAGAAACGTCTAAGTAATTTAAATTGATTTTACCTTTTTATTATTATATTTTAATTATATTTATAATTTAGTTACAACTTAGTAATTTATATACTTATTTAGTTTACTTACTTATTATATATATTATATATTTATTTATTTCTAATAAGAATAGAGGTTCTATTAGAGTACTACTATATATACTAGTATCTCTTAGTAAAAGTATTATTTAAATTATATCTTTTGTTTTTTAATAAGTATTATTTATTTATAGTACTAAAGTAAGCTTATATTATATATATATTTATATTTATATATATTATAATAAATACTACTTTAAGCCAAAGTTTATATAGAAGTTCTAATAATAAGAATATCTTTATAATTCTTATAATCATCTTTTAGTTTATTCATTCTCTATTACCTGTTAGTTCTTTAGTATTTAATAAAAAGGCCTTAATATTTATTTCTTATCTTCTTATTTCCTTTTTATATTTAGTTTTATTTTTAATATTATTAGCTAAAGTATTTTCATTTTAGTATATCTTATATATATAGATATTATATTACTACTTTATTTATAATATAAAGTATTTAAGAATAGAAAAAGTATTATTATCTATCTTTGTAAGTAATATAATACTAAATGAATAAATTATAAATTTATGTCTTAGAACTATAAGCTATTTAGAGTAATTGAATCTAATGAAAAGTTAAAAGGATTCTATAATATATAATAATATAGATATATAGACCTAGTTTTAGATATTTATCTTAAAAAAACTTAAGTTATATAATAATTCTATAATACTTATACTTTATTTAAGTTAAGTCTTTAATCTTTATTCCCTAAGTACTATATAGAAGATACTTAAGAGCTTTAAAATTAAAGTATTTAGTCTAGAGATACTAAAGATAAGTATTATTATTATAGTTAATTTATACATATCTAGTTGAATAAAAGATTATTATAAAACCTTATATATTAATAAAAGAATTAAGACTATATAGGATTTTATAGTATAATTAAACTAAGTAAAAAGAAATAAATATATATTAAAAAAGGATAATGTTTTTTTATATCTAAGTATCTTTGTTATAATACTCTTCTTATATATACTATAATAAAGAATATAGTAGAGTAGGGCTAGAGTTATAGTATTTACTACTTAGAAGTTAATAGTTAGAGATTTATTTTTTCTTTCTTTTTTAAAGCATTTATAATTCATAAATACTTACTTAAGTATCTATTAAGAGAATATATTTAGATAAAGTATACTTTAGATTAAAGAAAAATAAGTATTTCTTTATATACTTATTTATCTTTTAAAAATTATACTCTAAACTAGAGCCTTATACCCTTATTAATATAGTTTAATATAGTAACTTAGGTAATAGAGAGAGACCTTTACTATATCTAATCTAAGGATAATATATCTATTTAAACCTTAAAAGCTCTAAATAAATTATATCTTCTTATAGTAGATTAGAAATAAAACCCAAGTTACTTAGAGTAGTATTGTATCATTATACTGTTTTATATAGCTCCCCTATAACCTAAGTTTTAAACTATATCCTATATACTTCTAATAGTCTAGTCTTAAGTATTATCATAATAATATCTCTAGGCTAAGAAGTAAGATACCTATAGATTAATTAGTAGGCCCTTAGTAAGATGTTAATCTAACTAGATTAGTTATATATAAATATAAAACCTATATATAGCTAGACTAGTAAGGAGTAATTAAGTTAAACTCTATATTATTATAGACCTCTATTGTTATAATATTTATCTATTACTTTTCTAAGCTTTATTCCCTAGGTATTCTTTTTATAATTATTTAACTCTAAACCTCTTAGAGAAAGCCTTGCTGGTAATAGATAAATTATTATAGATATAACCCTTATAGTTAAAAAGACATTTAGTAATTACTTATAAAAGTACTAATATAGAGCTATTATTATTAAACTTATCTCTAATTAATCTATTATTAATAAAGCTAATATAGGTTATTTAAGAATAAAATTTAACTCTTTTATAATTACTTATTAATTATTTAATAATAATGGAGAAATAATATAAGTATCTTTTCATATACATATATAATAACTTTTAGGAAAATAGTATATCTAAGTAAATATTAAATTAATTATTAGTAATTTAAGCTAATAATTAGCTTTAGCTCATTACCCTAAAAAGTTATTATATTAAATAAGCTTTTATAAAGATAATCTCTTTACTATAGATATAGTAGTATAACTAGTAATTTATACTTAATATATTAAGTAATAATAAAATAACAAGCTCTTAAGTTATCTTTAAAGTATTTATTTATTAATTATATATTAAACTAAAACTCTAGAAGTATTACTTCTATAGCTAGCTCTATGAAGCCTATTAATAAACTAACTAATTCCTATTATAACTTTTTACTAAATAGTTAGTACAATTTTAGGCCTTAGATACTAAGAACCTTAAAGAGAATTAATTATTAGCCTTCTTGCTTTTCTATTACTTATAACTAGGGTTATAAAGAGTATTAGTCTAGTAGAAGTACTCCCTCTAAAAGCTATAAGATATTACTCTTACTACTAAAAGACTAGGAAGTTTAAATAGACTAGTCTTTAGATAAAGTATTATTTTAAGTATTAGAGATACTAGATTATCCTACTATTAGTAAGCTACTAATAAAGAGAATATACTTCAAGGCTCTAGAATTATCTTTTACTAATATATTAATAAAGCCTTATAATAATAATAATAAGTATTATTTAATTTTATTAGTATTATAGAGGTTATATAATAGTTAGAAATAGTATATATTACTATTACTATTATTATTATATAATAAGTAAAGAAGAGAAGAAGGTAAAGTTACTAACTAGGTAAGATTATAAATATAAAAGAGAAGACTAAGATAGGTTATATACTAAAGTATATAACTACTAGCTTAGGTCTATCTGATATCTATAATAAGAATTAATACTCTGATACTAGTAACTTTCTAAAGTAATAAAAATAACTTATATCTCTCTCTTAAACTAAAAAGCTTAAAAATATATTAATAATCTAAAAAGCTAATTTATTTAATACTTTTTTATTATATACCTCATCATATAATCCTTAATACTTATCTCTCTATCTTAATTATTATTATCTTACTACTAACTAACTACTTTAATATCTTATTTAGAGCTATCTTTATAAACCTATTAATAAGGTTATTATTATTATATATCTAGTAGACTTCATAAACCTTCTGCCTCTTATATAACTATTATAGAGCTATAATATTAATTACTAGCTATTTCTTCTTAGTAATACTAAGTTTTATAATATACTTATATAATAAGTGTAAATCTATATAAAGAACTATAGAAATAATAAGTATTAATAGTTTATTAGTAACTTATTCTAAGGTTATTATAGCAATATAAGCTATATTAGTACTGGTAATTATATTATGTATCTTTAATACTAATATATTCCAACGTATTTTTATATACTTTATTAAACTAAAGTATAAAATATTATTAGTAATTATAAAGGTATTATAAGCTATAGTATTTATAATAATAATAACTATTTTATTAACTAAAATAATAATATATCTAAGTTATAATATATAATTCTTATTATTAATAAAAGATCTATTGATAGAGATAAAGAGCTTTGGAATAAGTAAGTTTAATCTATTTAACTTAATTATTTTAGACTACTATAAGCTACCTAAAATAGTCTACCTAATATATAGTATTATTATAGTATATTTAACCCTTTAAAAGTACCTCTAACCTATACTATATCTTAATAATCTAATGTATTATAAAAACCTAATAAGTTAGAGTAATTACTAACTTAGACCTTACTTTAACTATGGCCTAGATGCATATGCGAATTGCCCCGTAGCGCCCGTCTATCGGTGTGGCTTGGCGATGGCGATCAGCCACAGCCTGGCGACTGCGGCACTGTTAAACCTACCCTCAAGGTCGTGATAGCTTCAGAGCCACTGAACTACCAGCCACATATGGAGTGTTTTTGGAGGCGTGCCTGAGGGCAGATTCTTCTAGTGTACTAGGAGTTAAGGGTAAAAGATGGCAAATCTTAGCCCATAGTGCGATAATATAATTGATCTGTCTAATAATATGAAAATCACGTGCTGAAAATGCCCCCCTTGACTGTTGTTCGTAGGTGAAGTCAGCCGGCCGAAGCAAAAGTTGCTGACAGCAGAAGCTCTATGTAAAGGGTTATGGATCAGGGAAGGTAGATAGCAAGGATAACGATGCAATAGATGATAATAGGTGTGGGTATGTTGTAAGAATTCAAGCTGACTTCCAAGTGGCTTGTGTGATGGGCCTTATTTATGGGGCTTGATTGCTAATGTATGCCTAGGCTAACCTTTCTACTGAAGGCTCGCTAGATGTCTGGTGACCCTCTTATAATTGCCCCCCTTCTAGAAGCCTTGTCCTTAAGGCTACATAGAGCTAACTATCTAACTTGTGAGATAGCATAACTTATAGCTTACTATTACTACTACAGTTACTTTCCCATAGCCTATCTAATCTGTTAGAGGTCTTGACTTACCTTATAGGTTAGAGGTTATTATAACTTACTTTACTAGAGGGCATAGGTCTATTAGAGCTGTCTTAGCAATTGTTTATAAAGTAGCTATAGGTAGCCTTATTAGTATTAAATTTACTCTTCTTCTCTATACTATTACTTACCTCTTATAGCTATTACATTAATATATATAACTTCTAGGGGTCTAGTATAATCAGTAGTCTTATAGCTTTATTTCTAGTAAGTCTAGTAATATAACTAGAATTAATAAATACTAGTATTATAGCTAAGCTTACTATAGTTATTATGAGTAATAATAGGCTTTTCTACCTAATTATACTTATAATTACTAACATTTTTCTATTCTTATTTTAATTAGTAGTCTTTTACTATATCTTTACTAAGATCTTTATAATTAGTAGTATTACTTTTATTATTACTACCTCTCTTCTTAAAAGTAGTATTCTTATTATACTAATATTTTAGTAGGTAATCTTAAAAGGACTCCTATAAGTACTAGGTAGCTATAGCTACTACCTAAGGTTACTAATTATTATACTTTTAATAGATAAGGTATTATTAGATCTATAGTTAGAGGTAATAGTAAAAGTTATAGGTATAGGGCTTATTCTCTTTAAAGTTTATACCTAAGGCTTAATAGATTACTAACTACTTAGTAAAGAATTATAAGAGCTTCTAGCTATTATAATAATAGCTATTATAGAAAGACTTATAGAGGTACCTTTCTTAAAGGGCTAGGTTAATATATATATAGTAAATAGATACTATAAAGGTTACTTAGGTAACTTCTTTTAAGCTAGCTTAGTAATACCTCTACTTTATCTAGAGATCTAGTAATAATTTTAAAATAGCCTTGTAGATATACTAATTATCTTAAGTATCTAGCCTTATCTAATCGCTATTTTCTATATCTATTAGTTAGTTAAATACTTTAGTAGGGGTACTACCCTCTTAAAGGATTTTATAAGTATAAGTAAGGGGTTTCTTATAATATAGAGCTAGTAATAATATAATAGTAACTATAAGTATTATAATAACTATTACTCAATACTTATTAAATAGTTATAAAAGGTTTACTTATTACTAGATTAATTACTAAAGGATAGTATCTCTTAGATCTATTAGAGGTCTAGTTAATCTACTAAACCTAAGGGTATTAGTTACTCTATTATTAGTAATATCTTAGTAGCTATAATTACTTACTATTGCCTAGTCTAATCCCCTTAGGTAAAAGGTAGAGCTTAAATAATTATAAAAGGTTATAGATTAGAGAAGGTAGATAGTAAGGATTATAATATAATAGATAATAATAGGTGTGGGTATATTATAAGAATTTAAGCAGATTTCTAAGTAGCTTATGTGATAGGCCTTATTTATAAGGCTTGATTACTAATGTATGCCTGGGCTAACCTTTCTGCTAAGGGCTCGCTGGATATCTGGTGACCCTCTTATACTCTAGAAGTTATAGTCAAAGGCCATAGGCCCTATAATACTATATATAGTAATAATAATTTATTTAAATATTACTTTTATAAAAAATTAACTTACATACTTTAATTATAATTTTAATATTATTTATTAATAATCTAAAGATTATATTCTTTAATACTTTTATAAAACTTATTATCTCTACTTTAAATATAGTATTAAACAGAAAAGTATGAACAATTTACTTCAAGTATTATTAAACATAAGCTTTATTAATAATACTAATAAAAAGAGCTTATCAGTAATTATAATAAAGCTTTTAATAAAATAATTATACAGTAAATTAATAAGTAAATAATAATTATAATCTTAATTAGTAAAGGTAAATTATTAATATTACTACTAGCTATTAAAGAAATACTCTTTATAAGTATAAAGGGCTAGTACTACTATTATAAGTAAATTATAGCTTAATTCTAGTTATCTAAAGCTAAGAAGAAAAGTAAGTTTCTTATAGGTTATATATACTAGTTATATAGTTATATATATATATATATATAAAATAGGTTTATATACTTAGCTAAGTGATATAGTAGGTATAGCTTAACTATTACTATTATAGTATAGACCTATAATATATACCCTACTCTTTTTACTAGCTTATAAAAAAAATAATAAACTCTTTGTTACTTTATAGTTTCTTTTTCTTTATTTTCTTTATTAACCTTTTTATTATAATACTATAAGGTTTTTAAATTATATAGTACTTATATTTCTTATAAATTACTTACTAACTACTACCCTTTTTTAGTAAAGAGGTTAATTTAAGATATCTATAAGTTATTTCTCTTTTATTATTATAATATATATATAGATATATATATATTCTTTTAATTAAGTTAGTTACTAATAAGAGTTATAGCTTTTTATAATCTCTAACTTAGAGAATAAGGACTTTAGTATTCTTTTTTTTTAATCTTATTTTCTTTATAAATTACTATTTTTTATAATTATTATATTTATGGGCTAATTTTGATATATATAAATAGTATACCTCTTTTTTAATATCTTTAGTATTTATTAATTTATTTATAGTAAAGCTTAAGTAAAAGCTTAAGTTTATTACTTATCTTATTGAATACTAATAATATAAGTTATTTTTTACTTTAAGTAAGCTTTACTTTTCATCTTATTTCTTATATACTTATTACTTTATAATTAATAAAAATACTAACTTTTATTAAGAAAACCTATTTTCTTATAATACTTAGTATCTCTATTATACCTAAAGTAATTAAAAGTACCTCTTTAATATAAGCCTTTATATATTTATATTACTATTACTTTATATTAATGTTATAGCTAAAGATTTCTAAGAGTTTTATAACTCTTCGTCTTAAAATAATAATTACTATTATTACCGTTAAGATAGTTAATATTATACCTTTTAATATTATAAAGCTTATAAGTAGTCTTTTTTAATATATGAGTTATATATAGTATATTAACTTAGTTTCTTTTTTAAAATATAGCTTATTATTTGACTATAAAAGCTTAAATAGCCTTTATAAAGCTTAAGTACTTAGCTTTTATAGCTAAAAAGTATACTTTATAAAGTACTTATAAGGCTACTTATAAAGTCTTTATTATTTTTATATTAGTCTCTTTTTTTCAGTCTTATTAGTTACTTTCTTTATATCTATTATTACTAATATTACTTTTACTTATATAGCTCTTACTAAGAGTAAGCTTATACTTACTTAAGTAAAGTACGTAGTAATTACTTAGAAGAGTATTACTATTTCTTTAATTACAATAGATTATTCTTATAAGCCTTATATATAATTCTCTTAACTATTTTCTTTTTTAGTTTATTAACTTTATTTATACTAATAATATAATTTTATATTTATTACTTTTATTAAACCTTAAAGCTCTTCAATATTAAGAAGTTTTTTGACTTTTACTTTATATATATATATCTTATATACTATTACTATTCTTAGCTATTTTATAAAATTAGTATTATTTTAAGCTTTAGCTTTTTAATAAGAGATTTATTACTTTACTTTTTTTTATTTTATTTCATATATCTTCTTTAAATATATATAATATTTTTATTATCTATAGATATAAAACTATGTTTTCATTTCTATATATTTAAATTACTATCTTCATTAGAAATTTAAATAATTTCTATATTAGCTTAGTAAACCTTTTTAATTATATAAATACCTATTAGATACCTTTCTGTTACCTCTTTTATACTCTTTATTTAATATATAAGATTTTTATTACATATTATTTTTTCTTATTATCTTTAATAATCATAAATAGTTAATAATTAATTATTACTTACTTTAAAAAAGAGTTATTTATAGCTCTTTAGAGTAAGTTTATACACAAATAGTTATATATATAGCTAAGTATATTAAGTTTAATAGCAAGAGAGCTAACAATCTTAGTTATTTATCATTTATAACATAACTAATTAAGCTTTTAATTTAAATATAATAAGTAATAATTATATATAGTTAACTAAACTTTATTACTTATTTTAAATTATTTTATTACTTTTTTTATTGATTAGTTAAACTTTTATTTCTTATTATATAGTAGTAATAATTACTTAATATATTACTATTATGTTAGATATTCTTTAGATAAGCTTTTTAATAAGCTTTTTATATAAGTTTAATATAAGTATTATATTTTCTATTATTACTATAAGCTTTATATAATACCTATACTTAAAAAAGAATAAGCTTACTTTTATACTTATAATCTTATAATTATTAACTATTAGTATTATTATAAAAGTTTAGTATACTTGGTCTTCTCATAAGTAATTAATATATATTCTTAGTATTACTTATATCTTTTAATTAAATCTCTCTATAGTTTTATTACTGTAGAAGTAGTATATAATACTCAAGTACTATTTAACTTTAATAAGCATATAAAAGTAAGTTTAAAACTGATTAATTTAATTACTTTTTTAGTTATTAATAATACTTTTACATATACTATAAAAATAAAAATATATTTATAAAAAGTACTCAATATATACTTGAATATTTATTATTAATATAGGTTGAATTATTATTAATTTCTTAAAGTAGTTTATAATAACTTATATATATCTAACTCTATTTAAGCTTAATTTAAAAAGGTTAATAATAAAATCTGTTAAGAGCTTATATCTTAAGCACTTGGGTATACTTAGAGGTTATAAATACCCTTTTTTTACTTTATATTAAATCTTCTTATTATCATAAGTATTATAATTATATATAAAGTATTATATTACTTAGAATTAGGTTAACTAAAAAAACCTTTATAATAATATGAAAAAGCGTTATTTTATCTTAGGTAATTCATTACTAATAAGTTATAGTTTCTTTAGATAAGTTATATATATAGTTTATTTTTAAGTATATTAAAGTTAAAGTAATTAAGTACTTAAAGCTAATCTTCTTAAGTAAGATATCTTATAGAGTTAATAATATAATTTATAATCTATATATAAATCTTAAGGCTAGCTAGTAGTATATAATTACTATATATTATAATATAATATATCTTTTAAAAATTAGTATTTTAATCTTACATTTACTTCTAGAGGTATTAGAAGTAATTATTATTATTAACATAATGGTATATAAGGCTTTTAGTATATTATTATTATCACTATACGTTATTATAGGTAGTTAGGTATTATCTATAATTAATTAAATAATCTAGTCTTACTTTGTTTTATTTAAGTTATTTATAATTATATATTATCTATACCAAAAGAATATATCTAGTATACTAGCTTTCTTATTTAATTAGTATTTAATTCTAAAATTATATTTAACCAATTCTTTTACTCAATAACTCTATCTTTTTATTAACTTTTCCTTCTTTATAAAATACTTAAAAGTCTTATAATGAGTAATAATATTGAAAGTAATATATATATTATATAACTTAATATATTAAGTATATATATATTTTAGAATACTAAGTAATTTCTTGTTATAAATAAAGTAGTTATATTAAGCTAGAGTTAATTTCTATAAATAAAATATTATAAAATAATACATACAATCTTTATTTCTTTATATAAGTATACCTCTTAATACCTAACCTAAGTAATCTAGCTTTAAGAAGGTTAGTACTTTTATATCAAAGTTATATAATAATAATATAAAAGAGAAATGTTTCTTTAATTATTAGAATATATAAGTATATTCTTATAATTATATAAAGGTTATACCTTTTTTAGTTAAAGCTATTTATAAGCTAATTATAGAGGTATTATTTATAATAAATATCTAATAATAGTTTATAAATCTAAGAAAGCTTTATATTCTTTTTACTATTTAAAGCTTTAATTATTTATAGATAGTATATATCTTTTTAAGGTTAATAAAGACTTTTTTCTTAGCTTTTAAAATAAAACTAATATACCTTACTCTTTTAATACTAAACTTACTCTTATTAGTATTCAGAATTAAACTTATAGCTTATAAAGTATTAAGTATATATTATATCTTTTTCTTATAATCTTTTCTTGACTTATTCAGGTATATTAATATATTATTTAAGTATATAACTATAAAGCTATTTAAAAACTCTTATAAGGTATTATTAATATAATATTAAAAGTTAGTTAATATATTTATAAGTTTAAATAGAATTACTATTTATTTAAAAAGACTATATTATATATAAGATATAGTTTTATATTTATTATTATTTATAATTTATAACTTATAAATGGTAATAATAATATTTATTTTAATAGATTACTTTATATATCTTACTTATCAGAAGCTTTTAATAATAAAGGGAAATAAATATTAATTCTTTTTTATAATAGTACTAAATATATAGTAATTATAATAGAAATATAAGCTTTTACTTACTTTATAAATAAATAAAATAAACATACTTACCTTAAAGTTACTTATATAAATAAAGCTCTTATTTAATAAGTCTTTGAAAGTCTTTTTTAGTATTAATAACTCTTTATATAATATATTATAAAAAGAGCTCCAGAGTAATACTATACTTTCTTTAAACTCAATCTTATAGTCTAAGCTAGAATAGTATAATAAGAGCTCTATCTCTTTATCTAAGTTAAATAACTTATTAAACTTATTATATACTTATTATAATAAAGTAATAAACTTTACTATTTATTTTATATATTTCTTATTCTTAAGCTATAAAGCCTTCTTAATATCTTTAAAGCTTATAGCTATAATTTAGTTAAAGATTTTATAACTATTAAAGAGAACCTCTAAGTTATAATTTCCTTTATAGTTCTATTAAATAATATATTACTAAATAGTTATAAATAATATAGTATTTAAGATACAAACTATTTAAATCTTATATATTCTTTTTAAGTTTTCTTAGTTTATTAGTTTTAAAATAAGCTTTACTTTATTATAATAAACAGTTTAGTTTATAATATAATAAACTATATTATTATATTCTAATTATAGCTTTTTCAAAAAGATATTAATATCTAAGTTAGGTATTATATATATATATATGTGTATATTAGATATATCTACTAAGTTTTAAATTTAATATAATAACTTCTATTAATTAAATCTAAAAAGTATTATCAATAAATCTTTTTAATAGTTAGAAATACTATTTTATATATAATAAGTACTATTAGTATATACAGTCTTTATTTACTATTATAAAAATATTATAGCTAAAATTAATAAGAGCTTATATAAGAGGTAATTTATTTATATAAGCTTCTATTAATATAATAAACTTATTTATAAATTAATCATATTTAAATAACTTCTATCTTATATATTTTTTACTTATAAGCCCTAAACCTTAATTTTGTTTTAAAGTTACTTTATTTTTAAACTATTATTATTTTCAATAATATTATACTTATCTTAGTTATTATTATTAAAAAACTTTTTAAGTTATAAACTAGTAATCTTAATAATATATAAAAGTATTGTTTATATATTATTCTTATCTTATTTCATAAAGTAATTATAAATAAGATATCTAATTTTATTATACTTATAATACTTATATATCTTAATATGCTTTTTATATACTTTTATCTTTTAAATAGCTTTAATAAATTTAAATATAAACCTTTTATTAGTATTTATTATCTTATTATAGCTTAAGAGATATAATTTATATACTTATTCTTTATTAGTAATTAAACTTTTTACTTTTTAAGCTACTTTAAGATTTATTATATAAATGTTGGAATATCAATATCACATGACCGTACGATACCTACTTTGGAATTATGGTCAATGCACAAAGGTCACAGAATGGATATCTAGACCTCGGTTATAGGGGAGGCTTAAACACAGTTCTTACACTTACATGACTCACGTACGAGAACAGATAGATATATCTGTTCGTACGACTGACAATCATGTAGTTAGGAAAGATAGTCATAACAATAGAATTGTGCCTCACCCCATACTTTGTTTACCCCGGTTACGATCGTACCGGACTCTCATGGACAGGAGAGAGTCCATTCAACACTGATCAGTGATTGCTTGGACAATCACAGATTGGCAAGAGTGAAGAGACAAGGCTTGAGTCGTACGATAGATTATTCCTGAGGTTACCCAACTGCGGAAGGGTTCAAGGACTAATCTACTGTGACACCACTTGTGCTACCTTCCCCTGTGTGCAACAGAACAGGGACGACTATAAGGATCCTCTCTACTATTGTACGAAGATCTGACGTAGTGTGCAGCATCTGCATAACCATCACCATCAACCTGACGTCGTACGTTACGAAACGACTACCATCATGACAACAGAATCTCCCCAAGGCAACGTGGAGCAAGACTCTTCTGACGGCTATGACTTCTCGTACGAAGACATGGCTGATGGAAGTAGTATCCCACTTACAACCTGGAGATCACAAACAACACCCCAGTACTGGACAGAAGAATGGGAGATTGACCTGACGACTATACAACAGAAGAAAAAAAGGCTTACTACATACGTAGCGTACGAGCTTCACCAGATGATCCACATGAACCAAGATCAACTCCTGTTTGAGCGTACGATACTCTCAGATTTTGAAGACTGGACCTCAGAACACTGGAGACAAGTCTATAAATCATTCATACGAGAACTTCTTAAGCAGATCAGCAAAAAGGGAATATATCTAAACCTACGTTTAGATGAGAAAGACCAGATTGTTGACCTCGTACGAAGAATACGGGAGAAGTACAACCAGGCAAATTCTTCACGCACGATAGGCACCCCAAGCCATGTGTCAACAACACCAGTACGACAACCTCAACCAGCATCTAAGCAGAACATTGCTGAACAAGCGGTAGAATCTATTGAGCAAGTGTACAACTCAACAGAGGCTCAACAACCAGCCGTACGAGACCAATCACCAGTCAGAAACATACCACCAGCCTCAAGATTTACCCAGGAGGTTGATAGTTTCCCAAAGTACCAAGGTCGTACGACACCTCTACATCAAGGAGACAATGTCTACAACCTTCCACCACGTCGAATAGTCCAGAATGGACCGTGCGAACCAAGTTTAGTTTCTGCATTCCACAAGGGATGGAGAAAGGAAAGGAACTACACAGGCAAACCGTACGATATCCTATACGACAAGGCGAAGATGTTCATTAGTGTTTGCCGACGTCTTGGGATCACAGAAGATCAATATCATGCGATCTTCCCTGATATTCTATCAGGTCGTGCGGAGGAATTCTTTCTACATTTCATAGGCCCTACAAGGCGATGGGACGAGATGTACGACATGCTGGATAAGCACTTTAATACAAGCACCAACCATGCTCTGTATTATACAGACTGGACCACAATGACATTCGCACGAGTCAAGAGGGAGAATCCAGAGAAGAACAACATGGAGATCCTAGACCTTCTTCTAGACAAACTACCTATCGTACAACGAGCTCTAGGATCCAACTTCCAAGGAGAAACTATGCTTCGTACGCAAGTTATCCATGCCTGCCGAGGAATCCAAGAACTAGAAACAGCACTTAGTAACCTAAAGGCACACCACACGTGCGAGGAATTCTTTTCCAACCTAAGGGCATCAATGCAGGTAGCCTTAGACAGGAAACAGACTTCGCACGAGATCCTATTTGTCGACAGGCGGTACACATCCAACTATAGGGACCGCCAGAGACCATCGTACAAAGAAGGAAGAAATTTTCAGAAACCCCAGCTCAACAGAGGTGGAAGTGGACGACCATTTCAACAGAAACCATATCGTACGAACACTCCTAAGAAGTGTTTTGTATGTAAGAAGGAAGGCTGTTGGTCAACTAACCACTCGGACGAGGAACGGAATCAGGCAAGGAAGCAATACCTCCAAGCCTGTGAAGTTCTAAACCAGGACCCAGGAGACTTTACATCGTACGTTATGAGTGTTGAGGGTGAAAACCCTGTGGAAGAAGACGAAGAAGACTCGTATGATGAAGATGAACCACATGGCGATGAGGAGACATCATCATACCTCATGTCATCGGCATTCTTCCATCGCACGACAGGAGAAGACATCTTCTCAGCACCAAAGACCACAGAGGCCAGTCAATTCATGTTGCAGGACCCCTATACTACATCGTACCAAGGAGAGCTATGGGATACAGGAGCAGCTAAGTTCTCGACAGTAGGGAAGCCCCAGGTACTAGCGTACTTAAGGGAGAACCCTCGTGCGAGGATAGATTGGAAACCAGGATCAGCCAACGTACGATTTGGAGCTAGCACATCTATTACATCTATCGGTACGATAGAAATGGAGAGCTCCCTTGGCCAAGTCACATACCACATCCTGGATGCCCCAACACCATTCCTATTTTCATTGTACGATGCAGACCGACTAGGAGCATACTTCAACAATGTCAATAACATGATCGTACGAAAAGATGGAACACACATCCCAGTCATCCGAAAATGGGGACATCCATTCTTCAATCTCAGTCGTACGGAGTCGAGTACGTTCTTTACAGAAGAACAGCTTAGAAGACTCCATAGACGTTTTGGACACCCTCGTACGGACCGCCTACATCAACTTCTGAAGAATGCAGGACATGATGACATTAATGTCTCTATTCTAGAGAAGATCCAGAAGTTCTGTCATCACTGTCAATCGCACGACCCAGCGCCAAGGCGATTTAAGTTTTCCTAAAAGACGAGAGTTACTTCAATTATGAGATTGTAGTAGACGTCGTACGATTAAGGGATAAGAACGCACTACATGTTATCGACACAGAAACCAGCTTCCAAGGAGCCACATTCCTGAAATCACTATCCGCACGAGAAACATGGAACGCCCTAACAAGATGCTGGATCAATACGTATGTAGGTCCACCAGACCATATCGTACATGATCCAGGAACCAACTTTGCATCCGAAGAGTTCAGGAACAATGCAACGATCATGGGCATATCGTGCGAAGAAATGCCAGTGGAGGCTCACTGGGCAGTTGGAAAGATTGAAAGGGCACACGCACCCCTTAGACGTGCATACGACATCCTCTATGAGGAATTAGGGCATTGTACGGATGAGGAAACAATCCTCCAAATGGCAGTCAAAGCCCTGAACGACACAGCTGGACCACACGGCATCGTACCAACTCTTCTTGTCTTTGGAACATATCCAAGGATTAATAAGGATTCACCTCCATCGCACGATATTACACAACGAGCACAGGCTATTCAAAAGGCTATGAAAATGCTACAAGGCATTCGTGCGGAAGTAGAAATCAATCATGCGATAAACACACGGAACGGCCCAAACCTCCAACAGGTTTTATCACTACCTATAGGAAGTAAAGTCCTTGTATGGAGAGAGAATAAGGGATGGGTAGGACCGTACGAGATAGATGGCATTGAAGGCCATACTATTACCGTACGAATGGTCAATGGTCCAACCCAGTTCCGTGCGACACACGTCAAACCCTATTTCAGGGAGGATACACCTGAAGAACAGGATTCAGAAGTCGCACAGCCAACCCCTCAAGAACAGCCAAAGAAGAGGGGAAGGCCAAAGAAAGGACAGAGGACTGCCGTACGAAGGTCAAATAGGACAGGTATGACATACCTATCCCAGAAGGAGAAAGACCACTATGAGCTTGCCCTAAAGCTGAGACGGGACAACATTATCACAACACCTGGACTGCCGTACGAAGAATCCGACAGGCTAGAGATTGAAAATCTCATCAGCCAAGGTGTATTTGAAGTCGTACGATACAAAAAGTCAAAGCATGGTCACCTACGGATCTACTCTACACGGATGGTACGGGAGCTTAAAGGGTTACCAGACAAGGCGTACGAGAAATCAAGACTAGTCGTACAAGGCTATGAGGACTGGGAGAAGAGATTCCTTCTCACCCAGGCACCTACAACCCAGAGAATGAGCCAGAGACTCTTGATTTGTATTGGACCTACTCTCGTACGAAGTTTTAGATGCCAGTGCGAACTAAGGGACATCACTCAGGCATACACCCAGTCAACTGACCGACTAACAAGGACAATCATCGCACGACTTCCAAAAGAACTTCAGGAGAAATATCCAGAAGGCACACTCCTACACATCCTACGACCATTATACGGACTTGCTGAATCAGGACTTTATTGGTACAAGACCTACTCAGAACATCACAAGATAGATCTAGGAATGCTAGAGTCTACGTACGACCCCTGCCTCCTATACACCAATAACAACCAGGACATGTTCTGTGTTACAGCTATGCAGACGGACGACACGTTAATGTTCGCGACACTAGCATTCTCAAAGAAGGAGGAAGGGGAATTAGTGAAGAAGGGTCTTCGTGCGAAACCAAAGACCATCCTCTCCCCAGACCAAGAGATTGATTTCAATGGTGGAAAGGTTCGTACGGATAACAACAACATCTGGTTCACACAGAAAGGCCAGATTAGTCGGCTTAAACTTATTGATCCAGAGGCGTACGATGCAAAGCAACAATTCATTTCACAGAGAGCTAGAGCAGCATATGTGGCATCAATCTGTCAGCCAGAAGCATCGTACGATATCGCAGTCGCCTCCCAGATTATGGATCCCAAGAAGGAAGATATAGAAGCATTGAACATACGAATCCAATGGCAAATCAACAACCCTGACAGAGGACTATCCTATGTCCCTCTAGATTTCCATCGTACGAAGATGTATATCTTCACTGACGGGTCATTTGCTAACAACACCGACCTATCCTCACAGCTTGGATTTATTATTGTACTGGCTGAAGAAACAGCTCGTACGACAACAGAGTTTGAAATCAAGGGAAACATTATCCACTGGAGTTCAACAAAGTGCAAGAGAGTCACACGAAGCGTACTTGCAAGTGAATTGTACGGGATGACTACTGGCTTTGACAGTGGGATTTCCCTGAGCACAACCCTGAACAGAATACTTCGTACGCTTCAGCAACCAGATATCCCGGTGGTTATATGTTCAGATTCAAGATCCCTCTACGAATGCCTTGTACGACTAGGAACAACTGACGAAAAGAGACTTATGATTGACATTATGAGTCTACGGGAGTCGTACGAGAAGAAAGAGATATCAGAGGTGAGATGGATCAACGGCAAAGATAACCCAGCCGACGCACTCACAAAGAAAACACCAAACTCCACGCTAGAGCAATTGGTATCGCACAACACTCTGAGGATACGTATGGAAGCGTACGTTGAAAGATTAGGGGAAGAAATCAATTGACAGTTAGAGGTCTGTTTCCCGGGCTCACCCCCGTACGACAGACCGAACTATCTATTTCCCGAAGACCAGAGGGTATCGTGCGAAAGCCAGTTCCAAAACCAGAATCAGAACCAGGCCCAAAGAAACAATCGTGGCATCTTGTCTGGCTCGTACGCCCCAACCCTCCTCAACCACGATACGTACGAGCATCAACAAGACCAATTACTCCTGAGAGTCAACGGCAAGAGGGCGCTCAGCAGTGCCATAGAGGACACGATCCAGGCCCGTACGAGCAACACCAGTACCACAAGGGCAACCAGCAATCAGACGGGGACCAGTTCCGTCATTTCCATCACCTCCAGAACCAGCGCCACCAGGAGCAATCGACATTGCGATGATCGTGTAAGGCTAGCAAGGAAAGGAAGAAGAGGAAAAAGAGGAAGAAAAAACAAACCCTTATATGGGAAGAAAAACCCGTCGTACGCCTACCTAAGTTAGGCAGAAGGTGAAGTTTAAGAGAGAAGGAGCTCACGTACGCACGTGACTTTCCAGAGCGCATCCACCTCACCTTCTACAACCATCACTAAATAAGGAAGGATACGTACGACGATGGAAACAAATAGAAGGGGACATGTTGGAGTTTGATTATTCTGATTTTTTTACAGGTCACAGGATAACAGATCGTACGAATCAGTAGTATAACTACTGAGGCGTATGTGAAGCTATTCTGAGAACAATCAGTGCAACCTGATTGGGTAACGTAAGGGATCGTACGGTTACAAAAAGAAAAGTTGTGAGTGTTGGAATATCAATATCACATGACCGTACGATACCTACTTTGGAATTATGGTCAATGCACAAAGGTCACAGAATGGATATCTAGACCTCGGTTATAGGGGAGGCTTAAACACAGTTCTTACACTTACATGACTCACGTACGAGAACAGATAGATATATCTGTTCGTACGACTGACAATCATGTAGTTAGGAAAGATAGTCATAACAATAGAATTGTGCCTCACCCCATACTTTGTTTACCCCGGTTACGATCGTACCGGACTCTCATGGACAGGAGAGAGTCCATTCAACAATAAAGATATTAAAGTTATTAAATAGGAATATATTAATTAAAGCTATTTAGATATAAAGGTTTAATATATTTAATAGAAATGTTATCTAAGTATTAAAAACTTATATATTATTACTTACTTTAGCTATATAATATTCATTCCATCATAAGAAAGTACTAAAAATATTATGCTGTTTTATTTATAATTTAAAGAGCTTAATTATAGTCTTAAGCTATATATCTAAGTTATTATGAATATAATTAAAGTATTTAAAAAATATATTAAATTATATTAATACTCTTTTCTATCTATTTTATAAAATATAAAAATAATATATTAAAGGCTTATATTTAAGTAAGAACTAATAAGGTATTATATAGCCTTAAGAAAAAAAAAAGGTTATACTTAATTTTTAGTTTATTAGCTATCTATATCTACTAAGAGATATAATTATAGTATTACTTAGAAAAGTTTAAAGGGTTTTAAAATAGCTTTCAATATACTATAATTATATATAAAATACTATCTATATTAAAGATACTTAGTATAGGTACTATAGTACTAAGCTAGGAATTAATATTCTAGTTAGCTAGTAATACTTATAAGAGAAGATTTTCTAATATTCTCTCTAAGTATACTATATATATATTGATTATTAAGAAAATACCTGTTAAGTATAAAACTTATAAAGCTTATATATTTTATATAGCTATATTATCTATTATATAAGTATTTATTTATATAGTATAATTAGTAAATAATAAGTTAATTAAGCTTTAGATATATAAAAAGCTAGTATTATTATTATTTATTTATTTAAGTTAATTATTCTAAACTACTATAAGCTACCTAGAATAGTTTATTTAATATATAGTATAATTATAGTATATTTAACCTTTTAAAAGTACTTCTAACTTATGCTATATCTTAATAATCTAATGTGTTATAGAAACCTAATAAGTTAGAGTAACTGCTAACTTAGACCTTACTTTAACCATAGCATAAATTGCCCCGTGGCACCCGTTTATTGGTGTGGCTTGGCGACGGCGATTAGTCACAGCTAGAGGAGGGCTGTGGCTTTGTTAAAATCATGTGTTAGAAATGCCCACCTTGATTGTTTGCTAGTGAAGTCAGCTGGCTGAAGCGAAAGTCGCTAACGGTAGAAGCTCTAGAAGTTATAGTAAAAGGCTATAGGTTTAGTATTATTATTATAAGTAAATAGTAACTTAATTTTAGCTATCTAAAGCTAAGAAGAAAAATGAGTTTCTTATAAGTTATATATACTAGTTATATAGTTATATATATATATATATATATATAAAGTAGGTTTATATTCTTAGCTAAGTAATATAGTAGGTATAGCCTAGTTACTGTTATTATAGTATAGGCTTATGATAATAAGGAAACTTATTATAGTTTTAGAGATAGATTTACTTAAGAAGTAAAGTAACATAGCTTTGTTATGAATAAAATTAAGTAATAAGAATAAATAATTTATTATAAATAACTTCATGATTTAGATAAATTATAATAACATATAAATAATATAACTAATAACTATAAAGATAATTTAATTATAAATAGAACTTTAATATAAAGATGTATATAATCATTAATTAAAATAAGGAATAATTAAGAAAAGAATTATTATAAAGTATTAATAATTAATTAAAATACTATAAAATAAAATAATAAAGACTATTTTATAATGATTATTAATTACATTTATATGATAAATAGGTATAAATAATTAATATATAAAACTAAAATTAATTAAGTATATAGATCAATTAATAATAAAATAAAACTCTATTAAACTGTAAAAAATAAAGATATATAAAGTCCTAATATATAATTATAATATATACTTATACTTTAAGCTTATTTTAATATATAAGTAAATAGATTATTACTTAATTACTAGGTGGCTAGCCCTAAGAGAATATATTAAATATATAAAAATAGTATAATAAAATCTTAGGGAATAGGTAATAAATAAGCCCTATATATAATAGATACCTAAGGTTTTAGACTAATTAAAAGCTAGAAATCTATAAGGATTTTACTATAAAGAGGTTATTAAATTATAAGAATTATAATAGTTAGTTATATATATATTAATATAATATATATATATATAATCTAGTTACTTATATAGAAATCTAGAAATAAGGCTACTCCTTTGTAGTAAACTCCTAGTAAATCCCTAGCCTTAAATTAGTTTAAAACCTTAATATTTACTATATATATAGGTCTTATTACCTATATATTCTCTAGCTAATTACTATATTATTTCTATATATTTAATGTACCCCCTTAGGGCTACCTAGTATTTAGGTAGTAATTTATCTACTTATATACTAGGGTAGATTTAAAATATAAGTATATAATATAATTATATTTTAATATCCTATATATCCTTACTTTCTATAGCTTTATATAGCCTTACTTTATTATTAGCTAATTTATATATATAATTAGCTTCAAGCCTTATATATTAGTTACTTATATTTATTTATTATATAAATATAATAAAAGGCTACTAAGAAAGTACCTATATTATTTTATTAACTATTATCTTAGCTAACTTCTAATACTTTATAATAATTATTTTTTATAACTTCTTATTATAGCTAGTAGTTATAGATATCTATATAATAAAGCTTTATTTATAACTAGACTATTTCTATAGTAACTAGATATATTATTTATATTTTATTATAATTAATATAAATTATTAGTCTTTTTATAGTAGATTAATCTACTTTATTACTTAATTTTAATATTAGTTAGATTATATTACTCTATCTCTTAAGTAAGTTTATCTCTAAAGCTATAATAAGTTTACTTATAAAAAGTACTTTTTTCATAGTTAATAATAGTATTAGTAGCTTGGTCTTAATAGTTAATATTATAATTATTATTTATTTATTTGCTTATTATATTATTATATTATTAAAAAGCTTTATTATAACTACTTATAAGCTCTTTCTATTAGTATTATTAGTAAAGCTTATATCTAATAATACTTTAAGTATATTATCTATACTACTCTCTTTAACTCTATATTTAAGGTAGTGGTATTAGGTTTTATAAAGGTATTTAAAAATATAATCTATAGCTCATTAGTAAACAATATTAGAATTATAGTTAAAACATATAAGCTAGCTTATAGTAAAAGTAATATCTAGTTATATTATAATCATTATATATAGTATAGTTCTTAGTTTTTACTAATTTATTATAACCTCTTATAATAAGATTATTTCTTTATTAGATATTAACTTTTCTTTATTAATTAGAATTACTTTTATTATACTATAATTTATATAGTTCTTATATAATAACTTTATAGCCGTTTTATAATATACCAACTATAATAGTTATATTTATTTTATATTATAATTATAGATAACTTTAATACCCAAGAATTACTAAAGTAGCTTATTACTTTTAAGATAATATTACTTTTAGAGAGCTACTATTATCTTATAGGTAATAAGCTTATCTTTATAATAAAAGATAAGTATATAGTTATTTATATAAAAGAAGAAAATAAGACTATTATATATCTAATAGTAGTTCTTATTTATAATATAATAAAATCTGAGCTTACATAAACTATATTTAAAGTACTTTTACTAGAGTAATAATAATTATTAAAAGCTATATAATACCTTTTATAACCAAAGAACTTTATCTTCTTTATAATAACCTAGTGGTATCTCTATATATATTATTTTATTAAGTATAATATATACAAATATATTTATTATATTATATTAAAGTAATTCTAAATTAAATTTATAGTAATAACTATTAAGGTCTTAAATAATATACCTGTAAGTATTAATATATATATATATATATATATATATATATATATTATATTCTTTACTTATTAAATAATATATATAATAAGCCTTATTTTAAACTTTATTAATTAGCTATACTTATTAAGCTTATAGGTATATACCTAGTAGTAACCTAGTACTTTATAGCTAGCTATAGCTCTTTACCTAACTATTAGTTATAACTTAGATACTTTATAGCTATAGAAATAGCTTTTTTCTATTACTTTAAATTCTTCTTTATATAGGTAGTTTTTGAGCTTATTATAAATAAGTAAAGAGCTAAGTTCTTTCTAGTAAGTACTAATTTAGCTCTTTACTAATATATATAGGTAATTAGTCTATAATATTATTAAATTATTAGATAAAGTATTACTTATTATAATACGATTTCTCTTAACTTACCTTACAAAAAAAGCTAATTTAAATAATACTTTAGCCTTATTAATATTATATTTTATATATTTTATATATATACTTATCCCTATAGGTAGACTTAGTTATATAATAACTTCTATAAGTTTATTTATATATTATATAGTAATCTCTACTTATATAGTTATTTATATAATAATCCCTATAGATTAATTTATAAGCTATATAATAGTCTTTACTTATATAGTTATTTATATAGTAATCTTTATAGCTTTATTTATATAATATATAGTAATCTCTATTAATATATCTTATTACTTACTTTTCTTATATTTAAGTAATAGCTAGTAATAATAGAAGTTTTTATAGTTATAGATAATATTATTATTACTCTTACTTCTTATATTAAGCTCTACTAGTATACTAAAAAATATAGCTAGTAATAATAGAGAAGGTATTAGTAAGAGAGTAAAGGTTACTTATATATATAAGTATACTTTTACTATACTTTACCTATTACTTTATAGTACTTTAATATATATCTCTTTAATAATATTATTTAGTTATTTTTTAATCTTATTAAAATAAATTAATAGCTTAAGAATAACTAATTCTTTAATATACCTTTATATTACTAAAAGATCTTTATTATATAATTTATTAATAAGATTATCTATAAAGCTATTAAATAGCTTTTTTTTATTAAATATTATATTATATATAATAAAAACCTTATTCTTTATCAGGTACTATATATAATATAAGTTACTTAATATATATCTAATAAGAAACCTAATCTATATATGTAGTAATACCTTCTTATATTTATTATACCTAAGTTATATATTATTTATTATAGTATATATATAGTAGCTATATACTTATAAGTATAAGAGGTTAGACTTACTCTATAGATTAGTATATTTCTTATAGTAGTTAAAGTAGAAATACTAAGCTCAATATAGTATTTTCTACCTCTAAGATACTAAGAGTATTCAATTATAAAGATATATTACTATAGTAAGTATTTCTAGCTATAAGACTTTAAGTAATTTAATATTAATTCTTATATATTTTATCTTAATATTAATAATTACTACTACTTATTCTATAGTTCTATTTTAAACTTAGGTATTTAATACTAAAACCTTAATACTTATTTTATATTTTACTAATATATCTATAATATATTTATAGTAAAGGATTTCTTTATTAGTCTTTATTACTTAAAGTTTTATATTATACTTCATATTAAGTTATATAAGAAAGGTATAAATTATACTCCTAAGTACTTTACTTTTATAGTCTTATATATAGAAGTCTTATATAAAACCTAAGGCTTAATTACTAATAATTATTATTAAGTTATATTTATAGTATTTATAGTTATAGTTATAAAAGTTAATTATAAAGTAGTTACTTAGTTATATAATCTTTATAGATCTATAAAGTTATTACTATACTTATTACCTTATTTTATCTTAACTACAAACTAAGTAGTTTTAAATAATAATATCTTATATATTTATAAGATATACTTCTTATATAATATTTATAAGGTATTAGAGAGCTATAATATCTAAGTAACTAAGTCTCTTATACTATATCTTAGTATTACTATAGATTAGCTTCTTTCTTATCTATATTATATACTTATTTCTCTTTTATAGTATTAGAAATATATTATTAAAGCTCTTATATATTATAAATATAGCTATTATATAACTCTTATATTATAGCCTAACTAGTTAGGGTGCTAGCTAGCGTAACTATATAGTATAGAACAGAGGATAATAATACAGGAGTATTATTACTAAAGCTTTTACTTTATACCAGAGTTAGTTACCCTAACCTGCTTGTAATACAATAATACTCCTACCCCACGTAGAGGTCATAGGTTTAATTCCTATAAGCTAAGACTAGTAGGATTAATTCCTCCCCTACCTAGGCTTCTAACTATAGGTAGTATATATAGGATTGGTTACCCCATACTACTACTAGAGTTTCCCTACTTATACCTATAATATACTTAATTAGTCCTTAGCATGGGGACATGCCTCTCAGAGGGGAGATATGGTATTACAGCCTAACTAGTTGGGGTACTAGCTAGCATAACTATATAGTACAGAATAGGGGATAATAATATAGGAGTATTATTACTAAAGCTTTTGCTTTGTGCCAGAGTTAGTTACCCTAACCTACTTGTGTTATCTTACTTATTAAATAGTATTTAAAAACTTATTAACTATCTTTTTTCTTAATATATCTAATAAGAGAGTAATTAGCTTAATATAGATAGTTATTTCTAGAACTAGTATCTTATTAGATACCTATTCTTCTTAGCTTTATAAATAATATAAGATTTATAATTATTTTATGATATAAAATTATATCTCTTAGCTATATCTTTATTATATTATTCATTAACTAGATTTATACTTTAGTAGTCCTATCTGCTTTAATTATTATATATTATATACCTACTTATAAGAAACTATTAATAATTATATTATATAGATCTATAAACTATAACGTATTATTAAAGATATAATCTATTATATTTAAATTAAGTAATATAGAATTATTTAAAGTATATATTAATAATAATAAGTAAAAGACTATAAAAGTCTTAGTTTAGTAATAGTTATATAATTATTAATCTTTTTATTATATCTTATATATTTATTTAATAAGCTTCTTTAAGTTATCTATTTATTTCTTTATATTATAAATATACTATTATATATAATATTTAATAGTCTATTCTTCTAGGTAGTTTTTTAAAAAGATATATTAATATCTTATTAATAAGTAATACTTATTATATACTTTATATATAAGTTATAGTTTTAATTATTATTAGTTAGTATCTCTAGTACTTTCCTAGTAGTAGTACTACTTTTAGCTATAATTATTATAGAGTAATTACTTAGCTTCTTTACTAACTATCTTAATAAGACTAAAGGTATCCTATATAGCTTAGTTATATAGTATTTCTTTAATTATTATTTTAAGTTATTATAGTATATTCTTTAATATAACCTTTTACTTAATGTTTATAATTATATCATTATTAGTATATATTATAATATATATATTAATCTAAGTAAATAATAAGCTATATTATAATACTTATTAAAGATAATAAAACTAAAAAGCTAGTATAAGATATAATATAAATCTACCTCTTATAAGTATATTATATATAGTATCTTACTTAGTTATCTAAACCTCTATTTTCTTATTAGTAGATAGTTACCTTATAATTAGCTTTATTAGTATAGCCTTATACTTAGTTAATACTTATACTATATATACTTACTTATTAATACTTATAGTAACTATAAGGTTATCTATCGATTAATAGACTTTATTAATAATCTTATAGTATTATATTTTTAATTTAATAGTAATTATTTAGTAAATAATATCCTTAAAGTTAATTACTTACTTTTTTTACTTCTTATAAGTTTTCTTTTATATCTTATATTATAAGTTAATAGTAGTAAATCTCTTAAAGTTATTATTGCTAAGCTTTATTAGAGATTTAGCTAACTAAAGTAAATATATAGTACTTAGTATAGCTATACTTTATAAGTATATTATATATTTACTTTTATTTTTAACTCTTAACTTTATAAAATTAGATATCTTAATTTTATATAGTTATTATAAATAGTTTATTATCTTTAGCTATACTTTACTAGCTTTAGAGTTAATATATATCTATATCTTATTATCTTTTATAAAGCCTTAAATAAGATTAATCTATAGAAGCTAGTTATACTTTATATATAAAGTAATTATATTTATAATACTTTTTTTATAATATTTTATTATAATTAATAGATATTATTTTTTAATTAAAGAACTACTTTAGTTATTATAGAAATATATATTAAACTATTAATTATTAAATTATAAAAATTATAATAGTTAATTATATATATATTAATAATATATATATATATATATATCTAGTTACTTATATAGAAATCTAGAAATAAGGCTACCCCTTTATAGTAGAATACTAGTGAATCCCTGGCCTCTAATTGGTCCAAAACCTTGGATATCTACTGTGCATGTGGGTCCTATTACCTGTGTATTCCCCGGCTAATTGCCGTGTCATTTCCGCGCATTCAACAGAGGTAGCCTTGTTTCTGGATTTCCGCATGAGTATCTAGATACATACACGTACACATCACATTAATATACACATAACTAACCATTACAATCCCTACGATTTGACACCAATATTCACTGTGTGCATCAAGGTGAAGACAGTGAAGAGCAGCTGTGCGGCTGACCGGGCTGCATGATTGTTGTTCAATTACCTATGTGCAGTACAAACAATGTCGCCATCCTCCTTGTCCTGTTGGTGAGGTCCTGTTTTGAGGTCAGCTGAAATCGACAGGGCCTCACCGAAGGGAAGAACTAGGGTACATCCAAGGGACTTCCATCTACGTACCGAATACGTTGGTACATGTCACAGTGCGCTTCAGCCCCACAGGGACCTACCACCCACCCTCAGTACAAGCATAGTGGATTGATTGGCTGCAGGAGAAGTCGTGTCACTTTCGCGCCACAGCCTCCAAGTCCCCTCCACATTTGGGTCGTTTTCCCATTTACTTCTCGTCGCAACTTAAATGATGGCGTTCGGTCAACCATAATACGATAACCCATGTGCATACACGCTCATCACATGAGGAAGACATGACCTGCATCTTTAACGACTTGTTGACTAGTGTATATGTAGCCCACCCATTATGTGGACCACCAGCATTACTGGCTGTAGCGCGTGATCCTTAGGCCTGGTTGTTGGCGGGGATACTGGCAAAGTTGCGGGGTTGGGGGAGAGGGCGATTGTGAAACGCGACTCCAGCCGTGGTGTTGACGGGAACCAGTGTGGAGGTGCTGTTGTGGAGGTGCTGTTGTGGAGGTGCTGTTGTGGAGGTGCTGTCGCCTGTGGCTTCCATGGATCCCCATGCGGGCTTGGACATTGGTGACGCGTGTCAATTGAACAAGGTCTTTTCAAGGTTGAGATTTACAAGAGCCCATACCCCGCTCGCAAGTACCGCGCATGGACTAGACCCTGTGTATAATTCTGGATCACTTTAAGTTTATCCCCAACCTGTGACTTGTCCCATCTCATCGAGCGTCGCCGAAGACAAGGGACGGGCCGGGCCGTACAGGTAAGCTGTGCATTAATCAGAACTGACCCCAAGGCGGAGTGGAAGGGTGGCAAATGACGACATGTACCGACTCCTTTTCGTTCACAGGCATAGCACATCCTTAACGAGCCCTATAGATAGCATCCAGTGAGCCAGAAGTGGCCATAATTTTGCTTGGTTTTCCCAAGTTCCCGCTGTACCCGCGAGCGTAGCGGACTGATAACACGACCAGTACTAGTTAAGGATGAGGAGTAGCGGCAGGCCACCTGACTAAAGCTGTTGCGTGACTCTTGCTCCTATTATCTTCGTCTTGCTGCTTGGTAGCCCGTAATGGCTTCTTACCTCTTGGCCCTATCAGTATACCAATCTTTTCCTCTTTTCCTACCCTTTCCACCTCGATAGGGCTTCTCGGTATCCGTTAATTCGGTGAGCGATAGGATCGGCCAGCTAAATGTCGACTTTGGCTAGGCACGTGTCAGCTGGGACAGTCATGGTGGGAAAATAGGCTATACCTTGGTTTGTTTCTAGTGACGGACGGAGCAGCCGGACTAGGCCGCGACATGAAAGAGTCTCTGAAGCCAAGCCAGGTAGGAGTGGGTGGGATGACAAGGTGCAGTTTGGTTGGGGGCATCCCAGACAGCGACGATTAGTTCGCTTGGGTGCATCTCGGACAATGGCGAAGGACGGTCGTATGACGGAGGCTTTGGACGAGGAAGGCGTGGCAAGATCGTGGGCAGGCACAACAAGAGGATCCAGAGCGTTAGCAACCTCTTGAGAGGGAGGAGTGTCGTCGCGTTTAGCGACAGCGCAGCTTTGGCCTTGGACTGAAAAACACATGTGAGTTGGGATCTTGCCGTTTGCTTTGGCGATGTGGACGTGGTGGATGAACAAGTTTCTTACATTTGGCTGGCTTACTGCCTGTGCCGACCAAGAAAGACCCTTGTTGACGAGGCCGTGGCAGGCCTCTGTCAAGACCCCCCCGCTTCAGGTAGGTTGCTTGATTGAATAAAGTGAGGGGGGCCCTTTGCCTGGGGGACAACCTCTGGGGTTGACATGTAGGGATGATGTGTGACGATGTGCAAGAATGATCGCAGCAACAGTGACAAGGTTGTAATAGTTTGGAAATGAAAAAAGGTGGACACAGACACTGGATGTTTGTGTGTTGGGTAACTACGGCGGGCTCGGCGCATTTGTAACCCAATAGGCAGGAGGAGGGCAGCTTTGTTTTGGGCAGCTTTTTCAAGTAGGTATCTAACTCTACATACGGCGGAGTAACTTCAGCTATAATATTGCCCTCTATAAATCATAATAATCCTAACTCCAACTATTAGAAACACTAATATATATTACTTACCCTTTAGATGTCATGTGTGCGCAGTACCAAGTCCTGTCAATATCTAACTACAACAAGCAAGAAAGAAACAGTATAGATCTGGGGGTATGTGTCACAGAGCGATAAAAGGCGTTTATTGCTGCCCGCAATTAATGGCGTCGTTTTTGTGACAAATATAATAACTAGAGATTTCAATGCGGCAAGTGAAAGGCTTATCTCATCGGCGTCTTTTACGATATCACCAATAAAATACACCTGGGTGCGGCAGCCATCTTTGTGACCGAGCACCCAGGATTGTAATCAGCACGCACCCAAACAACTGGATTGATTTATTTCAACCCAGTTCAGCAGATTCGACTTGTCAAACAGAGAGTCTTGCTGCGAGCCTGGGCTCTGCGGGATCTAAAAAAGTGACATGATTATCGGTGGCAGGCAAAAAGGTCGACAGGTCAGCATCTTGATGAGAGCGGTGGCCTGGGTTTCGGGTCTGACTGACTGCCTCGGCGTCCTGCTAGCTTCTTAGCATCATAACCCTCCTCTCCCTGGCCGTCCGCTCTGTTGCCGACTCCCTTTAACGCCCCCTCAGCCAGGGCAGCCCGATATCGACGGGAGAACAAGCCGTCAACGCAAGCGATTCGCGTCAGGGTCCATATGCTTGGCGCCACCCATCCTAATCCTGGCCAATCATCTTGACCAGGCAGCTCGCCAGATAGCATGGACAGTCCAACTGGACTTCACGTCGTCGGCATCAGGTGGGACAAAGCGAACGCGGCAAGCTAGCTTGCTCGATTGGCTACGTACTCATCTTGAAGAGTGAGAATAGGATACCTCACGAGAGCTTTGATGGACAGATTGCGCCTCCTCCCCCCCCTGGCCCTTGAATAGCTCCTTGAATGCATTACTCGGTCCATCACTCTTCACTCTCTCGCTCCTGGGCAGCCTTGCGGCGCGGCCGCAAGACGGTGCGGTACCAGTTATAAAAGCCCCGCATCTCGCGCTCCTTCTCCTCCGCCCATCTTCTGACAGACGGTTCCTTTGCCTCTGCCTCTTCTTCTACCGCTGCCGCTGCCTCTGCCTCTGCCTCTGTCTCGACGCGCGACGGCCCTGGCGCGTCTGGCCCTGGCACGTCTGGCCCTGGCACGTCTGGCCTATTTGCGTCGGCGATTTTCAGCGCCGCAAGCTTCTGATCAACATCGGCATCGCCATCACCGCCTGATCCGCCAGCCCCTTCGACATCCTGGCCCTGAGCTCGCTGCTCGGCCCATTTATCCCGCCAACTCTTGAAATACCTCTTCACCCACGTCCCAAAGTGCCCCGTGCCATCGGGGGATTCGTCCCAGCTCTTCCGCCAAGGAAGTCCATCGTCTGTTTTCCCGTCTGGCGCCTTCTCCCACCCAAGGCTCTTGAGATACTCGTATCCGGGGTCAACCTCCTCCAAGAGCGCAAGCTTCTGGCTGCCTGGGTTGTGTTGGAGGACTTCGTTCCAGAACCGATAGAGCTCCTGGGCCGCCTTGGACCTGTCGACGCCGTTGTCCTTGGAAGGATGCATGAGTTTCGATGCGAGCCCGTCGATACTGCCTGTCAGCTGATATTAGCTTCATGTACCACGCCATGGTCACGGAATGAACTGTGCGAGCGAGTTGCCTACTGAATTTCTCAACGACAGTGCGGAGTGGTATGCGGCCTTCTGTTCGTCGTTGCCTTGCTGGCGGCTTTTCGCGCATGACATGGGCGTGTACGTGTTGGACGCAAAGGGAAAACTGCGCGCTGGCTAGACTGTATCTGGTGTAGAAAGATGTTTGAAAGGGAGGGGAAGGATGGCGGGAGAGAGAAGCGAGCCATGTGTTGGACAAGAATAACGATCGGCGGCCTTTCGTCTCAGGGGCAAGCAAACAAAAAAGAGAGACAATGCCTGCTCAATTAGGCAGAAACAGAAAGACGAAGACGAAGATGAAGAAGAAGAAGAAGAAGAAGAAGAAGAAACAGAAGAAGCACAGACAAAGAAACAAACAAACAAACGCCCACAGATCTAGTGCCAGCCCATACGCCGCCAGAACTCTCCGCAAAAGCTGCTCGCAGCACGCCACTTTCCATCGGGATACTTGGCCATCTTGTCAAGAATGGGCTGCAGATCAATGAGATATTTCGTCCGTGTCGCGTCGTCCTCGAGCACATAGCCGACGTGGAATGTCGCCTCCACGACTCTTTTCGCGCCGGCGTTGCCGGCTAGGTGCATGGCCCATAAGGGCTCCCTTATATGCGAGACGGCGGCGGCAACCAACTTACGGGCGGCCTCGTGGTTGGGTGCGCCCGGGTGCGCCGACGATTCGGGCGGGTGGAACGGCGGCGCGCGCGGGTCAAGGCTGAGGAAAGAGAAGGGGTCCTGGAAGGACGCAGGGCGGCGCAGGTAGAGGTCATAGAGAGCGTCGAGGGCGGAGCAGATGTTGTCCGTCTCTTGCTCCGTCTCTCTTCGGGCGGCCGGGGTGGTTGGGGGGTTTCTCGGGGAAGCGGAGGAAAGGTGCAAGATCAGGAATGGCGTAACAACCAACATGATAAGGATCCCGTATCCCTTGACCGGGTGGCGTACGCCGTTGCCGTTATGTGTCCTAGTCATGTTTTTGGTGTAGATGCAATGGGCAAGGTTGTTGATGGATGTGGAGAGTCAGGAAGGATGCTGGTCGCGCCGCGCCGGTGGCAGGGTATATATTACATGTATTCAAGGATAACAAAATCATGCTGATACAAATACAAGTATCGCAATTCAGCTAGGCCATGGGATGCGGGACGTTGAGACGTGACCTCGGGTGGTCCGTCTTTGGTCCTCTCTTTCGATACTGGCCAGTTTCGGCCACAGTCTCCGACAGGCACTTTTTTGATCTTCGCAACAGTTTGATGCAATTACTGCTTTTCTTTGCTTTTCCAGTCTGGTCCACTGTCTGTGCTGGGGCGACGACATGGAAGCCGAAAACAGCCACGAAACCTCCCCTTGATCTTAACCAATGAATGCATCAAAGCTTCGGCATTGTGAGAGATGAGCGAGATGGACACAAGAGTTGCGACCTGCTACTGACACCTGGTCAGTTGGCGCTCATTCCAGAGGATTCTTTCCAGGCCATGGTCATGATTGCTATTTCTCGTTCTTGCGTTGCTGGACCGATGACTACTTGAAGGAAGCACTCGCTCGTCTTGCCAGCACGGAGCCAGTCAAACAATGTCAACTCCATATTGAACGATTTTATCCAAACCTCAAATCCTTCTCTCTCCTGATCGGCAACCACGGGCTCACATTGGAACATATACTCGAAACTTGGATTGTCGGCCGGACATTTTCCGAAAGAATCGCAGCATGGCGGACACGAAGGGCGACGACGACGACGGAATAGTGAACGAAGCCTTCAGGAGGCTCCGGAACCTCAAGGCGAGGGGTGTGCTGAATGATCGCCTCACAAAATCAGCGACATCCAAAGCATCCTCTACATCACCCGCCGGCCAGGCGCCCCATGACACCAACAACAACGACAACAGCAACCAGGGCGGTGCGGCACAATCGGCTTCATATACGGCTCCCAAGACGACAGCCCCCAAGACAACAGCCCCCAAGACGACAGCCTCCAAGACGACAGCTCCTCCGCACACGCAGAAACGCAGCAGGAACAGTCCCGGGACCAACGGGGGCTGTAGCTGGACAAGAACGATAGCCGGCATGTTAGGTTGCCTCTGGTGCGACGTCAGTCAAGGCGCCGTCTTGACTTGTCGGCTTTTCTCGGGCGCCGTCGGGGCCGTCTTCTGCGCTGTTTGGTGGCTGCTCAAAATCGTCCTCTGCGCCGCCCGGGCCTTCTTCCTTTCGTGGCCCGTCACGATGTTTCTCAGAGTCGTCTTTGTCTGCATCTGCCTTGCGGCCGTGGTTTTTGGTGTCTATGAGTATTGCCGGTGGATGTCCCGGTCCCTCATGGACGCGGCCTGGGAGTCGTTTGCTACCGCGTGGCATCGGTGCGCCGTGGCCGCTATGCCCACGTGGATTGCGCTCCGTATCGGACCGTTCATCGCCGCCAGTAACCCGGCCCCTACACCAGGGGCAATACCAGGGCCGTTGCCCAACTTGACAACTCCAGTACCGTTTGCCGCCAAGGGCCTCGCGCCCGGGTTCGGAGACTTTGAAAAGTGCATGCACTATCTTAGCAGTATCCCCATTGGAGGAGAGGCGCAGTCGAAAGGCGTACCGGTAAAGAGCGTCGACATAGTCTGGGAGGTGCTGTTAGACGAGATGGGTCAGAATCTTCAAAATCATCATCATCATCATCACCGTCACGCGTACACCGGCCTTAGCGGCGCCATAGTCTGGAGCAGCCTCTGGGACGAGATCGACCCGGTCTTTAGCCTTATCAAGGACCAAAACGCCCTCGTTCAGGCGACTGAGAGGCAGCATGAGACAGAACCAGCGCAGGCGGAGCGGCTTCTCAGGGACATGTGCCAGAGGCAGGCGGAAGACGAGACTGTCAAAGCGCCCAGGGGGCTCTGGGGCCGGATGCTCATGATTCTTGGCGATGACGGCCATGAGATCAAAAAGCGGCTTGCCCGCGCGCGCCTCGACGACTTTGCAAACATGGTTGACAAGGCACGGCGCTCAAGGCGGTCCATCTATGACACTATGCGCGAAATCCCAGACACATCAATGAAGGGGGTCAAGGAGAACGTGTGCAACATGAAGATGCGCTTCTTGCAAGCAACAGGACGAGGGGACCAATGGTCCGAGGGCCGAATTGCAACACTCGGCACGAGGAACGTCCAAGAAGCTGTTTCCGGCGGCGGCGGCGCCGCAGCCATATCGTGGCCGGCACAAACAACACGTGTCCTTCGCACGTGGCACCGCGCCAGCTCCAGCGCGTGTGACGGGGCCTTTACTGCCATGGGGGATATGGCGAGACGTGTGGCTGTATTGGAGGACCAGCTGCGGAGGCTCTCGCAATATTCCAGCAGCGTGAGTCACCTTGGGAACGAGCTGGAGCTGGGCATCCAGGAGGTTGGGGAGATCGAGACGGACTTGAGGCTTCTGATCGACGACTTCATCGCCACGATCCGGGAGTGATCAGTGCACGTTGATGTTGCCGTGGTTATCGTCAGTTTGTCATCTTAGTTCTGGGCATTTCTTGGTCGGTCCGGTTGGTGTTACAAGCAAACAAAAAAAGCCCCAGACACGGCCCATTGGTCCTGGTTCCTTTCTTCCCTTTCTTCCTTCTTCTCCTTTTCTTTTCGCGTGGTGTTTATCCTTTGGAACGGGGGGACACGATGCGTGTTTGTCTTTCTCTTCTCATATTCCGGTGCGTCCTCAAGCAAGGCAGATTTACCAGCTTGCTTGCAACAATTCATCCCTTGAATGGAATCCGAATCCTCGAGTCCTCTTGCAAGTCGACGCCGCCGTACATAATCCCCATCCGACAGCCATGGCCGCCAACACGGCGAGCGGCACCAGCGGCACCAGCGGTACCAGCGGCAGCCGCAACGACGGCATCATCTTGGGAACCCATGCCGAGCCATGCGACCATCCGCCAGACGGCTTCACCATGCTCCGAATCTCCCTCAGACTCCCATCCCGATTACAAGGCAACGGCGACGGCGACGGTGACGGCCTTCAGTCGCTGGAGCTGTGCTTCCATGACGATTTCACCCCCGAAGATGACCGACCCATCTCCCTACATTTCCGATCGGCAGATATCAAGTGGTTCCAGACGTCGCTGGTATACCCCACCCCAACGCCACCATACTACATCCACGAGCTGCGTGCCATCATGGACCTGACGACCCTAGCTAAGGAGGAGGAGGACGACGACGACGGCGGCAACGATGACGATAACGATGGTGATAGTGACGACAACAATGGGGCGGTTTTGGATCGGTTCTCTCGGGGCGGGGCGGGAGAGGAACAAGTCTTGGGTCCTTGGTCTCTTCTTCTTCCAGGACGCTGTCCTCGCGATCCCACATTCATCTGCCCGGTGACGCTGCTCCTCCTGGGACTGGTAGTCTGGTCCGCCGTGCTCTTCTTGTCTGCGTCGTCATCATTATCATCATCCCCGCCGCCATTCATCTTTCAGCATAATGTGTCAGCCAAGAATATGTCACTTGCATTATACCGTCAGATCCTCCAACTCGACCACCTCCGTATTTCATCAGTCCAAGGCCTCCTCCCCTATGCGGCGGTCGAGCGGAACCCCGACTTCCACAAGACCTTTACACTCGTCGAGTCCCTGTGCCACGACACCATGTATGTCCTTGTGATGCGGCTCCCGAAGCGCCACCGCGACGAGGAGGTCGAGATGGTGTGCGCGTCAATGGCCTGGCACGCGATGAGTATGCGGTTCCACTGGCGGTCTGTGGGCGGCGAGATGCTGCATGACTGGCCCAACAAGACACTCGACGCGCTACGGCTTACCTACAGCAGCATTGAGCCAGGCGCGGGGACGGCGCGGGTCGCGTGGGTGTACAAGTGCCTCAAGGAGTCAGAGTGGGTTAGGTCGTGTGGGCTCTGCGAGTGGGATCACGGCGTCGCGGGGTGGCACTTTGCATGCGAGAAGGGCTTCCGCGCGCTGCTTCCGGGCCACAGCAACAGCGTGCCGGCGGATGTGGCCGAGAGGGCCAGGGACTACCTGGACGGATGGGCCGACAAGCAATCCCGGCGGCGGGCTGAGACGATGCGGGATCCGGCGTGGGACGTCAAGGGCGGCGGGTTCGACCGGCACCCTATCGACTCATGCCCCGAGATCACCAAGCATAATCTGGGGGTCGAGGACGCTCTCATCTCGGTGGCGCGCCACATGTTTGAGATGAAGGCCGACTTTAGGCGGCTTGAGGTCGTGCTGCAGAAGCACGGCCTGGCTCCAGGCTTACAGCGGTTTCACCCCGACGACTGGGCCGCTGCCGCACACTTTGGCGCGAGGCCGACCAAGTCGAGGTCGTCGTCGTCGTCGTCACCCTCGACTTCAGAAGCGGCGGCAGCTGCAGGAGCAAGCACCCCGACAAAGGGCAGCAGCAGCGGCGGGCCGATACTGCACAGGGTGAGGAAGATGATCCAGGACGGCCTTGGCATGGGAGGAAGCGAAGGTGGTGGTGGTGGTGGTGGAAATGGGCGGCCGACGATGGATGGGCACGTGGCCGCCGTGGACTCGACGGCCGTCATGCTGTTTGAGATGTTGGATGGCATGGGCGAGTTTGAGCTGGCACTAGCGCAAGCGTCGGTAGGGGTCGTCGGGGCGTGTGAGGTCGGGAGCGAGCTGTGGAAGTACCTCGGGTTGTTGAATTCGGGGCTGGAACCGGTATCGTGGGACGTGGGGGTAGAAGACGCAGGCTCCCCGGTGGGGGAGGAGGCGTACACGGTAACGCTCCAGGTGTCGCAAACGAGGTACACGGTAGACGCGGGCGAGGAGGCGACGAGGCTGGCGGACGGGGTGGCGGATCTCTTGTCGGCGTTCCCGCCATGGCCGACTCGCACGCCGGGGGTGGTGTTTGCGGAGGAGGGGGGGGATGTGGATGGCGAGGAGCAGGTGCGGCAACACGCATGGGTGCGGCAAATGATGGACCTTTCGTATGCGGCATCGAAAGCGGCCAGGGAGGGTGACAGGAATAGGACGATTATGGAGACGCGGGAGGGGACGCTGATGCCGACGCACCGAGACGAGTTGTAACCAGATGATGTTGTGCTGTGCTGTGCTGTGCTGATGATGGTGTTATGAATGCACATGTCATGTTAGCAGAGGTCATGAATGGCGATACGTTTGCATGCGCTGGTGGCTGGCCGTCTGGAGCAACCTGGGATCCGTGTACATTGTACCTAGTATACCCCGTCCGCCAGGGGTGTCTCCTCTATGCGCAAAGGATGCGTTGCAAGTTGGTGACAGCAGCAGAGTCTTCTGCCAGGCGGTGAGGCACGTGATAAGGGGACATCTGCTCCTGATCAGACTGACGTAATGCCGGATGAGTGGATCTGAATCTGGGAGATACGTACTGAAGATACGTCCAGATACGTACTCACAGATACGTATCGACAAGTACCGTCGGGCAGACATCATCATCACGTTCACAAACATATGCAGGTACCCGGATCGAAGTGTTAAACATTCACAAACATTTATTCCCTATCATTTCTCACTCGTTGCTTATCTCGGCAGGCACTTTATCAAGCAAAGGGCTGGCCAGACCCTTTTCTCGAGCGCCCAAGGCCCGAGTCGGAGATCAGCGTCATCAAAAAGGCCGGCCAGACCCCTTGGATGCCGCTTCTCTCCGACAACGGACGCAGCAAACTACGAACAGACGACAGACAGACAGACCAATGCAGCATTATCCATTCCAACCCCCCCCCCCCCCAAAGAAGCATCCCAGCAAGTCTGACAACACGACGCGACACGACGCAACAAGACGCAACACAAGGCGACTCGAAACGCCTCACTCAGCGATACACCCACGTGCAAGACCACAACAACGGTCACGATCCCTTCCAGCTGCAAGCCAAGTCCTCACTCTCGCAACAAGCACACAATCCAGGCCTCATCCGATCCCTACCGCGCGCCCGCAGGGATCAGATGAGGCCCGGTGAGAGTGTGCTCAGGGGCGAGAGGGGGACTTGGCTTGGTTGCAGCCGGGAGGACAGACACTGTTGTAGTGGTACGTAGCACCGTGGGCGAGCGAGCGAGGGTCCAAGGTGCCATGTCGTGTGCTTGTGTGTCATGCCCGCGTGTGTAGTTGAGGACGAGGGACAAGAGACGAAAGACGAAAGACGAGAGACGAGATACGAGATACGAGAGACGAGAGACGAGAGAGGGGGAGACGTTGTTGTGTGCGCATCGCGTGGCAGGCGAATTGTTGTGCCAAGGCGGGTGGAGAGAGTGGCAGGCTGGCAGCCCATGTTTGCTTGTTCATTTGCGTGCCTGGATGTTTGTGTGTTGCCGCCATCTCGCGAAGCGCCCGTCGTCCCCCCCCCCGAGGCCGGGCTGGTTAATTTGCTCGTTTGTTTGTTTGCTCGCCTGCCGGGTCTCGTTCTGCCTCTCGTGACCCCGTCATCTCAACGTTTGGCTGTGCAATGCCACCGTCGTACGCTACATGGATGTGTACTGTGAGGAGGGGCTGCATGGGAAACGTCAGCCAGATGCTTGACCCCGAGGAAACAAGAAACAAGCAAAATGAACGGATTTGAACTTACGCTCGGGAGGCACCACTGAGGGCGGTCGTATCGCGCGTGCGAGAGAGAGAGAGAGAGAGAGAAGGAAGCCTGTCCGTCTGTTTGTTTGTCCGGGGCTACATGGGAAATGTCAGTCAAGATGGCCAACTCAATCGATGCCCAGTCGGAGTGATGAACAACCTACCCTGAAAAGGCACACGGGTGGAGGGTCGCACGACATGTGTGTGTGTGTGAGGCAGTAGTTGGCCGCGAAAGCAGCAGGACTAAAGCATGTGTGTGTGTGTGTGTGTATTGTCGCGCCGTGATAGTATCCAAATGAAGACGTGGATCGGGATCTTTGAGGAGAACCAAGAAGACGAGCGGCTTGCTTGGGAGAAGAAGAGTTGATTCATGGAGAGAGCAGGAACAGAAGTCCAGAAAAGCCGGGATGCCCGCCGTCTCCCAGTCATATACTGTATTTCCATCCACCCTTTCCATCCACCCTTTCCATCTTTCTGTCTCCATCTTTCTGTCTCCCCGTCGCGTCGCTGTCTCGTTCATGCTGCCCAGAGTGTCTTTCTTCCTTTCCTGCGCAGCAATGAGGACCCGTATGGTCCGGGTGCCATGGCATTCAATGTTTCGAGCGCTAGGCATCGTCGCGAACATGTTCGCTGCGAGGTAATGTCCCTTTCCGGCCTGCATCCCATCGCCACGAACCGGTTCAAAGAGCAGTGGCAGGAGTTCGCGCGCGTCGGGCGGCGGCGGCGGCGGACGACGACGATGATGCACGATGAATACGGGGCATTAGCGGCATGAACTGACAACTTGCATGGGACACGCATGTGTGTGAGTGTCGGTGTGCGGGTGCTGTGTCGGTGTGAACGGAATGGATGGATCATGCGCGGCGGTGGATGTGGATATGGGCTCCAGAACATCAACAAACAGCAGCCGTGTTCTTCTTCCTCTCTCACACAACCACATGACGGGCATCGGGAGTGTCAGCAAAACTCCCGACAAGGTACTGAAACCGACACTGGCACTGCAACAACAACAACAACAACAACAGCAACAACCTTGTCCTCTCGCTCTCGTCAGTCATCCTTCTCGTTTCCTCTTCCTCCTCGTCCTCCTCTTCCTTACAAACGCTCCTTAGCTCGTTAGTCAACAGAAGAAGGAAACCATGCCTTCTCATACCGACAACACACCTCTGTTCCGAAGCCAATTCTTGAACGACAACGCCTACTTCAACGCTCTATCCGATCGCCGCATACAACCCTCAGACCCTGGCTGCGATCCATCGTTGAAAGACGCCTATTTGGACTGGCTTTTCAAGTTGGCCAATGATGCGGTTATCGACACCAGCGACCTCTCGAGCGTAGCAGACTCCCAGTTACCCGAGAGCTTGAGCGGCGTTCCGGAGGACCTCCTCAATGCCAAGTGGGAAACGTATGGCGAACAGTACTTGCAAGAGCAGCAGCGGCACACGGCGGCGGCGGCGGCGGCGGCGTACCAAGCACCAGATACGAGGCTCAGAAACAGCAGCATGTACTTTGCGCATGTTCGTGGTAAGTATCCATATCCCAGGAGGAGGACAGCACAGGACGGGCACAGGTAGAGACTCACCCGAAGCTGACTTGTCGTGCCGCACCGCGCAGCCTCTCCTTACCATACGACGACCGCCGAGTTTAACACTCCCGCCTCCCTCCGACGTCGACCCTCTCCTCCTCCTCCTCCTCGACTTTCTCTTCCTCCTCCTCCCGCCGCCGCCGCCGCCGCCGCCGCCACCGCCACCACCCTCGAACTCGGCCCGTCAGAATCGACAAAGCGACAGATCGAAGAGCTGAATAGGGTCCTCGAGACAGACACTCGGCTGTTTCAACAATAGAAAACCGCCTACGCAACATACGCCCGACAGGCCGCCCAAGAGTCCCACGAAATGTCGCTGACGGTGGCCCGGCTGCTCCAACAGAGCATCAGGCTGGCCAAGCTCAAAAGCGACGCGGACATGGACCACCACGAACAGCAACAGCAACAGCAGCTGCCGTCGCCGGCCACACCAACTCGCAACGCCGACATCGGGGGGTACCCCAGGTCTCCCACCTCGGGCTCGGCCTACGACGACATGGCATCGCCCCTCAGTCCTCGCCAGGCTTTCGCCAGGTCCGTCCTTGCCGCATCGCATGCGTCGGCGCAAAAGGACGCAAACCTGGCCGCGCATCGACCCAACAGCCAGAGACATCGCAGGAGGGGCAGAGGCAAGGGGCTGCAAGCCGCTGCTTCGGTGCAGGACGAAACAGTAGGAAAACAAGGACAAGGAGAAGATGGAGAAGAAGAAGGGATTTTGTAACGTTTGGTCTGCTCTGGTATGTTATGGAACCACGATGGGCCCGTCGTCTTTCCTACTACTTCGTCTTCTTCGTCTTCTTCGTCTTGTTCTGCTTGTTCTGCCTCTTCTGCTTGTTCTGCTTCGTCGTCTTCTTCTGCTTCGTCTTCTTCTTCTTCTTCTTCTTCTTTCTACCCTCACTATGTTTCTTAATATGACTTGTTCCAATATCCGGGTACACCTCATGTCTTCTCCCTAGAAATAAACTGTACCTGCGTCTGTCTGTCTCCCTTGCCTAACGTCTCCCTTGCACCACGTCTCTTTTCTCGCTCATCTTAACGCCGCCGGAAAGCGGCGCCCCGACGCGCATCATGTCTTCCGTTGGCGGGAACGTGCAGCAGCAGCACTTCCCTCTTCAGCCGCGCAAAAGCCATATTGCTGTCGGCCTGGCTCTCGGTCAGTCGGCGGCCTGTCTCTCCGATGAGTGTTTCCAGACACGCTTCCTTACCGCCTCTTGGTCGACGCAAGCACGTCGCTCGCCGCTGTTTGCACAGCTTAGCATGAGAATGGGTCGGTCGTTCGTTTCCTCCCCATGAGCAAAAGCCGTCGGTCGTCCTTCTTCCTCTCGTCATCTTGTCGTCGTCGTCATCTTCGTCGTTGTCGTCTTGCAACCTTGCCTCTCGTCACCATGGACCAACACCTCCGAGAACCGCGGTGTCCCGAAGGAGGCGACCCGGCTGTGAGTAGTTATGCCTGCCCCCCCTCCCCCGCCTCGCAGGAGACAGCGATTGACTGACTGACTTGACTTCCGAGATCAGGACCGACTATCCTACGTTTTCCGAGGCGTATCCATGGGCCAGCTCATCTGCAAAGCCCCCGGCGATCGCATCCAGGTCGTGTGGCGTGCCAGGGACAAGACCATTATTCGTTACTTTCTGGCGAAATACCGCTACCAACCGCATACAGCCAAGACGTCCTGCCTGCGCAGGTTGGCGTTGCTACTTGACATCAACGTTGAAGCACTGGATCACGCCGAGTGGGCTGCCATTGAGAACAAGATGCGCAGCTCGTTGGTATACAACCTCGGCGTTGTGATGACGGCTGGCTTTGGGTCCCGGTTCGATGCGGAGGTGGGGAGGCAGGTGTACACATGGCCGGAGGAGCTGCGGAACACTCTTCTGCAGAGCGTTTGCAAAGGGTGCCCGGGCGGTGGATGTGACCGTCGTCTACATGTCCATGTCGGAGGGAACGACGGGGGCGACGACGGAGGTGACGACGCGCCACCACCGCCGATTCCACCACGTCCACCACTTCCACCTCAAACCCCACCCCAGACTCCACGTCCCAATGAACTGGAGCAGGATGTGGGGCTGAGACCAAGACCGACTTTGCCTGCAGAACTTTGCGGTCGCGGCGTCGACCGCTGGTGGCATCAGCATCAACGTCAGCAGCATCAACAACAACAACAACAACAGCAGCAGCAGCAGCAGCAGCGTCACTTGGGTCCCATGTTTGACAACATAGCGAGGCAGAAGAAGGTACTTACCAACGTGTCCATCGCCTACATGGACGCATGCGGCGAGCTCATCGATGCAGCACTCAACCTCAAGGACCCAGAGACCCGGCTACCGCTTTACGCAACTATACTGGCTGGGTTACTGCCGGCGGGCGGGGTTTCGGCTCCGGCTGCGTCGTCGGATGTTATGCTCCCCCACCTGCTCTCGGAGGAGAACGAGGCGCGCGGGGTTGCGGGCAGAGGAGCCGTCGGGCAGCTGCTGGCGCGGGTCGAGCTTCTAGGAAAGGAGCAGGAGGAGGCTGAACGGCGGGCAAGAGTCGCTGTTGAGGAGGCGTCTGGTGAGGCCAGGGGGGCCTTGTCCGGGGTGGCCTGTTTTCGCGGCCTTGCGGATCCGTCATGGCTTCTGGCCTTGTTTTCGGAAGAAGGGGTGTGAGGGAGATATCTGGTGTTGGCGATAGAGGGAGACGAAACGCGTGGATCATTGTTGAGGCATCGGAGGAGCTTGGAGGAGCGGACCGGATTGAGCGAAACGAGAGCAGGAGATAGATGGCTGGGGCTGGGAGCGGTGGTGATGACGGGCGGCAACGAGGTCCACGGGGGAGAGGTTCAGTACTATTTTCGGCCTCTGTCTCTCTGTATTGATCTCAGCTTTGGATATCGGGTAGACGCGTGTCGCAAAGTGTGGGTTGGTAGCTTCGCGACACCCACTTTTGTTTATTGGGTGTGTGTGTGTGTGTGTGTGTGTATGTGTGTCGTTGAGTATCGAATTGAAGTTCATGATGGAAGAAGTGGACAATGAGAAAGGAAAAAAGACAAAACAAGGAAAAAACAAAGAAAGCAGGAAGAAAAGAACAACCCGCGGCTACATCAAGTGCCCGGAGAATACCGTATGTACCTCCAGCAGCCGCCCTCCAGATATCTCGTCGTTTCTCCATCTTTTCCTTGTTTCCAGTTGCCACTGTGAGGACTTTTTCCCGTCTAGGTCTGTTTGAACACATTATACCACTTGCGTGCAAGGGAAAATGTGGCGGAAAATCCATTGTCAAGACATGTGGCAAAAAGGGCAGCCTGGGCAGCCTCGCGGCTGGCAAAAGTCTGCCTGATAAGTGGGCAATCAATCGTATCGCACGTGATCCGAATTGACGTAATCGACAGGATGGTCGTAAGTGATATCCATTGTGGGCAGTAGTTGTGAATAGCTTCAATTGACGGCGACGGCGAGGTGGGTGGGAGCCCAGCCACATTTGGCGGCAGGATAACGAGAGGTGGGGGTGGAGTACTGCCGCAGGTACTGGTAAGTGCGCGGCGGGCGATTCTTACAGCCCGCCCCGCTGGGAACCCCCCCTGTTAGTGCACTACCTCCACCTGTTCGTCCTTTCTCCAGCTCGCATTCGGTGCACTACATGTTGTCGTCCGTAGTTTGCAGCTTGCCCTACCATCCTCCACCCGTTCGTCTGCCAGTTCGTCCACCCACCCGTCATCATGGGAGCGCATGCGGCCACGTATTAATACTATGGTTGCCGGCCTTGAATTTAACATCCCTGCCAGGTACCGTACTAATATCCTACCCAAACCCATCTACTAGTATTAACCAGCCGCCAGCCAGCCCGCCAGCCCGCCAGCCAGCCCGCTAGCCCACCAGCTAGCCTGTTAGCTAGCCCGCCAGCCTATTAACCAGCCCACCAGCCAGCTAGCCTACTAAGCAGTAACTTTTCCTTCTATTTATTACTATTAACTATTATAACTATAAATAATAATAATAATAATAATAATAATAATAATAATAATAATAATAATAATAATAATAATAATAATAATAATAATAATAATAATAATAATAATAATAATAATAATAATAATAATAATAATAATAATAATAATAATAATAATAATAATAATAATAATAATAATAATAATAATAATAATAATAATAATAATAACTATTACTATAACTACTATATAAAGTATTTATTAGACTCTAACTAGCTATATATATATACTCTCTTTTTTAAGAGTAATCTAACTAAGTAATAGATAATGAGCTAAACTAAGCTCTCTATTACTTAAGTTAGATAAGTAATAAGTATACTAGCCAGCTAGTAATAGGCTAGCTAACTAGCTATCCTTTTCTATAAATAAGAGTAATAGTTAGTTAAGTATATAACCTCTTTATAGTAAATTAAGCTAAGACTTATATTAATTAAACTATTAATAACTAATAGAGAATTCTCTAGATAGATAAGACTTAGGTCCTTAGCTATAATTATTAGAAGGTCTATATAATAAGAAAGAAAGATAAAGCTCTTAATCTAACTTACCTAGTCTAAAGCTTAAGAAGAGGGTAAGGTTAGATATTTTAAAGCTCTTTCTAAGGTACTTATAAAAGCTTAGAAGTAGTATAAGATATAAAGTACTAGGGGATTATTAATACTACTTCTTATTAAGAGTATATAATCTCTTTTATTAAGAGATTTATCTATTAGTATTAAGAAGCCTATAGCTAGAGGCTTGCTCTTATATAAGATAGAATAAGCTTATATTTAGCTTATAATACTTATAAGAAGCTTACTAAGTAAGAGATAGAGGTTATCTTCTTTCTCTTATACTTATTAAACCTTAACCCTATTAAGTATTATTAGAACTAGATAAAGGACTATATCTAGATCTATTATAGGTATCTATTAGTCTAAAGGTAAGGACCTTCTTACTAGATATTATATAGGTAGGTTAGAGAGGTATAAGATACCCTTTTAGATAACTATTATGCTTAGTAGCTCTCTATAATATATAATAGATGCTAGGCAGTAATTAAGGTGAATAGAGGGCATACGCGATAGTGATTTTTGGCTAGCTAGAAGTGGGTAGAAAATGCATTAGATTCTATGTGTGTGGGTCACTACATGGTATGGGCCATAAAACTTACCCTTGCAACCCAGTATATACGTAATGCATATCATCCTTTCCTGTGCTGTGGATCAGGAGCGCGTACTGGGCCTACACCTTTGTGGGACAGCCAAACCTGCCCCACATGGGCTGGCTGACCTAACAAGGGCCGAGGTACGCAATTAACAGCGGCAAGCTGCCAGCTCCAGCACTCTATATGCCGTTAGGTAAGTGGATCACAGACTGTGTAGTCACTGAGTGCGGTTATTGCGACCGTAGACCCACCTCAGAGAGCCTGGAGCGCCCGGAAGGCAATAATCCGCCTGGATCAATTGATCCGCCGGCCGGGTTGCAACGATTGATTTAAATTGAAAACTCCTTGGATTTCGATGAATTGGCCAAGGGCGGCAAGAGTGGCAAAAGTGGTAAAAGTGGCAGCGAAGTTGTTATATTATCTAGAAAGGCTATGGCTGCTGCTGTGACTGCGGTTGCGGGCTAGGCCAGCCACCTAGGGGTATCGCAGGATTTGATATCGCTGGCTGGGAATAATGATCAGGCAGTGCATTGCCAGATTGCTGTCAGCATCAAAATCGATTGATTTTGGTGGGTGCGTGGTGTGGTTGTGGCGGTGGTAGTGGTGGTGGTGGTAGTGGTGGTGGTAGTGGTGGTGGTAGTGGTGGTGCGTGTAGCAGGTTACGGTCGCAATAATGAAAGTCTACGGTCGCAATAACCACACTCGTAGTCACTAGGTATCTAGTCTAAGCCTAAATCTATACATAATGTCGTGACAAAATGTGACTACGCGGACCTATAATAATAGATAGACCCATACTCTGTACTAGCATATACTAGCTTCAAGCATAATACTGTGATAAAATATATCTAAATATCTATCTATCCCCTATAGTAAATCTAGATTACCCTACCCCTCACTAAGTTATATAGTCTAAGTAATCCCTCTTAAGGTTATATAGGTATATAATAATACTTTAATATAGTTAGAAATAGACCTAGATACTTATCTTATTTTGCTTGCTTATCTTATTGACTGTGGTTCTACTCTACCTCAATTAAGGACCTAGGTGGATTCAACTATCTCAGCTGACGTCATCATTAATCCAGTAGCATCATTCAGCATCCTGCATATCCCCAATGCCTGCTCATGGCCCGGGTTGATCTGACATGAATCAACCCAGACCTGGGTCGATTTTAGCATCCATCAGCGGGACACAAAGTGCAGTGCACAATAGAGTCCCTCCTACGTCTGCGTGGTGAGGACACCGCATCCATCCGACCTTGACAATCTCATCTCGCATTTTAGATCTATCCATCGCCTATCAAAGCAGCCAGATATCCAGATTGCTTATTCAATAACTGATGGCTACGACAAAGCTTTGCTCATCATTTCCGTCGCGAATCATTCTCTCCTCTATTGATACATCTTCCGAGACCACAGCGACAGCCACAATGCCAGCTTTTTTTTACTAGGCTTTCTCTCTGTCCCCGACTGCTTTGACTGAATAGAAACGGGGGCGCCTTATTAATTGATATGCACAGCACATGAGGTTGAGGCTACGTATCCAGCTAGGTACGTACCAGCTGAACGAGACCAAACGAGACTCTCAATCTCGTTCAGGCACTTGACACCAGATTTTGTGGTGTGAAACGGGCCACCTTCCTTATCAGTACTTTGTACCACCACAGTACGTACCAGCTGAACGAGACCGAACGAGACTCCCAACCTCGCTCTGTGACAGGCAGCAGCCTCTCAGTGATTAATGACAGCAAACCAAGTCAAGGCAAGTATCAAGCCATGAATTAAAGCAGGCTTGTTAATTCATAGTAAAACCCATCAATTGAGCATCTGATGAGTAGCTGTGTGCTGACAAGGACATAGTGCATGCAATTTTGAGTAGTGCACTTCTGAAAACAAAGCTGCTAAAACCTCTGTCGTCCAGCAGGCGTGCAACGCGGCTGCAGATTGAAGTCTCTCTCTCCCATCTTTACTTAGGCGAAATGAGACCCAACGCCCGCCCATAGCAAGAGCATCAATCTAACCGCTAAAAGAAAAGTGTGAGCTTCCTTGAACCACACTTAAAAAAGAAAAAGAATCTAAGGTTTTCTCCCATATTCATCGCAGATAATGACGTGTGCGCTGCATCAACGTTTGTATCAAGGTTCGTCCCCGGTCACCACTAACAGCGGCGGGGGCGGAAACATGACCAAGGCTGACCCCATAAATCGTCACTCCATCAGTGAAGGAGGGCTACGATTGCCGCCAGCTGGGGAGGAGTGGGGGTGGAGATAACCCGCCTGCGTCACACCAGCACAGTAAGCTACGTAATTACTGTGCCATCTTATCAGCCGCTCTGAACACAGAGGCCCCTCCTTCCTCCTCTCCACCATTCCGCCTTACTCTGCGACACACGCCGGAGTACAGTCTGTTGCGTTGGCAGTGTCAAAAGCCTAATTGCTCGTCCTTGCATTGGAAACACCAATATATATCATTATAACTACCTATCGCGATTCACAATAGATACCAGCGATGCCAGCGATGCCAGCCCATCTAGGCCTATTGCAATAGATGCCAGCGATGCCGCCCTTCGCGATAGATAACAGCAATACCAGCCCGTCTAGGCCTATTATAATAAATACTAGCCTATTAAAATAGATAAGCACATAGTTATAGGAGTTCAGCGGTACAGCAGTATAGCAGTACAGCAGTTACAGCGGTACAGCAGTGCAGCAGTTACAGGAGTTACAGGAGTTACAGGAGTTACAGGAGTTACAGGAGTTACAGGAGTTACAGGAGTTACAGGAGTTACAGGAGTTACAGGAGTTGCAGGAGTTACAGCAGTACAGCGGTACAGTGGTTACAGCAGTACACCTAGGTACATACTTCTTATAAATCAACCCAGACCCAAGCACTCCTTTACCCACAAAGTCCCCTATAGCCCCGGCTGGTCGTGCAAGAAACGGTACGTACGTACGACTTGACCATCCATACATACTTGATCATCTATTCTTTTCTGGCATTGCCGCTGACTTCATCTGTGTCTGTAGTCCGCACTCCAAACCAACTCCCCTCCCTCACAGACATACTCAGCCCGCCCGCCCTCTCAAGCTCGCCATTCTGCCCCCTCCGTCGCGAACATTAGCACAACGGCCTACATGTAGCGGCAGCTCCCCCGGTTGACCCCTGTCATTTCTGCCGCCCACACCTGTTCAACAGATGGGTTGACTGAAGTACTTGTACAAGGTGTTGGTTTGGACCCGGACACTTTTGCTGTTGTCGCATTGTTGCAAAAGCCTAACCACCCTGACTCGGCGCTGGCGGGGTATCCAGGATGCATGTGTTTCTTTCGGATTACCTGGTGGCAGACGGACTTACCGTACTTGTTGGACTCACCGTAGGCAGTCAGTCACAGGCTGAGCATAGCATAAATGTCGACAACTTTGCAGCCGCGCGCAATGCTCCGTGAAGTGTTGACACACTGCCTTTATCCCTTGTTGCGGTTGGCTGAACCTATGTGAAGATTCCCATGCTCCCATTTTCCTAGGTGTATGTGGGCACAAGTGGCCTACTAGGGTCTTGCCTCATCTGTCGTCTGGGCGGAGAAGAAAAGTTGGCGCCGGTGACAATCTTGGGGCCTACAGCTTTGGGGACAACCCTAAAAGTCTGAGCAAGCCACCCCCACCACCACCGCCACCTTAGCACGATGGCTTGCCAACTCACGTGTTCAGCCAGCGCGCCATGTACCCACCACACTGTACTGTACTTTTGCCGGGGGAGAGCATCCGTCACTTGCAGCCGGCTCTCGCTGGCCAGCCCACCCAATCTCTGGCAGACGCGTCGCGTCCACCGCGAATTTACCACACATGAAGCGGTCGCCCACCTCGCCGTCGCCGTCAATTGAAGTGGCTTGTTGGCAGCAGGATAACTAGAAGGTGGGAGAAGGGTAAGTAATTACCGCCGCCTCTTCTCAATGTTCCTTGCTTCTAGAAGCTTGCATCCCCTCGCATGGCAAGATGCCACTTCGGTTCTTTCTGCTCTTCCACCTGCATCACATCCATCATCACAACCTCGACGCACCAGTTACTCTCGGGCATTATCTTGCTTCCTCGTGTACCTAATCTATTTGCCACGACTGTCAATCCTTTTGAACCCTGGAACCAGAATGCTTGCCTCTCTACGACCGCGACGCCGGCCGCCGGAAGCACAGGCACCGCTGAGCCGAGCGAATGAACCGACGCGTCCCCAAGTGCCCGAGGGCGTGATCAACCGCGAGGTTTGCAGTCGCCAACACCCCGCTCGCTCCCCGCACCATCTTTTCTTATGTTCCTGCGCTTCTTGACAACAACTGCACTCGATAGATGTGATTGCTAACCCGATTATCCAACAGGTCAGGTCCATCTTCTCGCCCGTTGTTTCGAAAGATGCAGAGCTTTAGCCCCACCAAGCAAACCCATGGATTGATCGACATCATCACCACGACCGTCGACCCGCTGCTACCAGACACACAGTCCGCTGTTCTCAAGGGAATAGTCATACAACGATCCAAGCTCAAGGCCACTACCGACATCACTGAAGCCAGGCTTGGTCACGACGAGAAGAAACATGCTCACAGGTTCCAGACAGAGACACGACGCTCACAGCACATCTTTTGTCTCAACACCGAATGGTTAGGCCCCGGCTGGATCCCAGACGATCCAAGGCAGCCCCGCAGGAACAAAGGAAGGCGCTTTTGCGCGAACTAGCCAAGGACAAACCACTCGATAAACAATTGTTTTCGCAGGCAGTGTCCGGATTAAAGGCCCAGACTCGGTCCACCCCCGACGATGCCTCAGCCGACGAACACTAAGACGACTTTGCCGACGACACGATGATACAAAACCACGAGCATGATTCAGATTCTAAACTGCAAGCGTCTGTCAGCAAGCGAGACGAAGGAATTTCCGACGAGCTGTTTGCCGCTCGCAACAATTGTAATGACCAGGAGGAAATGGAAAAGTCCCCTCTTTGAGCACGTTTCCGACTTGAGTGCCGAGAGTGCTCAGGGCTCACCCAACTCGCGAAATTCCCCTCTGTCTGTCAACAGCGCCAATGGACTGGACGCCGAAACCGTTCACCTGCGTAAGCCATTTCACAGCATCACCAACCACGACGAATCTTTCGGTTATTACAGAGCTTCAAACACAACCGGGGCGAAACATCGCCGCCCGCCAAGCAGCAAACCAACTACAACACGGTCCCGAACGCTTGCGGTTCCAAACACCAACGCGAACCTTGTCGACTGTGCCGAGGCTCTCCAGTCCGACCGATGGCTCTCGAGTTCCTACATAAGTCTCTGTCTCAAGGCCTCTGGCGTCACCAGCCCCCTCAACTGGCACGTTTTCGATCCAGGTTTTCAATTGATTACGGACCGAGCAACAATCGCGAATCGACAGTCAACCCTGTAAGGTTGCCGGATAATATCGTCTTCGTCATTCAGCTCCACAGATACCGGCATTGGTCTGTTGGTCACTTTAGTCGCCGGGCTAGAATCTTTCGACACTTTGACTCAATCCCAGACAAAGACATTTTCCAAATGGTCCGGGCAAGGATGACGTCTTGGATATCCAAGAACAGTCTTGTCGGGTCTACCAGTCAACCTCTGAGGTTTTCCCAAGAACAGGTGAGGCGGTGTCTTGACAACTCCGATGCCCGGTTCATTTAGCTGACATACGTGTCCCTTCCAGTGCGCCAGACAGAGAGACGGGTATAATTGTGGCATCTTCGCCATCGAGGTGGTGATTGCCGTCTTGTCCAACAGCCCGATATCCCCCTGCGTATCCATGCCGCCACGTCCCGGACAAGATACGCTCAGCTAGTGGGCGCGCTGCGTCACACAGACCACGATTCCGACGATAACGACTGCAACAAGGACAAAATTATTGCAGCCGGACAGCAAGACTGCCATGTTGCGAATGGTCCTGGCTTAGGGCCAGCACAACGTTTCAAGTTGGAGTATGTCAAAGCGCCGGCCCTCCTCGACGCTGTCGAACCTGCAGCGCCTCTTCAGGATATAGGTCATGTCCAGGGCGAATCATCATCTCCAAACTCAACATCGCACTAGCCTTCAGAATAGCTTGTCAAGTCGCCAGAAGTAGGCATGTCGGCTCGTGGGTCAAAGATGGACGTGGACGGAAACGCACATCCATACGTCTCACAGATAGGCCCATACTAAAGTACTCAATCGTCAGAGGGAGAGTTACACTACAACCAGCCGGTAGTGGCTCAGCACTTACCTCATTCCGAACTCGCAATCGCAGTGGACACCGTACCCTACCTGATAGCCTTGATAGCATCACCGCACCACCTGAATCCGTCGGCGTGGACCGCTTCGATGCCCTCAAGCGTGGCATGCATCTGTTCGCACACATAAGAGGACGCCACTGTGTATATCTACAGCTGCCGTACCCCCTCTTCCAGCTTATAAACCGCCGCATCTGCTGGGGGGCAGTCCTCACACAGAATTCACCTATCGCTTCCCTGATATCCTAGGTGATTGATGGTAAGTCTGCCTTTGTCTTCTGTGCTGACGCCGTGCTCTTGCAAAAAATCGTTCTCTATCGCCATAGAACTTAAGGCCGTTCCTCTCCCAAATGCCCCTCTCCCCGGGGTCAAGAACCTTGCCCATTCTATGCTCTACTGCTGTCGACGCCCGCCACGCCCGCTACATCCGCCACGCCAACGGCCCCAGCTATGCGGCCACCCTTCAGGCTGCGTACCACATCTTCACCAGCCACGGCTTGAGGTATTGCGTCACCTACTGAACAGCTGGTAGGATGATAGTCCACAGTCCGAAGGTGACAATGGCAATAAATATGATCAGCAGAAACATCCGCTTCCACAGCTTCCTACGCGCACGCTGTACCAGCGACAAGCACAGATCGCAAAGGATACCTGCCGCGTTTCCAAGCCAAGACTGGCATCTAGATCACGAATTTGAGAATACACCGGTCATGGTAGATCCCGGCGTCGAATCAGTCGGGTCAGAAGTCAACACTGCGACCAGCCTAATGGCGGTAGTGAACCTACTTTTGAAGCTGTCAATTATATAGTTGTCTTGTCTTTGAGGGCCTGCTAGCCTTTTCCTTCTATGTCTGCCTTTTGTCGGCCTTCTAGCCTCCATTGGTAGGTTTTGCCTGTCGACTTTGTTCTTTGTCTCCCTGTTATTGACCCTCCCTTGCGGATTGTGACAGCTGCTGTCTATTGTTGGGCTTTACCTGCTGATGTTCTGCCTTGTTTTCCTTCTGCTGTCTCTGTGCCTCTTATTCCTGAAGTCTCTATAATCTTTCAGCTGCCTACACGATGGTGTCGTCAGCTCCCCGGGATATATCCTTGATGTGCCTACAGTGTGGTATTTAATTTAAACGGTGATGAAGCACCTACGCTGACTTGTAGTGATGTTGTCTTGCCAAGGTCCCCTGGGCTGAACAGTGAAGGGCTTTAAAGTTTATATTGCATCAGCAGGCTTTCAGACTAGTGCTTCTGCGTCATGGTGTTTGAACTTGTGCCCTCCCCATCTAATGGCCCTGTTCTCTAACAGTATCCCTCTATTTCGCCGCGAGGACAAATGGTATGAGGAAGACGATGATAGTAACAGATTGGCTATAGCCCTTGCTGATAGTTGATGAATGCGATCCGCCACAAGCCTCTCCCTTGCTGCCGTTTCCTAGACCGTTGATCTCATCTTATCATCAACTAAGATTCTTATTATTGCTGGCGATATCCTCAACTTAAGCTGCGCCTTTCTGATATAAGTGCATCATCGGGCCATAACGCTGCTGAACTTCAGCCCAGACAATTCCTTGGCCGTTGAAATGTGCTATGTGCGCTTCTCTCTCGTCCAGGTCGCGCCGCCCTCAGCACCTGAAGACAGTTGTCTTTGTCTGGATAGATAGATATGGATGGGTTTGTTCTGCCCCCTCCTTTTTGTCTGAGGTGATGAAAGGTCTGAGCGAAAGGGAGAGGAGTAGATCCTGCGGGTAGATTCGTAAGGTGAAGTAGAAAATGGTTAGTTTCGGGTTAAATTAACAGAAGATGGCGAACTAGAAGGCGCTACAGTCTGTTGCCATAGTCCTGGCTAGGCTGGCATCTGTCGCAATGGGCCCGGATGGGCTGTTATTACTGGTATCTAGTGCGAAGGGCCTAGATAAGCTGTTCATCTGTTGTGATAGGTCCAGCCGAGCTGGCATTGCTGTTATCCTTCGCGATGGGCTAGTATCACTAGTTATGATGATAAGTTATTTAACTACTGTAACTGCTGCAACTGCTGCAACTGCTGCAACTGCTGCAACTGCTGCAACTGCTGCAACTGCTGCAACTGCTGCAACTGCTGCAACTGCTGCAACTGCTGTAACTACTATATTGCTGGAACTGCTATAACTACTATTTTTAATACTACTAAGCAATAGACTGTACTGGATTGGATTGCATTGGACTCGCAGGATGGAAAGAAAAATGTCAGAAATGCGATTCCTATCGCAATACCATGTGATGTAGGTAGCGTCACAAACAAGTCAGCAAACCCACAGAAACATGTGGAGTATTCAATAGACTAACCTGGCGAGAGGCTATGGCGCCGGGTTGGGAATGGGGGTAGTATTGTTGCTTTCCTGGTATTATACACAGGCACGTTCTTCCTCTGGTACCTGCGTCGTCCGAACGGTCCCTGGTGGTCGATTTATTCATTATCCCGTGCTTGAGCTATAGTTATCCAGAGCCATGAGGAGGCTGACAGCCCAATTTGCAGCCACCTTGTAATGCTCCGACGTCTCTTGATGTTTACTTCTTACAGGATCATACTCATACCAGAGCTTCCTTCTGGCTTCCCGACTGGATCGTCCCGAGGTCTTCCAGTTGGTTTAGCCCGGGGCTGGTCAAATAACGAAGTAGTAGTAGCGCCACTTCAGCAGGAGCAGGAGGAAGAGGAGGCAAAACAGGAGAGAACCGTGACGTTCTAACTAGGTCAGGTTAGGTGGCAAACTGTAAGAAGGGGTGGGCGGGGATTCAACAGATGGACCCCACGTCATGACGGACAGAAAGGCAGACAAAGGTTAGATGGGTAGGATTTGAGTCAGCAATTGAAGACCCCATCGAGATCGCTACGCACCAAGGCCCTGTGCTATTGTCAGAGAACTGAGTTATGTGGGTGGTTCACTGCGACTTAAGCCACAGGTTCAACTTTCTTCTTAGTACCTTACTATCAGGATAGCGCTGCTATTGGCGGCGGGCTTCCCTGTTGAGTTGTACCTGGAAAGAGACTTGAGCTTAGGCGACCTTTTGCTGGATAATGGTGAATTCAGCCCATGTCAAGGTAGGGCTTTATTGGTGTAGAGGTTTGTTTTCCGTCGCGTCTTCTCTCCAACACAGTGACACCTGCGAATGAGCCGACAGCATCGTATCCTGATTCAGATCCAAAAGGCCGTCCGGCTTCGTCAAGAATTCCACGATACCCATACCAACACAATGCCAACATGTATCTTGAGTTTCCTTCCTTGTAAGCTTCCTAGGCCTAATCCCAAGCTTGATATTAATTCTGCTTGTCATCACAACATGCCCTGACAACACGCAGCATCCATTCATAAATCGCACCATAGACTCTTATATTGTCGCCCCAATGTCGACAAGTCTTGTTTCTCTGGATGGAGCGTATGTTATGTATGACCACCCTGATTCAACATTGCTTCCAGTGCCTGCGACCACCAAACTATCATGTCGCCACGGACACTTACTTGGTCGCACGCTAACCTGGAACTGAAGAGGAATAGAACCATGCATGCATGGGCTCCTGTTGTTCACATCGGATATGCGTAATCTTGACACTAATCTGACTATTATTCCAACATCTGGCCATGGGTCTTTTGACATAGCCTCGTCTCGCTATATATGCCCAGATTTTGGAACCATCCCTCGCCTGTCATTAATTACCTCTTCCCACAAAACATACAGACAATGCATATACCTAGACAAAATACCGTCAACATCATCATTCTTGATCCATTGGGACTATAATTCAATACCATTACACGCCGCGACGCTAGCCCTTTGGTTTTGGATACCTAATACCTACCTAACTGCCTGCTTGCCTTAATCTAGCTAGATACAGCTGATTGCACACCTACCTAACCTTCAACAGGCAGCTCACCTACGGCTACTGAATATGGTGGCGAGTAATTCCGAATGTCTTCTAACCGTCATCAATTAACAAAACTGCCTCTTAACCCCGCCCTATCTACCAAGCAACTAGCACAACCTGGGGTATAATAATATCCCTACTACACCCTCAGCCGCAACCAAGCTCCTACGGCCTTAGTAGTAGCAACACAAAGGTATAAGCCTCCTCCCTCCCGACTTATTAGTCTCCTAGACCCCACGCAAACATACTTTCAATACCCTCACTTAAATCTTCATGAACCCAAACCATCATCGCTTTATCTTTTGCTCATTAAGGCCTTCTTCTTTTCCACACAGGCTCCACATCCCACAGCCCACAGGTACTGACCGCCAGCGTGTCTGATGGCCCCAAGCAGGCGCGAGGCCAACAGCACAGGGCTCGCGCAGCATCCCATTGTCTCTCCTACATATACCGATATCTAGAGACCAGGTTGGTTGAAAAAAGAGACACTACATCTGCAGTAGTACACAAAATTATGGTGAGATTGGCTCCAACACAAGGCCAAGACAACCCATATCCCAAGCACCTATCATACCTGCTGCTTTCCCGCATAACCTTCGCATCTCCCTAACTACATATTGCCCACGCAGTCAATATACAAATTGCAGACCAGACACTTTATACCATCATCTAAAGCGCCTTCTGTGAGGCGTTGTCGGCGATCCGGAAGTCCTTGTAAGCAGAAGATAATAATTCGAGGTCCATGATACTGTTGTCGATGCCGGGGATGAGACGCCTCCGCAACTGCACCAAGCGCTATCACTCCTCCCGTGGCACGCTGCACGGTGAGCTGACAAGACATACGCACAAGACCAGTGGGACTGCAGTCCATCACCCTATCCTAGAGCGACCACTCAGCTACGATGAGGCTGTTAGGTGCTTCAGCTGGTACTAGCGTCTTTTCTCTTCTGACAGACTTGGGACTACCTAGCTCACGATAAGTAGCTCTGCAACCTTGACCAAGGCACACTGGCCAAAAGCCAGTACCATCCCCCCCTTTGCAACTATCTCTGTGTCCACGTCAAACTGGACAGTCCGCAACATGTAACTCACACCTTCCTCTACAGCCTCTTGCAATTCATGAACCATGAACCTTTCTGCCTTGGCCTTCTACAATTGATGTCGTCTCCTTTAACTTGATGAGAATTTCGACTCTTATTTAAGCTGCAGCTTCCTCCCTTGCCTAGACCGGTTTCAAAGCTTAGTGTTACTGGATATAATAGCAGCTAGGACGTTGGCAGCCAGGACGTTGACAGCATAGACGATCTCGACGACGATACGGATGTGAATGTGGACCCCATTGAGTATTGGGGCCCTGTCTGGGTCGGGACACACACATACACACACACACACACACACACATACAGTAATCCAGTTATCTTTATTTGGCTTGTGCTGCTGGTTAATTCAATAGAACCGACAGATCGAAAAGTGATTCATTCTTTCACGCCCTGGACAACACGTCGGCCCCCAGCATGTTTGTGACTGTTCACGCAAGGCCTCAGCCAGGCAGGCCTGATTACCAGGCAACCAAACAAAGTCATTTTGTGTCCATGCACACAGTTTGTTGCGTTGGCAGCTTCCAAAACCTCCTATTCCATCTGTGCGTTAGAAACACCAATAATATCATCATAACCACCCGTCACGATAGATGCCAGTACATCGAGATAGATGCCAATGATGCTAGCCCGGCCGGGCCCTTCGCGATAGATGCCAGCCCATTGCAACAGATGCCAGCAATGCCAGCCCATCTGGGCCCATTGCAACATAGCTAGTAATAGGCTGGCATCTATCACAAAGGGCCCAGCTAAGCTAGCATCACCGGCATCCATCACAACGGGCTGGCATCACCAGCATCCATCACGAAAGGCTGGCATCTATCGTGAATTGCGATAGGTAGTTATAATGATATGTATTGGTGTTCCAAACACACGGACGAAAAAATAGGTTCCGGACGCTGCCAACGCAACAGACTGTATGATTGCATGTATGATTATTCCCGAAATTCCACATTAAATTAGCCATCCGTCCAATAATCTACTTGATGACATCTTCCCCGCAGAACCAGGCAGGCAACGAATGCCTGCGAACTACCCATGGAAAGTGATCTGCTGTACTAAATCCACGTGCCAGCAAGTATTCTCCTCTTCTCTACCTTTATACTTGACCGCTTCCCTGAGGACATTAATATAGGCTTCCTTGAGTCTTGCGATGCCACCAAGATAGCTACCTAGGTAATATAGTACACCACCTCCTTAGATATAAAGTCCCAGGACCGCTTATCGCAGCCAAACGACCTTGCGGGGCCCCAGCCTATTAAATATATCATCCAGGGTTGGTGCTGAGCAAGTCTTCACTGTTATCAGGTTTGTAGCTAAGATCCCAAGTCAGCTTGGTTAGAGAGGGCCCGAAAATGAGGCTGTGGAAGTACCTTCGCAGAGACGCGGCATCAAACTTGGCAGGCAGCACGGCGTTATAGTTTTGAGCGAGTACCAACACAGTAGCTGTGACGAAGACGCCGCAATCATGCCACTTTAGCTACCCAGGTCCCTAAAGCCATCGCAGGAGAGATTTAGTAAATAAATGTTCACAAAAGGGAAGAGGGATGACTTGCATCTAATGGTGCGACGCTAGGCGGCGCATTGAGAGCGTCCATCCGTGACAGAAACGAGACAACGTTGTCTATGACAGGGAGCGAGCTGGAATTCTTTTGCGAGCGGAATAATAGACGTTGACTGGACGAGAAGGTGTCACATACTTCACAGAAGCCAGTGCTGCGCTTGAGCGCCGTGGAGAGGCAGCAGCGGAGCGTCGCGACCGATCAGGTTGGCCAGCAATCTAGGCTTTGATGGCCACATGTCCCACCTTGTTGTGGCCAGAGGCGTTGGGACGACGTCGCATACTCCAGGTCGCAGACCATGAAAGACGGTGTTGACGAATTGAGTCGTTGAGTTATACACTGTTATCCAAGTGGTGCAAGGCTTCCAGCAGCTCGCCAAGATGCTGACGCGGTTTTCGTTGGGGAACACTGGCTTGTCTTGCAGCGACTGTTGCGAGCTACCACAGGTGAGTTGGACGGGGGAGGGCATGACGGACGTCGCAGGGGGTCGAACATGTTGATGATTTTAGCGCCAAGAGGATGCGGTGCTCGAAAAATGGAAAGGCTTCTGGTGTCTTGCGACTTGTGGGTGACATCGGGGAGTTGGACGGTAGTCGACCAAGGCCTTGGACACCATCAAAAGGTGTCGGCATTTCAGGTCGGCGAGTATGCTTTCTGGGGTTTCTGGTGACGATTTGGTCCGTTGTATAACGTCTCCATCGTCGGCAGATATACGGGCGTCGATGGAGCTCGAGGCTTGGTGGGAATGGATGCTGTTGGGTCTGGGAGACTGGCGGTATGTGTTGGGAGTATTCCTGCTAGGCTTGGTGGTGCGCTTGGTGCCCTTTGGCCTGCGCCTGATGGCCCTGGTAACCTCCATGCCCTCTGTTAGATACCAGCGCCACAAGAAGAGGGGGCTAGGGAGGGAATGGACTCACACTTGTCGATCGTCACCTGGAAGCATCTTCTCTCCTCTGACTTGAGCCTCCGTCTGACCCTCTTGGATGATGTGTCGTCGGGAGCTTTGCGGACCTGACTCAGTGGCTGATGTATTGTCACGCTGGGAATTATCTGGACAAGAGTGCGCAGGTTCTCGAGGCAAGTGTGGCTAGTTGAGACTTGGGTGCCGAACAAGTAGCGAAGAACGCGAGGCTTGGGAGACAGAGAGAGTCTTGGCATTGGTTGGCCTTGAGCGTGGAGGTGGTTCTCTTGGTCTGCTGTGAAGTCGCAATCGCAGAGCAGGGTGCATTCTCGGCCCAGGATGCGTGGGTCGACGCAAGAAAGAGAACCCCAGGCATTTGAAGATTTCCTGATTCGGAGGAGTTCATGGGCAGATTCACAAGGCGTGCTCTACCCTACCTCGTGCTAGCAATTCATGATGCGGGCATCCATATCGGCTGAATCGGTGAGCGAGGAACAAATGTCGTTTAAAGCGACGAGAGAGCGGCTTGCAGTGACGGAGGGCCCGCGGGAGAAGGGGAACGAGACGAGGCCATTCGGGAAGCGTAGAAGAGGAAAGAGGCGAGGAAACGGCATAGGTCGAACCGCCCCGAAGCGGGAATTGGATTAGAAGACGACTGTTGACGGGTCAGAGACGAATCGAGACGTCGGTCGCCGAAAGCGTTGTTGATGTTGATGATCAGAATATGGTCTTATCAGTCTAAAAGGAATTTGTACCCTGGCTGGGGTGCCCCAGATGACGAGATGCAAGGTATTGTTCCGAGCTCTTATCTTATCAGATATGACATAATCAACACACACGCCAACTAACCAAAAGCTCGCAACACAATCAACAATGCCACGTCTGCGGTCTTGACCTGATGAGTACCTAGTTGGAGAGCCCGCTAGCGCTTCCATCCGTAGCGACGACAGTGTCAACAGTACTGTCAACGCCTGGCTTGAATCGCTGCATTGCGACACCCAAGGGCAATCAATCATTAGCTGTCGCCCCCCTTGCACGAGAATTGATCAAGTACGTAGACACGCGATGGAATATCCTCGCAACTGTGATTGATTGTGTGTCTGTAACCAGACAAGCGGGCGACAAAAAAAAAGGCCGCACTCACAAATTATAGTGGTTGTTTTGGGTACTAACACACTAAAATCTGGGGTATGCAGGTGGTCTTTGGTCAATTGACTCCCTACAACTTTACTGAGTGCGGCTTTTTTTGTCGCTAGCGCCCAGCCTCTCGGCCCGTAAAATGCAGGTGGCTGGCTACCCTACCTTGATTACGTCATCCCAGAAATGCAGCTGACATTTCGCCGGCGGCGGCATTAGCCCAAAGCAGCCCGCCTAGGGGACCATAGCGCCCGCTGCGCTGCACCCTTGATGCGTTGCCCGGAAGAGATTCTTGGTGCAGCTTGAAATGCCCTGGCTCTAAACAGCAGACATCATCTTTTGTGTGGACATTATAATGAGTCAATCCTGTACTTCATAGTGACGACGGCCCGGATTCCTTATTCCTCGTCGTCAATGGCGGACAGAAAAAACCGTCAAGCATTCTGATAGCCATAGCCATAGATATGTTGACTTCCCGCCGCGCCAGCTTGCTCCAATGCTCGTCCATCGTCTTCCTGTACTCTCTGGCCTCACTCCTCATTTCCGCAAGCCGTTGTTCCAGGACGACTGCCTTGAGCCGCGCCTGCGTCAGCCAGGTATTGTGACTTGTCCGTATCTCATCTCGGAGGGGCTCGCTGATGCTCTCCGTCGCTGCGTCAGTGGCAGTGATCATAGACTCCAGTGTCGACATGTCTTTCTCGTGCTTGGTTATCTCGTCCTCTCTAGTATGTATCTCCTTGTCTGTCGTGGCATGCAGGGCGTGTAAATGCTCTATGCTGTCTCGTTCCCTTTGTAATTCCTGGACCTGGGACAATCGTTTTGTGATGTCTTCTTTTTCCTGCCTGCAACCTCGTGAGACTGGCAGCGGCCTTCATGTGATTGGCACAAGCCGGTGAAATGTCTGTGAGGAGAGCGAGTGCTGCTGGTGAAGTGTTTGCACCCAAGTCCATTGGCCATGTTGACACGGCGGTTGCTCCCACGGACCTAGAGACATTCATGTCCGAGGTGGTGAGTAAGTTTGTTGATGGAATCTGGCGTCATTACGCCGGCGGCGATACTAGTCTAGTCCTTCCCATAACAGCACCTAGTTTCCTCCCCCTTCAATGATTTGCTTCATACCAGAGTCTTTTCCCAGCTCAAGCTTATCAAGTATTACTTCTATGACGAACCGATTGGCCCCGACAAATCACAATCTAATCTCCCTGCACTTTGACCGTACTGCTATGATAGTGCCACTTGGGCTTATGTTTTGCTCTCTGCCCTTAGTCTAGTTACAAATCTCGTCCGCTGAATCCTTGTCGGCTTATATGACCTGCGACCTCCTCTATACTCCAGGCCTTGGACTTTGTGACACGCATCCTGAAGTACATCCTATGCCGTCCGAAAAAATCTAATAAGACTCAGGTCCACAGGCTTAAATGTAGTGTTACCAGCGGCGGCGGCAGCGGCAGAGGGAGCAAGGAGCTGGATGCTGAAAAACGTGGCATTGACTACAGAGATGGAGGCATAGAGGACGACTAGCAGCACGCGCTGATTCGCTGACTTTCTGGATCCAGCTGCCGTATTTTCTCCTTCAGCTTTAGCCTTGTTTTGAGTCGGTTTTGGCATTCGCCAGGGCGGCCGCGGGCTTTGTCGAGACGGTGTGCTATTGCAATTGCAAATGCTGCTAACTAATGTGCGGGTGGGTGCGGTCGGCTTTACATGACTTTTGTGGGAGCGTCACGTCACGTCACTCTAAGCTGAGGGACGCGAGTCGACGGTGGAAACAGTAACTTTAATTAATAGAGGAGGCTATAATGCCATGGTGTGTAAAATAATGTGGCCGAGGACGATGGCTGAAGCCCTTCAGACCGAGCTGACCATGATGCTTTTTATCGCATGGTAAATGCCTGCCCTATATATAAGGGTACGGTTGTCCATATTATCCCATTACATGGCGGCCAATAACGGGATCGGGGGACAGCACGGGTGGTTATTAATGTCAACGCCTCTGTGGCAAGCAAACAAGAGGCGACGCGTGTTACGGCCTTTCCGGGCTTGGTTTCCTGGCCGACAATCCCGGAAAACAAGAAGGCTTGCTTGTTTGAGTTGTTTGCCTGGTCTCTTGTCTCCTGTGCGTTGATGGGGCTATGTTGGTCATGAAGCAGGCTATCCAAGGGCGCCCCAGGTACAAGGAGGGGAGGGGTGTGATCTCTGGGAAGGCCGGTGCCGATGTCGATGCGTCGCGCGACTCGGAGATGGCAAAAAATGTCTAACCTGCTGCCAAGCACGGGGAAATACGGCTACTGAGTTACTTATTGGAACATAATCCGTAACCGCACCGCATTGCGTGCCAGGTGGCCAATCTCCATACCACAAGATGCCAGGGCGAATGTAAATCACTAGATCAACTATCCATAGAAGCTTCTAGCTCTAGCACCAAATCAGCTAGGAAAATCATTTGCAGATTGTCAAATATCTCTTTGAGAAGGCAAAGGAAGATGCTGCGTCGTTGTCTGTAGATATCATCAGCTTGCCGCCATATTTGAATCGTTTTAGAAGATTAGTAGTGGAACATCTTATTGATGCTGGAGCTAGGCTTGACATATCTGACTGTGTAGGCTGAAATGCACTCTGCCTTGTAGCTATAAAGTTCCCGTGTCGGACAGCACTTTGCTTACGACGGGGTTTCCTCTTTCTGTGACGATATGAGGCCTTGCAGATGCGTCGTCAGTCCCCTACCACCCCATCTCCTCAGTGTTGAAGTTCTCTGCATGGGAAGTCTTGGCCTTAGGATGCGGGGTAAACTTGATACCACCAGACTTACCCAAAGCACAGATCTTAAGAGTAGTTTTAACCATGGTATTAATATAAGTAAAAGTAGGGATAATTAACTTAATAGTAATAGATAAGATTGTTAGATACTTAGAACTAGCTAGTGATGTTAGCCTATCTGGGCCTATTATAACAGATGCTAGCCTAACTAGGCCCTTTGTAATAATTACTAGTATATCTAGGCCTATAGGATTATGATTATCTATTGTAATATATATATAGTAATAGGCTTAGATAGACTAGTATCTATTATAAAGAGCTTAACTAGGCTTAAATTACTAATGTTTATTATTATAAGCTAGTATTAATTATAAAGTACTTAGATAGACTAGTATTACTAGTATCTATTATAAACTATAATAGATAGTTATAATAATATATACTAGTATTTTTAATATATAGATAAAAAAGTAGGTTTTCAATACTACTAATATAATAGACTATAGGTAGGTAGGTAGATAGATATAGAAATAGATAAGAACTGAGGTATGTAGTCCTTTTTCTCTAGAGTTAATTTAGCTCTAATTAACCTAAATCTTAGTTAATTTAGCTTTAGTTTACTTACTACATATAATTCACATAACTTATAATATCTCTCTCTCTCTCTTTATAAGGCTATTAATTTACTATTATATAAAGTAATTAACCTTACTTACTTTATATATTAATAACTTCTATTCTTATACTATCTAACCTTATTTATCTACTTTAAAGATATTCTTTATAGCTAAATACTATTATTAATAACCTATTATGTTATCTTTTGTATAATATAGGATAACTACCTAAGTCTATTTAGTATAGCATTAAGACTTTAGTTCCCCTAATATATTATTAAATCTACTGCTATATTTTAATAGTTTAATAGATATAGTTACTTTATAGATCCATAGCTAGTATTTCTATTACACCTAGATACCTAATAACTACTCCTCTATAGACCTACTAGTCTTATAGCTGTGATTATTGTCACGATAGCTTCATACCTTACTTGCTTATTGTACCACACTTGCCACGTGCCCATTCACGTGTGCTACCGACATTACTCGTACCATCTGCCTATATATAGGAACTCTCTTTCACATAGTCATTCTTTCACAATACAAGCTTCTTTGACCTTTATTCTCACATGCCCTACTGTGTGCTCTAACTCGTGACAATTATACTCTAATTCCCTTTACCTGCTCTTATGTTTTCTATTACAAATCCCTAATATTTTTACCTACCTAATAAATAGTTAAAAACTACTAATGCGCAGCACTAGATATTCCTTATTATGCTACGCTATCCTAGTGCTAGCCTCCTAGTATATTATATCTCCTATTATAACCCTAATACTTATTAGATACTATAGTCTATTACTACCTAGTTTATTAGACTTATTGAAATACTTAATAAATTAGTTTATATTAAGGTAGTACTAAAATTAAATATATATTTATTATTCCTATATTATAAAATTAACTAAAAGGAAATAAAAAAAAAACTATACAAGACTAGGTATTTTCTAGTTATTACTAATATATTATATAACTATAAATCCTAGCCTTATTTAGCTTATCTATAGGAGAGTAAATAGGATCCTAAGTTTTCTAATAGGTGTGGTTATATATAGTAAGGTTATAGATATAAATAAGAACTAAGATTACATTAGCTAGCGGGGTGACGCCTATGTGTGTATGAGTTAGTAATTCTATAGTATATAGGTACCTGTAATTAATTAGTAGCTAGCCTCATTGGGCACATGTCTACTATGTGAGCGGGGGCACCTTTTGATATAGAGCTATGGGAATCTCTACCTATTGTGTTTATTTTGTGTCATGGCAATAAGTAAAACCAGCTCCTGTAATAAGGAAGAAGCTTGCTAGAATAGGTAGTGGATGCATGATAAAAGATAAGTACTAGTTGATGGTGCCACGGGCGGTGGTGGAGAGAAGAGGAGCTGGGAGATAGCAGCTTCAATTGCCGCAGAAAGTCATCAGTTAGTATGTGTCACAATAGCTTCATACCTTACTCGCTCATTATACTACACTTGCTATGTGCCTATCTACATGTGCTACCAACATTACTCGTACCAAGAGCCTATATATAGGACCTCTCTTTTATATAGTTACTCTTTAATAGAAAAAGCTTCTTTGACATTTATTCTCACATGCCCTACTGTGTGCTCTAACTCGTGACAGTGTGACTGGGTTGGCGTGACTGCTTGGTGTTTTTGGTGTGGCTGGTGTTTTTGGCGTGACTGGGAAACACTAGTCACGCCAGGTGGCCTAGGCATTTTATTAGTCTCATACGGACCAGAAAAACAACCGTTACTAAGGATGGAAGTTATATTAGTAGCTTGCCTATATTACTTTGGTCCTCGACGCTTGCATGCTATTCCCTGTGACGCCAAGGCACTAACAAAATGGTGGTGCTTGCGTTCAAGGAACAATAGTGCGTATGACATACGTGGTATGGTGACACATGCGGACGCAAGCATCGCATCTTGTTTTCATCAAGTCCGATTGAGCGATATTGTTAGCAACCAACTGGTTGCGACCGTTGGGTGTGCGAATAAATGCTGTTTGTCACGTCGTCTTAGAGCAGATACAGTCCGTTGCTTTGACAGCGTCCGTTGCATTAGCAGTGTCCAGAACAAGCCAATCAGACGCTGAGAATCAGTATTTTTCTCAGCCTCTGATTAGCTAGGATGCTATTAATATAACAGTTATATTAGCAGTATCTAGACACTGCTAACATAACATAGAACTTTTAAATAGTATATCTCTATTAGTAATAGACTAAATAAAAAGAGAATAGACTTATATCTATTTAACTTAATTATTCTAAGCTACTATAGGCTGCTTAGAATAGTTTACTTAATATATAGTATAATCATAGTATATTTAACCCTTTAAAAGTACCTCTAACTTATATTATATCTTAATAATCTAATATATTATAAAAACCTAATAAGTTAGAATAACTACTAACTTAGATCTTGCTCTAATTATAGCTTAGATATATATATAAATTACCTTATAATACCTATCTATTAGCATAGCTTAGTAATAGTAATTAGCTATAGCTTAGTAACTATAGTATTATTAAACCTACTCTTAAGGTTATAATAGCTTTTAAGCTATTACTAGCTATATAATAACTCTCTTAAAGTCTACTAAGGTTATTAAAAACCTTAAGCCTTTAAGTTATAGTAACTAATATACTAGAGATAGCTTTCTCTAGTAATCTTACTAGCTATAGCTAGATATATAAAAGATAGCTAGAGTAAGGCTCTAGTCTTATCTTTTTATATTATCTTTAATTACTTTTCTTTATAAAGAATATATAACTAACTATTTTTTATTATATTTCTTATTATAAAAAACTCTTAGAGCTTTTTCTAAAGAGCTAACTTTTTAACTTTAACTATAGCTTATTTAAATCTTATTTAAACTAGCTAGAGAGCTAAAGAGCTTAAGCTATAAGCTCTAAAGAAAAAAGGAGACTTTTTCTCTTTTTCTTTTACCTTAAGAGACTAAGTAATAAAATTTACTCTAAAGCTTCTAATAAAAGACTAAGCTAAAGATATAATAACTAATATTAATAACTAAGCTAAATTAACTAGCTTAAGAATAGTTAAAACTATTTATTTTAACTTTAGAGCTTTATAGTTTTTCATAGATATAATAAAGGTTATTATTAATATTATTAAGACTAATAAGAAGATATCTTAGAGTACTAAGCTAGGCTACTAGTAGAGATAGGTAAGTTATACTAAAAAGCTATATAACTTAACTTAGGTAAATTTACTAATAATAGAGGTAGAGAATATTTAAGCTAGGTCTAGAGTAATATAGAGAATAGTAGATATATTAAAATCTAAAGTATTTTTCTATAATAGTAGTATATAGTATGCTTAAGGGTAGGTTATCTAGTTTGCTAGGAGTTAGGAGTTAAAAAAGAGCAAATCTTTGCCTGTAGTGTAATTAAATCTGTCTAATAACTGTTAAAATCACGTGCTGGAAATGCCCCCTTGTTCGCTGGTAAAGTTGGCTAGCTAAAGCAAAAGTCACTAATAGCAGAAGCTCTAGAAGTCATGGTAAAAGGCCATAGGCCTAAATAGACTTATATATACTTTATACTACAGAGAACTTTATAGGAATTTGTTTAAATTTAATAAGTTATAATTTATATAAATATTAAGAAGAGAATATTATATATAGATACTTTTTTAGTTTTTGATACTACTAATATAACTAACTATAACTTAGCCTGATGTGGTTGTGGTAGTGGTAGTATTAATTGTGGTAGGTTACTGATAGATATATAGTTATATAGTGATTTTACAGAGGCTTTAGGACCTAAAACCTAATAGTTCTTACTTTAAATTAGTAGGGTTGTTATGTACCTGACTATCTAGGTAGGTACTAGATAGGTATATATATCTTTCTTTATATATTATTCTTTGGTATTATTAATATATATTATAACTACTTAGTATTTTAACTAGTTAACTTAGAGTCTATAAGGTAAGAAGAGAGTAATAATTATATATACTAAGTTAGATCTTATTAAAGTATAATATAGTAATATAGTAATAATCCCTAGTTAATTACTAGTATTCTAATACTCCAGTACTAAGATTATAGAAAACCTCCTATTCTATACCTCTTATTATTAACTTTATCTAGTAATTATAGTCTAATATATTCTTTTCTATAAGTTAAGTAAGTAATACCTAGTATTAAAGTAATATAGATAGTCCTTAATACTAAGCCTTAGTATAACTAGGAACCTATAGCTAAGTACTCTTATTACTTTAGCTATACCCCTAGTCCCTTAATAAAGTCTTTAATTAGTAGAGGGGACTTTAATATCTACTTAGAAGCCTATAAGGGCTTAAGTACTATCTTTTTATTCCCCTAGACTAAGCCTTTTAAGAAGATAATAAGATAATCTCTATAATCTTAAGTAATACCAGTATATCCTACTATATATACTATATTGTTACTTAATATTAATAATAAGAAATATAATTCTATTTTATTATATAAGTATAAGAGTTACTAGTAATAGTAATAATAGTAATTAGTTCTAAGTCCTAGTAGGTAATAGTAAATTAACTAAGGCTATTACTTCTATAGTAATATTATTACTATCTTTATAGGTAATAAGGATACAAAAGGTATTTAGTAATAAGGTTTATAAGTAGCCTCTCTAGTTACTTAAGGTTCCTATAAATAAGAGAGAGTATTATTATACTACTTAAGCTACTAGTATTAGGATAGTATTTTAGAAGGGATATAAATCATTAAGACTATATAGGTTCTACTTAGTCCCCTAAATTATATTATTACTAATAGTACTTAAAAGAGAAAAAGTAAGAAAAAATACTAGCTAGAAAGAAATAATATATTTAAAAATATAATAGTAAATAAAGGAGTAAGGCTTATATTTAAGAATTTCTATCTATTATACCTAGAATACTATAGTAAAGAGTTCTATATAGTATTCCTAGATATACTTAAAAGCCTAGTATTTTTATCTTATTTTATTATAGCTTAAGTTATCTTAGTACTTAGTTATATTACTCAAATAGCGTGGTTAGAAAAAGTAATATAACCTTTTACTTAAGGTCCTTTATTACTACTAGGTTCTTAAGAAGCTCTATATATAAGGTTACCATACTATTATATATTTCTTTCTATATCTAGATAATAAAACTAAGCTACTTTGCTAATTATATAAGGATTTATTAGCTAACCTAGTAACTATATAGTTTTAGTTACTATTACTACTACTACTAATACTATTATTAACTAGAATAGTTAGCTTATCTAGGTATATAAATAGAATAGTAAGAGAGATAGTAAAGAATATAAGAGGGGGAAAGGATATAGTAATCCTATTAATAGGGATCCTTGTTACCCTTACTACTCTTACTAGCCACATCCTATACAAGCTATAATACTATTATTATTATAGTTATTATTATAGTTACTATTAAAGCCCCTGTTTAAGTAATCTTACCTATACTAGGTTTCTTATTATTACTAGCTATTAAATATTATTAGTTAGTATAACTATTGTTTTATAGTCACGTTAAATACTATTAGTTGGCGTGATAGCTCTATATATATATAATCTCTTACTTAAGTACTACTAGCCTATATAAATATCTACCTATAGTTTACAAAAAAAAGAAAAGAAAACAGTAAAAAGAAAAAAAGATAGAATTCCCTACTAGCTTCTTATATTAAAATTTTGAAAGGGTAATAAGATAATATTAACTATAAAAATATATTTAGCCTTTCTCTTACTTTAAAAACCTATAGAGGTATAATCTAGAAAAGCTAAGAGAAGTAATATATATTAAGAAGAAAACTAGAGAAGATAAGGCTGCTAGTAGGTAGCTATTAATAGTGGAGTAGCTATCCTAGCTATAGGTACCTACCACAGAGTGGTATAACTAGGAAGTACTAGTTATACTAATTAGCATAACCTTAACTTATATTATCTTATTAGTATTATTATCTTATTATATCTTATATATAATTACTTCTATTCTAAACTAATTTAAGTACTATATCTTTTATTATATTATAGCTATAGATATAAAGAGATCTCTAATAAAAGTATAGCCTTAGCTAATAATAATAATATATTATCTATAATAGTATAATAAGCCTTATAACTTATTACTACTACTACTACTACTACTACTACTACTACTACTGCTTTAGACTTCTAAATTAATTATAAATAAGAGGCTATAAGGTTAGTAATACTACTACTAGAAAGTACAATAACAAGAATTAGAATAATAATAAGAATAGGGATAAGATAATAGAACACTTAATAAGTATTACCTAGTTATAGTCTCTATAGAAGAAGAATAAGCCTATAGAGGTAAATATTATAACTAGTTTAGGTATACCTATTAAATTTACTAGGGGGTACTACTATACCTTAGGTAGCTAAGCTTTAGGTCTAAGACTAAACCTAGACTATATATGTATTATTATAGGGTATATTTATGCTTTAGGCTTTATTTCTCTCTTCTTACTTTCTGATACCTTAGCTAATATAATAATTCTGCTAATGATATGGCTTATTATTTATAATACCCTCCTTACCCTAGTGTTACAGCTAGATTCCAGACAGTGGGTTTTCTACTAAAGTATAGCTGAGGCTGTGATAGTAATTAACAGTGTCAGTACTTACTAGTATTCTTACTAGTATCTTAATTACTTAGTAATTAGTTAGGTAGTTAATAGTCTAGGTAACTTATATAGCTTAAAGCAAAGTATTATAAGGATAATAGGTAAAAGAAATCTAAAAGTTATTTAAAAATATTTTATAAGTTAATTACTAAAAAGCTATAAAAGGTAATCTATCTAAGTAAAATAAGTATTTTTATATCTTATTATTTTAATATTAAAACTAATATTTAGATATTAGTCTTATAAAAATAGACTACTCTTAGTATATTAATTCTTAATCATAAATTACTTATTATTTATTAGTTCTCTTTATCTTTATATAACCTTCTCTAGTTTTTTTATTCCAGAGGAGTTATCTTATATAATAATATTTCTTAAGTATTATACCTCTTATGTTTTACCTAGTAGTAGGGCTATATTACTTATAACTTATTAGGTTATAATATTAAGTCTCTTCTTTAAAGGTTTTATCTTTAAAACCTATATAAATAAGTTATTTCTCTTAGGTTAGAAGTTATTAAACTTACTTTCTAATTTACCTATAATATTAATACTATATTAAGTTATATAAAAAAATTAAAATTAAAGAAAACCATTATTAAGGATTATAAGTATCTTATTCTATATAACTTTATTAAAACCTAATTCTTTATTACTAATATACCTTATACTTATTACTTTTAAATAAAGATAGCTTATTATTTTAATAAAGGTTCATCTTATTATTAGATATATATTAAGGTAAAGAAACCTTATAATAGTATTTTAGTAGCTTTTACTTATAAGTACTTTATTTTTAAGGTTTTTAATTTACTAATTATATTCTATAGTTTAAAAACTAAATACCTAGTAAAAGGAGTAAGATAAAAAAGAAAAAAAAGCTAGTAAAAAGCTTATAATTCTTTATCTAAAGCTTATAGAGATATAGTTATAAATAGCTAAGGCTATAAGTTATTTATTAAGGATTTGTAAAATCTAAAAGAAAGTATAAGAGTATTAATAAGAGACTTTTTAATAAGGTATATAAGAGTTAGATAAGAAGGATAGTATTAGTTCTACTTTAGATTTTTATAAGTCTTAGATATTATATAACTTATAGTTACTTAGTATCTCTAATAATATTAATTAAGGTTTTTATAAGTTTAGTAACAAGTTTATAGACTTAGGTTTATTACTAGAGGATCTATCTAGAAATTATAATACTTCTAAAATACTTATTAAAAGTACTAAAGGTTCTTAACTAGTTTCTAAGACTTATCTTTATATCTATAGTTTCTTTACTTAACTAAGTATTCTTTTTATTTATCTTAATTTCTATAGTTAATAATATATTTAACTTTATACTTTAATTTATTAAATCTAATAATAATATAGTTATTAGTATTTAATCTATATAGTATTAGCTTAAGTAATATAATATAAAAGACTAGGTAAACTTTTATTATATTTAATAAGTTAAGTTTATAATTAACATTTAAAACCTTTTATAGGATTTAAAGAGTCCAAGTTTCTTATAGTTAAGTTTATTACCAGACTATTTTATTTTAATATTTTAATATATAAGGTATATACTATCTCCTTCTTTAAAAGTTAGTTTCTTAATCCTTAATAGGTTAGTATATTTCTTTATTTACTATTTAATAAATTCTAAGTCTAGAGCTACTTTACTTTAAACTTTTCTAAGTTTATTAATATTAGCTATAGCTTTTAGTACTTATAATCTTTTATAAGGTTCTCTATAGGTAGTTAGTTTAAATCTATAGTTTAAATAGAATAATAAGTTTTTAGCACTTTCTTTAATAGTATTATTATAGGTAAATTAGGCTATAGGTAGTAGTAATACTTAATTATCTTAGTTATAATTAATATAACATTAGAGATACTATTTAAAGATTTAATTAATTCTTTTTATTTATCTATTAATTTATAGGTAAAAAGAGATAGATAGTTTATAATCTAATCCAAGTTATAAAATTAGAGATTTTTAAAACTTTAAGGTAAATAGTTTATCCCTATCTAATATAATTTCTTTTAATAAGCTATAATTACTAATAATATACTTAAGAAAAATCTATATAAGGTTTTTAGTTATACTAGCTTTAAGGTATAAAATAAAGTAAGTATACTTTATAGGTTAGTTAAAAATAATAAAAATACTATTATACCATATTTTTATAAGTAGTTCTCTTAACTTAGGTAGTTTAATAATAAAGTCTAAAGAGATTAAGTACTATACTTCTAGAGGTATTAATAATAGTTAAATATACTTATATAGCTTATAAGAGCTATTCTTACTTTTCCTATATAGCTTATAGTTCTTAATTACTAAAGCTACTTATTCTTATATAACTTACTTATTATAATATTATTAAATTCTCTTAAAAGTCTTTATTAGTTTTTAGTATTTATATACTTTAGTACTATATATCCTATATATCTAGTTATTCATTATCTTATTAGTTATATTAGTATTAATATATATACCAATTATAATAAGTTTTTATATTAAAATAATATTACTATTCTTATTATACTTAAGGATAACCTATATTTTCTTTAGTACTAAGATTTTAAGGTTTAGTTATTAGTTAAGAGTATTAGCTCTTCTATTTTTAGTTTCTTTATAATAGATAATCTTAAAGTTGTATTGTAATAGAAATTCTAACTATTAGATTTATCTTTTATTTAGAACTTTAGAGGTTATAAAGTAAATAAGGTTCTTATAATCTTTATAAATAATAACTTAATATTTTATCTCTAATAAATATAGTTTTTATTTATAAAATACTTTAATAATTACTATAAGTTTCTTATTATAGATCTAATAGTTTAGCTTTAGTCTATAGAATACTTTTAAATAGAATATATATAAGTATAGTCTCTATTTTCTATCTTATCATCTAAGTTATTTACCTATAGTAAAGTCTAAGGTATTAGTCTTAACTTTAAAGGGTTTATCTAGGTTTAGAATCTTAGTAACTAGTTCTAAGATAATAAGTTCGTAACCTTATTAAAGAATTTATTATATTCTTCTATTTATTTAAATTTTATATTCTTATATATAAGTTATTATAATCCTCTCATATAAGTTATATAATTCTTAAGAAATTATTAATAAAAATTAATAAATCTTAAAAATAATTAAACTTCTTTAATATTAGTAGGTATTAGCTAGTCCTTAACTACTTTCACCTTTTTATCTTATATTTAGAGTTTTCTTAGTATAATAGTAAATCTAAGATAGTTAACCTTCTAAGTATAGAATTTACTTTTCTCTAGTTTAACTAAAAGCTTTATTTCTTAGAGCTTCTTAAGTACCTTATATATATACTTCTTATATTCTTTAAGGTTCTTAGAGAATATAAGGATATTGTTAAAGTAATAGATAATAAAGATATTAAGATACTCCTTAAGTATATAATTAATTATTATTTAAAATATAATAGATATATTGATAAGTCTAAAAGGTATAATAAGACTCTTAAAAAGTTCTTTATATATTTAAAATACTATTTTCTATTTATCTTTTTTTTAATTTTAAGAAGGTTATAGGTATTTTTAAGGCTAAGTATTATAAACTAGTTTGTTTTATATAGTAGATCTTATAACTCCAAAATAAGTAATAATAGATAGCTATTCTTTTTTATAATATTATTAAGTTTTTAATAATTAATATATAATTATAGTTTTCTATTCTTCTTAGGTATAAATAGAATTGGTTATCTTACTAGTAAATCTAATAGTCTAATATAACCTTTTAATAGGTTCTTATCTAGCTATTTATTAAGTATTTCTTATTTTATTAGGTTAAGTCTATAAATAGGTTTAAGCTTAGAATATTTCCTTTCTAATAGTTAGATCTTATAATTATATAGTTTATACTCTAGTAGTTCTATTTCTAGTTCTTTAGTAAATAGTTATATATATTACTAGTATTTAAGAGGTATTAATTATAGTTAATTCTTTTCTTAGCTTTATTTATCTTATTTATCTAATATATTAGTAATATTAATAGATATAGAACTCTTATTTTATATAGGTTTAATTCTTTTAATATAAGTAATATACTTTCTTAGTTATATAAGTTTACTTAGAGGTTATAATATATAATACTACCTTATAACTAAATCTCTTTACTAGAGTTAGCCTATTCCCTAGTGTATATTAGAGTTATATTCTTATAGCTATAGAATTTCTAGAATTATATTTATAATTTCTAAGTTAGTAATATTAAAGTTAAGTTTTTAGTATTAGCTATAGATTACTAAAAAGAAGTATATAGTATTTTTATTAATAATCTTTTTATTATACTAAACTTATACTTCTTTAACTATTTATAAGATATATAAGTCTTTTTTACATACCTATTTAATACTTTATTTATTTATTACTCCAAGTAAGATAAGGTTAGCTCATACTTTATTATTAATTATAAACTTAATAAGCTAGTTATTACTTAAAATAGTAAGAATAATATAACTATTATCTCTCTTAATTACTATATAAAGGGTTTTTATATTATTATTAGCTATTAGTACCTTTCTTATAGGTAGTATAGAGAGTTTTTTAACTTCTTAGGGGCTTTTTTTAATTTATTCTTTCTATATTTATACTTTCTCTTTATAGTATTATATATATTTATTAAATAGGTAATTAGATTAATATTTTATAAGGAGGTTAATATATAGTGTAGGGTATTCTAAGCTTAGTTAAAAGATAAGCTAAGGTTTATAGTATTTCTTAACCTCTTATATATTAATTTTCTAGTTTCTATAAACCTAAGAAATAAGCTTATTCTCTTATTATTATAAAGAAAAAGAACTATTCTCTCTTCTAGAATTAATATATTAAGTACTTATTATAGATATAGTTTACTTAAAAGATTTTATAATATAAAAAATACTTTTAGTTAAGCTTTTTATAGCCTTTAAATATAAGTTCTTTTTTAATTAATATAATTAGGTAGTATTTAAGGTTAGTATCTTTAGTTCTATAGAAGTATACTTCTTATTTATTACTATATTTATTAATTCCTAGTTATTATTTCTTTTGTACTTCTTCTTTAGTATTAACTATAAGTAGGTCTTCTCTAAAGTCTATATAAGCTTATAAAACTAGTAGTTTATTAGAATTATATTAATATTTAAAGGTAGGTAAGAGTAATAAGAATAGAATATTATTAGCTTAGTTCTAAATATACTAGTTTATACTAGTCTATTTAATAATAAGTAGGTTTATATAACTTATTTTAATTAGTTACTTAGTTACGTATTATTTTATCTTACTTAGTAGGATAAATTTATCTAGTAAGAGTTCTAGATTCTCTTTCTAGTTTAAGCTAATACTCTATATTTTAATAGTACTTTTAGGTATTGATTTATAATAATAAAGTTAAGGAAGAGAAAAGAAAGTCCTTTTTCTCTTTCTAGCTATTATAATAGTTCTAGTAATAACTTATTAAGGTTTTTCTTAAAATCTAATAATATCTTTATATAGAGCTTAATTAAACTTATTTTCTAAGTTAAGTTAGTAGATAGAATTATTTTATATTTAAATTTACTTAGATAGTTATTTTTTAATTTTATTAATAACTTCTTAGTCTTAAGATATCTTATTTTTAAGTATCTCTAGGGTATCTTAAGCTTAGATTAAGCATATAATCTTTTCTTAGTTTTATTATTTAAGTTATTATATAATATTAATAGCTTATAGTATCTTAGGGCTATATAGAGCTTTTTTACTTATTATAATAGTCTTACCTTTAGGTTCTTTAAGGTACTAGCTTACTTATTTCTTACGTTTTTAATAAGTAAGGTAGTTATTATTATAGCAAGTAGTCTATAAGAGTTATAGGTATAGAATTTCTCTTTAGGTAATATTTACTTATTAATTTCCCTTAATTAGCACTTTATTTTAAAGTTATTTTAATTATTAGTAGCCTTTAGTATAGTATCCTATTTTCTTATAGTTATAATATTTAATAGTTTTAGTATTTCTAGGCAACTAGTTTTTTTATTTTCTAGCTATATTAATATCTATTAATCTTATATAGTATCTATAGAATATACTTAGTTAGTTTTAGAGTTACTACTACCTATTACCTTTTTCTTATTAGTAGTTATTAAGGTTCTTTAATCTTTAAATACAATACTTACTTATATTAGTATTTAATTACTAGTTCTTATTTTTCTCTTTTTATTAGTTATAAAGGTAAGTATTGATCTTAATAGTAAGTTTAATATATCTAAGAAAGTTTTCTAAAGTATTAATAATCTTAATAAGTTTATCTTTAATATCTTTTTTAAACCCTCAATAAAATATAAAGATTAGAGATTTATCTATAATATTAAGTTTAGTTATAAGTTATTAGAATTTAACTATATAATATAAGGTAGCCTTAGTTTACTTAAGATTTATAAGGTCTTACTTAGCTTATTATTCTTTATTAGGGTTTTAAATTAGTAACTTTAAAGCTTATTATATTTCTAAAGATTAACTAAGTCTTATAGAAGTATATACCTAGTTTTCTATTATTTCTAAGGAATTCTTCTTAAAATAGTTTAAACTATAAGAATACTTTACTATATAAAAAGGTACTAGTATAAATAACTCTCTTAGTCTTATTATAAAAGTTAGTGATATAAAGGGTTTAATAGATATAAACTTAGATTAGAAATCCTTTTAATTATTCACTTTTACTATTATAAGTTTCTAAAGAGTTAAGCTTAAGCTTATCTTATCTTTTAACTAAGGTTAAGATAATATTAGTAATAGCTTAGAGTATCTTAACTTCTTATCTAAGTATAATAACTTTATTACTTTTAGCTTCTAACTTAGTAAGAGTATTATTAATAATAGCTTATATTTATTATAAGTTATAATTACTAGTTTTCTTAAGTTATTTTATTTAAATTATATTATTATTAATAATATTAGCTAGCTATTTATTATATCCAGTATTTCTCTTAACTATCTTATATATAGCTATATACTAGTTTATAGTAAGAATAGCCTTACTATCTTTATTAAAACTAACTTGAGGTATTATAGGCTTATTATTAAGGTCTATAGCTTAGGTAAGCTTTTAGTCTAGAGACCTAGAAGTCTTAGAAGTACTTAAGAATAGGTTAGTCTTAGGAGAAGATATTATAGTTTTACTATTAATTAGTATTATAAGGTTAACTTATTAATAGAAGTAATTAAAGTATTATAGTTAGATTTCTAATAATAAGTTTTTTACTAAAGTATAGTTAAGACTATAATAGTAATTAATAGTATTAATACTTACTAATATTCTTATTAATATCTTAATTACTTAGTAATTAATTAGGTAGTTAATAGTTTAGGTAACTTATATAACTTAAGATAGAGTATTATAAAGATAGTAAGTAAAAAAAGTCTAAAAGTTATTTAAAGATATTTTATAAGTTAATTATTAAAAAGCTATAAAAGGTAATCTATTTAAATAAAATAAGTATTCTTATATTCTATTATTTTAATATTAAGATTAATATTTAGATATTAGTCTTATAGAGGTAGATTACTCTTAGTATATTAGTCCTTGATTATGGATTGCTTATTATTTATTAGTCCTTCTTATCTTCATATAACCTTCCCTAGTTCTTCTATTCCAGAGAAGTTATCCTATGTGACAATATTCCTTAAGTGCTATACCCCTCATATCATACCTAGCGGTGGGGCTGCATCGCCTATAACTTATTAGGTTATAATACCTAGCTATCTCTATACTATATACTATAAGGAATATAGTAGAAGCTTAACTATATTACCTCTATTAAGATAGTTACTAATAACTACCTTGCTACTATCCTACTACTATTAACCCTAAATTTGTCTTCTGCTTAGAGTGGCCTAGGCTAGCTACTAAACTATATTATTAACTAACTAGTAGGGGAGATAGGTATAACCTATACTGCTATATTTACTATATAGCTATATATTCTAAAGTTAATATTAGCCAGTATTTATATTTATTATACCCTTTTATTAAGAGAGTACTAATAATATAATAAGTAATATAACTAGGAAATACTAGCTACTAAGTATTATTAGTTAGTATAACTAGTACTTAATAGTTATACTAACTAATAGTATTTAATATAACTAGGAAATACTAGTTATACTAACTAATAATACTTAGCGTGGCTATAAAATATTACTATAACTACTACTACTACTACTACTACTATACCTATATCAGAATTACTACTACTATTTACTTTAGTAGGTATACTCTACCTGAATTGATTAATTATAATGCTTGTGATATACTTAGCTATAACTATAGTAATACTTATTATCTATGTTAGAAAGGCCTTGGAAAGATAGAAATTTTATTAATATATAGTAGTAGTAGTAAAGAAAAAGTTAATCTAACTAGACTATCTAACTAAGATAGTAAGAGGCAAAAAAGCAAGAGATAGTTACCTACTATATTTATATAGTAACAAACCTAGAAGGCTAAGCTTATAATATATTACTAAGAGATATATAAGTCCTACTAAAAGAATAATATGATCTTTAGTAGTTATTCCTAGTAACTAAGAAGTTCTAGAGTAAATCCTATTACTTATAATAATAGTAAAAAGGCTAGTTAACTCTAGGGTATTTTTTATAATATAGTTACTACCTCTTATCTTACTAGACCTAGAAGCTAGCTCTTAGACTAGTAATACCTTTACCTATAGGAGCTATTTAATCACTAGCCTTAAGATACGCTTTTTAAACTATTAAAAGCCTTAAGTAATATACCTTATAGTAATAGTATAGTATAGTACTAGGTTTATAGTAGATTCTATATAATTATAGTAGTGTTAAGCTATGTAGTTACTACTAATAGCTAATACTATATATATATTAATTTATAGCTCTTTTCTAGTAGATTATAAAAAAGAAAATACCTAAATAAGATATATAGATAATTTTCTCTAGTTCTAATTATCTAAATATTTATATCTCCCTATAAATACTCTACTATATATAATTATTACTAAAGTTAACTAGAATATATATAGATTCTTAGCTACTCTATATAGAAGTATTTAGCTACCTAGAATAGCCCCTATTACTCTAATTTATATAGTCTTTTGCTTTATTAAAAAACATAAGTCCCTCTTATTTCTTTCTCTACTTTAACTTTAATATAAATCCCATAAGTAGTCTACTTAGGTTAAAATTACTAGTAGTTAGCCTAAACCCCAAGCATAGGAAGACTCTTCTTAGGGTATATCTAGAGTCTAGAATATATAACTAGTCCTAGAAATACTATTATATAATAATAGAAATACTTAATCCTCTTAAATTTAATTATAATACTTAATACTAGAGGTTTTCTAATACTAATTATTATTATCTTCTTATTATTAGTAATAAAAGTTAGCAAAAGACTTAGAGAAAAGAGAAAGAAATATACTACTGTTCTCTTCTTTTACTCTAGTAGCTAGCTTACTTCTCTTTCTATCTCTTCTACCTATTACTTTTCCCTCTCTTCTTATTTTCTCTCTATTATCTTCTTTAGTCTCTTTTGCCTTTTTTTACTATCTACTATCTAGCTTATTACTATTCTTTTTCTTAACTTTCTTTAACTTAGCCTAGTTTAACCTTACTTAGGCTTAATTATTACTAATAAGAGTTATATTACTATCTACTATCTTATACTCTTAGGATATTAGTCTCAGAGGCCTTAATAAATCAATAGTTATTAAGATAGTAAATAAGATCCTTTAAGAAATCTTATAAGCTACTACTAATACTAAGGATACTTCTTTAAATATCTATAGCCTTTAATTATCTCTAGTATAGGTATACTTTTATAAGTCTTAAAATCTTAATAGTAATATATATATAGCTTTTTAAGTAACTAAATAGCTCTCTAATAAGGTAGAACTTAATACTATCTTATCTTATATTTTTAAGACTATTAATAAGTTAAATAAGAAAAGTAGCTTTATTAGTTCTATTACTAATACCTTTAGTCTTTAATTAAGATAGTTTATATACCTTCACTCAGGTTACTTTATAGCTTAGTTAAGATCTATATTCTACTAATCTTTATATTTTACTAAGTCTTAGCTAAATATAACCTTCTAGACTATAACTAGACTAATTAGCTAGGCCTACTAAGAGTAACTTAGGGCTAGGTATATTATAACCTATAATTCTTCTTATAAGCTATTTAATATTTATATAGGTCTAACTAAAGGTTAATTAGTTATAACATTATTACTGAGTAATTCTTTAAAGCTAATAAGCTTTATATTTATAGCTAGTTTTAAGTATATAGCTTCTTTTATTACTATTAAGTTAGTTAGCAGAGATTGAGATAATAAATCACTTATTATCAATATTATTACTACCTAGAGTAATACTATAATCCCTATGTTAGAACCCAATACTCTTTCTAATAAATAAATAGGAGATATATATAATAGAGTCTCTACTAATAAATCTTATAATATATTAATTAAGCTTAGTTAGAGAGGTAGCCTAAAAATACCCCTTCATAAAAGACTAAGTTTTTAGTTTTATTCTTAAAACCTCTTATTAGCTTCTACTCCAGCCAATAGCTCTTAAGAATAAGTAAGAACAGACCTTAATAACCTCTAGTAGCTGTTTAATAAAGCTAAGAAAGAGGGTCTACTTAAAAGCCACATGCTTAATTATAAATTAATATATCTAATTTAATATCCTTATTTAGTTAATTCTCCTACTAGTATAGTAAGATGGACTAATCTATTACTATTATACCCTAACTATTAATAGCTAACTATAATTAAGAATAGAAAGAGAGTACTAGGAGTCCTATCTCTTCTAGTACAAAGTATATAAAAGAAGATAATACTATATAACTAAAGTCTAATAAAGTAAAGGCTTATAGTAGCCTAGTATTTAGGTTTAAACTACTAGCTAATTTATCTATTATCTATATAGTTTAATTACTACTAGTAGTAATAAACCTTTTAGTGGGCCCTAAGAGTATACTATATCTTTTAGACTAAATTTCTACTTACTAAGCTCTTTCTAGGGCTATCTATATATATAACCTAGCCTAAGCTAGAGATTTGTTACTTAATAGAGGTTTTTTAAATAATAATATCATTAACCTTCTAGTTTATTAGTTCTATCTTAAAATATCTTTAAAAGTTAGAGTTACTAATAGCTACTAGCCTTCTATCTTTAATCTAAGCTATAAACTTTATATATATTACTAGTTACTATAAGATGCAGGCTTACTAGGTTTTATCTTATATAGCTATTAACATTACAGGCTAGCCTTTCTACTGCTGTTTATAACCCTATAGCTAAAGTAGATACCTTAGTATCTAAGTAGGATAAGTAACTTATTCTAGCAGTTCTTTAATATTCTTTTAGATATAGTTAAACTTAATATAGACTTTTCCTACTAATAGGTAGGTTAGCTTTATATTAAGTATCAGGTTCCTAAAAGTAGTACTGGCTTCAGGGCCGGCGGAGCACTAGGTAGGGCCTGGGGGATACTACGGAATAGAATAACGTTATACTAAAGGGCATATAAAAGGGGTTTTTACAATAGCATCAAGGTTTAGAGAGGAGATAGATTAGAATAATAGTTACTAGTGACCCCTAACTGCCCTCCTACTAACTCCTTTACTCGGTACTATATAGCCTCTAATATATTCTAATCTCTCTCTATTTATAGGTATACTAATTATTAGAGTAGTAATAGTACTAGTATAATTAACCTAATCCTAATCTATTACTTAGTAGGGTAGCTTAGTAATATAGTAGCTTATACTAGACACCAGTAGGACTGCAGTAGAGGAGTAGTATACAACTAACCTTAATAGGTTAATAGAGAAGTAGCTAAGGGCCCTTCTTAATAATAAAGTAGCTAAGGTAAGAAAGAGAAAGATAATTAAATAGATTATAGCTCTTAGAAATAGGGAGTCTATTAATAATATATATGTAGCTAGTAGAGGACCTATAGCTACCTAACTAAAGCCTAAGTACCTATATACTAATACCCTTATTAAGTAGTTAGCTTCTATCTAATATAAGAGAGGTAACTAGAATAACCTTAAAGACTTCCTTTTTAAGTTATAAAACTAATTCTCTATTACTAAGAAAGAATTTATAGCTAATAAGAGTAAAGTCTAGTTTATAGGAGCTTACTTAGAAGGTAACCTATTATATAGCTAGAGAAGCTATATTAACCTCTAGTATAGTAGTAATATTAGCTTAATTACCTAGAAATAGATAGAAGCCTAGGTCTATAATAGTATTACTAATAACAATATACAGGCCTTTAGCACAGCTATAGAGCTAGATAAGATATAGTAGAAACCTAGGTAAATATACTAGTAATTTATTAACTAGTATAAAACAGTTAAGGTAGAGATTCTAGACCTCTAACTAGAGAGGCAGTAAGTAGTCTATATCTTAAACTAACTACTTCTAGACTTATAAAGCTATATCCTAGTATATAAGCTACTAGCTACTTATTAAGAACTAAATAATATAGTAAAGAGGGTAGAGATACTTATAAAGATATATACTAAGATAATAATAGAAGACTAGTAAAGGCTATAAGAGAGAAGAAACCAGTAGACCCTAGCTATTACCCTAGTACTAGCATTAGCTACCCCCTCAGATAAATTAGAAGGGTAACAGTTAGTCTTGATACCTAGGGTAGCCACGCATATGCCTACATCTAAGCTATAGGTTAAGTAGGAACAAGGAAGGCACAGATAACCCCTAAGGCACTCCTAGGGCTCTCCTATATACTTTAACTATAGTAAGCTAGGATATATATTAATAGAGTATATAAAGAAGAAGTACTATAAGTATAACTAGCCTTATTATATAAGTAGGTACTGCATACTAGTAGCTTAGCTAATAGCTATAGGGGTTAATAGTATATAGATCCCCTAAAAAGAGGAACTGTATTACTACTTTAAGGTAGACTTCTATATTAAAGTAGCTAGTATATAGAAAAAAGAAAGAGTATTAATTAACCCTAGGGTAGATAAGAATGTTATATATTAGAGGATGTTATATAAGGAGGTACTACTAGAGGTTTATAGAGAGGGAGCAGGGTTACTAGGGATATAAAAAGGTAAGGTACCTAACTATAGGGTAGTGGTATTAGTAATAGAAGTAATAGATAATATAGAGGTAAGAAAGGTATAGTCCTATACCTACTAAGTAAGTAATATAGGTATATATAATACTATTTTAGAGATCCTTTAGAAGTAAAAGGTATAGCTAAATCTTAAGTAAGTAATAATTAGGTAGACTTACTTACTAGGGAAAGGCTATCTATAACTTATCTAGAAAAAAAGGTATTAAAGAGGGTATAAAGAGAGGTAGTAGTAATACTAGTACATAACTTATTAGTCTACTACCTATATATAGGGGGAGCTAAGGGGGTACTAGAGCTATTACCTCACGCAGTAGAGAGAGAAAAGGGAGAGGAGATAAAGAGATTTAAGCTACTAGAAGAATATTAAGAATAGGTATATATATTTAATATAAACCTAGTAGCTAAACTAGCTAGAAATAAAGGTTACTCTTATACTATTAACTTTAAGTTAGGGGTAAAACTACTATTTAGCTCTATCTACCCCCTTATAGAAAAGGAGTTAGAAGAGCTAAGGAAGTATATTGATAATATACTAGGTAAGGGGTAGATCTAGCCCTTATAGAGCCCTATAGGGGTACTAATCCTATTTATACTAAAGAAGGGAGGTAAGTTATACCTCTATATAGACTATTATAGCCTTAATAAGGTTATAGTTAAGAACTATATACTATTACTACTAATTAGAAAGATTCTTAACTACTTAGGAGAGGTAAAGTATTTTACTAAGCTTAATCTTAAGGATATATACTACTAGGTAAGGATCTATATTAGTAATAAGTAGAAAATAGTATTCTAGATATAGTATAGGTACTTTAAGTACTATGTTTTACCTTTTAAGCTAGTTAATATACTAGTAACCTTCTAAGTATATATAAATAATACCCTAGCTAGGCTAGTAGATATTACTTATATTATATACCTTAATAATATCTTAATCTTTATTAAAAATAAGGTTAGTTATATAGAGGTAGTAAAAGAGGTACTATACTAGTTAGATATTACTAGCCTATATACTAACCTAGAGAAGTATATTTTCTATACTAAGATAATTAGGTTTTAAGGGTTTGTAGTATCTCTAGAGAGTATTATTATAGAGTAGGACTATATAGAGGTAATTACTTAGTAGCTACTTCCTACTAGTATTAAAGATATATAGGTCTTTCTTAGGTTTATAGGGTTTTATTAGTACTTTATTAAGAACTACTCTAAGGTATATACCCCCCTTATAGACTAACTAATAGCTAAGGTAGTAGAGAAGAAGGTAATAACTAAAGAGGTAATTAAAGTTTTCTATAAGCTCTAAGTTATATTTACCTAAGCTTCTATCTTATAGTACTTTAACCTAGTACTATTAATATAGGTAGAGATAGATATATCAAACTTTATAATTAGAGCTATTTTATTATAGCTAGTAGAGAACTAGTAGCACCCTATTACCTTCTTATCTAGAAAGCTAAAGGGTACTAAACTATAGTATAGTATACTAGAGGCTAAGCTACTAGCAATCTAAGAGGTAGCTATATACTAAAGGTACTACCTCCTATATACTTAGAGTAAGATTATATTCTTAATAGACTACCTAAGGTACTACTTCCTTACTAGTAAGCTCTAGCTTAATAGTTAGTAAGTAAGGTTACTCTAGGACCTATCTCTCTTTAACTTTAAGATTAACTACTAGCTAGAAAAAGAGAATATAGCTAATAAGCTATTATAGTAGCTAGACTATTAGCTCTTAGGTATAGAAGACTAAGAGGTATAGGGTATATTTCGAGAAAGCTTCCTAAGTAGGTTTACCTAGAGAGTAGTAGTAATTATTAGTAGTAAGTTAATAGGGGTATACCTATTACTATTAGAAGAACTTGCTTTAAGCCTAGAGGAGGAAACTGTAGTAGCGTAGTAAGCTAATAAGGTAATTGCCTCAAAGGAGTAGTAAAAGCTAGGGGATAACTAGTTAGAGGGGGAGAATAGGGTCCTTAGGTATAAGAGTAAGATTATTATTTTAGAAGGGTATATATTAAGGATAAAGATTATAGTAGCGTTCTATAATAAGCTAGCTAGGGGGTACCTAGAGGTAACTTATATACTTAAAAGGATTAGATAGATATTCTTCTAGAGATTAATAAAGAAGGATATAATAGAGTATATTTAGATATATATAACTTATTAATAGATAAAGCTATACTACTACTTACTCCATAGAGAACTAGTACCTCTACTGCTACCTAGCTAACTATAGAAATAAGTTACCCTAGATTTTATTACTAAGCTACCTAAGTTAAAAGGATTTACTAGAGAGAGCTATAATAGCATCCTAGTTATGGTAGACTAACTTATGAAGTATATACTATATATACATATAGAAGACTTTAATAGTAGACTAGTTAGTATCCCTTCTAGTTAAAAGGGTATTCTTATAATTTAGTATCCTAGTAGTAATAGTATCTAACTAAGGATCTCTCTTTACTAGCTATTTCTAGTTAGTAGTATACTACCTACTAGCTATTAAGTAGAGGCTAAGTATAGCTTACTACCTATAGATAGATAGCTAGATAGAGTAATAAAACTAGAACGTTAAGTACTTCCTTTAGGCTTTCTATAGCCTAGAGTAAGATAATAAAGCAAAGTAGTTACTAATAGCTAAGTTTATCTATAATAGTACTTAGTATAGTACAATCTAAATAGTACTAGTAGAGGCTCTAATAGGCTATACACTATATAATGTAAATAATACAAAGCTAGAAGGGGCCTTACTAACAGAGGTCCTGTTAGCAAGAGACTAGGTATAGTAGCTATAGAGCTAGCAGGCTATAATCCTCTAGATACTAGAGATAGCTAACAAGAACTACAAGAGGTAGTATAATATAAAGCAATCTATAGTAGTATTTAAGGTAGAAGAGAAGGTCTTACTATTAGTAAGGTTTATATAGCAAAAGTACCCTATAAAGAAGCTCTTAGATAAGTATCTAAGGCTATTTATAGTTATATAGGTAGTTAGTAGAGAAAAAGTGTATAAGCTTAACTTAGAGATATAATACTATATCTATAATATATTCTTACTATTATAGTTAGAGAAGTTTTATAGGGTAGTAGTAGAGCTATAGGTAGTCTCTATTAAGAAGAAAGAGAAGGATATATACTAGATAGAGAGAATAGTTATATATAAGAGCCTCTAGAGAAACTAATAGTATCTAATAAAGTAGTAAGGGTATAGAGAGAAGGAGAACTCTTAAGAACTATAGTAAAATATAATAAAGAAACTATAATAAGATTATAAATAGAAGATTACTAGAGACCTATTAAAAGAGAACTAAGTTAATAATTATATAGCTATAAGGTAGCTAGGTTTTATTATCCCTTTAGTACTAGGGCTAGGTAGTAGAGAGGCTTAAGGGTTAGGTATTCTAAGCCTAGGGATAAGTAACTAATTAAATAAATAGTAAAGAGGTATTAGTAAGGTACTAGAGAGGTATATAGGGGGTGCTAGGGCTTACTAGTTAGACTCCTCCTTATTATTATTAATAATACCTTTTCTAAGATCTAATCTACTAGCCTAGGAGTTAATCCTACTAGTATACTAGAGGCTATTATTAGTACTATAAGGGAGTACTAGGGGGGTACTAGAGTAGAAGAAGGATATATAATATAAGTATAGGACTTAGTTTAGTTAGAGAAGAGAGTACTTTAAACCTTAATAGCCTTAGTCTACTTATAGAGTATAATAACCTAGTTCTAGGTAGCAGTAGTAGTAATCTTAATACTCTTAGCTAATAACTTAGCTTACTTAGCCCACTATTTTATAGTAGAGTAGGTACCCTTAAGGATAAGGACCTTGTACTAGTAAAGGAGCTACTCCTCCTCCTTCTATACTATCTTATATTTAGTATTAGAGACTAATATATTAGAAGCCTTTATTTAAAGGGCCTTTAAGCTTATAAGCTAGGCCTTCTTAATCTCCTCCTAAAAAGGGTTAGGCTAAGAAGTACTAGAGAAGTATAGAGGTATATATATACTTATAAAGTAGTAGTAGAAGTAAGGGTTAGCCTCTTTATAAAGGTCCTTAAAAACTACCTTAAGGGTAAGGGTAATAGTAGTAGTAGTATATAAGGCCTACTATAGGTTAGTAGTAGACTAATAGCTATAGGAGTAGTAATAGTAAGGGGGGGGATAAGCTTATAGGGATATAAGGCTTACTATACTAGCTAGTATAATAAGAGTACTTATTACTAATAGCTAGAATAGTTAGAATAGTAGAGAGGTAGTAGAGAGGTACTAGAGAGATAAGTATATACTCTAGGTCTTAATATAATAAAGAAGATAGGTAATAGTATCTTTTATATTAGGCTACTACTTTACTATAGCCTAAAGGTAGTAATAGTAAGAGACCTTATATATAATAGTAAGGTTAATAATACTAGAAGTATTAGAATAGGTATTATTAGTAGGGGGGGCTACTAGAGAGGGACTAGGGGGGGTACTAGAGCTACCTAGGATAGTAGGATTAGTAGGAAGTATAGAGGATATAATAGTAGTAGTAGAGAAGTAGTTAGTACTAGTACTACTACTAGTATTGCTATTACTAGTACTATTATTACTGCTATAGTAGTAGAGGTATAATAAAAAATAAAATAATAATAATAATATAAGGATATTATAAAGAAAAGAAGAAAAAAAAGAAAAATAGGTAAAAAGTAAAAAAAGAAGAGGTAGGCCTGAATGTTTTACTAAGTAGTATATATATAAGTAAGTAATAATAATAACTCTAGTTTATAAAGAAATAATAATCCCTCTAGAAAGAAAGAGAGGTAGGAGGTACTAGAGAAGTACTAGTACCCCTTTTACTACTATAAAGCATACCCTTACTATTATACTAAGAATAATATAACTTAAGGCTTAGTTACTAGAGAAATAAAGGTATAAGTAATAGAAGCTAACTATACTACTTTATAGATAATAGAATACTAAGCTATAAGAGAGAAAAAGAAGTAAGTAACTAAAGTAATACTATAAGTAAGTAAGGTACCTCTATAGTAAAGTAGGTAGCCTCTTATTAATAGCAATAAGAGCCTAAGACTTATACCTTAAGGATAGGATAGCTAGGCCTAGTAAGATACTAAAGGGGCTATTAGCTATACTAAGCTACTATAAAACAAGAGCAAAGCTAAGAGTAGGTAGTTAGCTAGAGAGATAACTACCTATCTAATAGTCTACTAAGCCTAGTAGAGTTTCTAAACTCTAATTAAGTATAAGTAGTATTATAAGCAGGGTACTAGAGTACTAATAGAGGGGCTAACTAATTAACTACTAGGTCCTAAGGATAGGACCTTAGAGAGAGGGGATTGTATTAGGTTCCTAAAAGTAGTACCAGCTTCAGGGCTAGCGGGGCACTGGGTAGGGCCTAGGGGACACCGCAGAACAGAATAACGTTATACTAAAGGGCACACAAAAAGGGTTTTTATAATAGTATTAAGGTTTAGAGAGGAGATAGATTAGAATAACAGTTACTAGTAACCTCTAACTACTCTCCTACTAACTCCTTTACTTAGTACTACACAGCCTCTAACATTAAGCTTAGTAGATTGCTTAGTATTAATACTAATAAGAAAGTATTATAGTATATATATTAGATAAACCTTGTTACTTATAGGGTATACTTAATTATAAATACTTATAAGCTTTTGAATATAACTAAGCTAGAGTAGAGTAATAAAATAAACCTAAGATAGCTTTTTAGCTATTAGATCTTATCCTTGCCTACTGCTATTCTACTTAAAATTATTAAATACTTACTTATACCTCTTATTAAGTTTTATAGACTAGATATAAGTCTTTAAGAACTAGGTTATTAATTCTAAAGTGCTAAAGGGAATATAAGTATAACTTATCCTAGTAGAAGCAGTAGTATAGAGTAAGAAGCTAGTTATGCATATTTAAGATCTAGCTACCTAGTATAAGATATAGATAGCATAGTATATTAAGATAAATACTTATTATAACTTTCTATCTTATCTAGTAGATTAGAAGGCAAGGCCTATATATAAGGTCTTAAAGCTAATAAGCCTTATAATAGCTAAGTTATAAAAGGTTTAGACTAGTAATGTAGACAACCTGCTAGACAAGGATATTCAAGCCAGTCGTAATGCAATAGTTATTATCTAGAGAGGTGGATATAGTATGGCAGTACTAGGGGTTGTGGAAGCCTTTGTGTTGTGTGCCTTGAACGATTCTCTCTATTGCCCCAAAGGAGGGGCCAGTATTGTGATTCTCCGCGTCTGCGCAGAGCGCTTGAGTGGGCTCCTGTTGGGACTCGCTAGATATGAGCAGGCCACGGAGAGTGTGAGGCATTGAGCGAAGCGACGGAGGATTTGACTGCATTTCTAGAAACGAAAGAAAACCTAGGCGCTCTTGATTGTTCTTGGGGAAAGTAGAAGTTATGTTACATTTTGATATTTTTAGTTTCAATGCTGTCAGTGATCCTGGCATAGGCGATGCCTATAGTGCTTAGTAGGTGGTATTTATAGTTAGCTACCTTTATAGGATATAGGGTGTAATTAATAACAGTAAGATTGCTTAATATCTGTAGGTATCTCTGATGTTATTAAGTGTGTCGAGTGTATTATGGAGTGGTAAGTAATGTAAATTGATGGCGGGAAGCTGGGGGAGTGGTGCAGACAGATGTGGATGTAGGTGTGTGCGGGTTTGGTGTGGCGTAGCCTTTCTGGGGTAGGGGGAGCAAGATATGGCGATGAAGTCGTCTCCTACGTTTGTACTTGTATTTGGTTGATTGATATGTAGATATCTCAGGCTTGGTTTCTTGTCCTTTGGAGATCCTTAGGCGGACTTGGTGTTACTGGCTTTGTCTAGGGATGCATATCTATGTAATTGAATTGTTCTAGACCGCCATAGGCAGCCTAGACCAGTTCACCTGATATAGTGATATCGCAGTATGCTTAACCCTGTAAAAGTACCTCTGACCTGTGCTGTATCTCAATGGTTTAATATGTTATGGATACCTAATAAGTCAGAGCAACTGCTGACCAAGGGACGCATACAAAGCAGGAATTAATACCTATAGTAATAGGCTAGAGCTGCTTAAGGTCTATGGTGAAGTGGGTAGTAAGTATAAGCAGAGTGCAGGGAAATATCCCATAGAAACCTATTCCGCTGGTACTTAGATATTGAAATAGGTTCAAGTGACATTATGGTCTGTTACATAGTGTCAGACCTAGCGCATATAGAGCGGCCAGCGTCCTATGGGTAATACTACATTGGTTCTCTGATAGCTGCGATTGACGGCAATGCTGTCCTGTCTTGAGGAGGAGGTCAGCAACGGGAAGATGAATGTCTCCCGGTCTCCCGGTACGTTAAAGCAATTCAGTCCTTGGCATCTGTACTAGAGGGATGGAGATCGAGGAGGATGAAGACATGTGGCGGCTATGGTGGGCTGCAAACCGGAAAGCGCCTTCAGTGATCAAATCTGCATGTATAGCTATGTAAATATCAGTCCTCACCTATTATTAGTAATAGATATTCACTCCAGCACGTATAAGGGCTGGGCATGCTGGGAATGATAAGCTTATGCAAGAAGAGAGAGCACAGCCAAGGATCTTAAACCTAGGAGTGTATTACAGCAACCAATATAGCTACCTATTATTACTTTAATACCATTAATAAAACTATCTCATCCTTACATTTAACTCCCAAACTCTTAGTTGTTTTAAGACTAGCTAAATAACATAATTCTAGGCCAAGAAACCCCTTCTGTACTAGTTATAAGAAGGTGACTCTAATGTCTATAGGTAGTATTAATCTATATTATAAACTAATATTTTTAAATCTAGTTCTTTCTTTATTTAGTCAGTATTGAAATTAGTTAGTATTGCTATCTTAAGGTATATCTATCTATTTAACTTAATCATTCTGAACTGCCATAGGCTGCCTAGAATAGTTCGCCTAATATATAGTATAATCATAGTATATTTAACCCTTTAAAAGTACCTCTAACCTATACTATATCTTAATAATCTAATATATTATAAAAACCTAATAAGTTAGAGTAACTACTAACTTAGACCGTACTTAAACTATAGCCTAGAGTAAATTACCCTATAATATCTATTTATTAGTATAGCTTAGTAATAGTAATTAGCTATAGCCTCTTAAGGTTATAATAGCTTTAGATCTATTAAATAGTAGAGTAACTAACCTACTAGCTATGTAATAACTCCCTTAATGTCTACTAAGGTTATTAAAAACCTTAAGCCTTTAAGTTATACTATACTAAGTAACTAATATACTAGAAATAGCTTTCTCTAGTAACCTTACTAGCTATAGCTAGATATATAAAAAGTAACTAGAGTAAGGCTCTAGTTTTATCTCTCTCTATTATCTTTAATTACCTTTCTTTATTATATTATATTTCTTATTATAAAAAACCCCTAAAGCTTTTTCTAAAGAGCTAACTTTTTAGCTCTTACTATAGCTTATTTAGATTCTATCTAGACTAGCTAGAGAGCTAAAGAGCTTAAGTTATAAGCTCTAAAGAAAGAAGGAGACTTTCTCTCTTTTTTTTTTACCTTAAGAGTCTAGGTAATAAAATTTACTCTAAAGCTTTTAATGAAGAACTAAGCTAAAGATATAATAACTAATATTAATAACTAAGCTAAATTAACTAACCTAAAAATAATTAATATTATTTATCTTAACTTTAGAGTTTTATAGTTTTTTATAAATATAATAGAGGTTATTATTAATATTATTAAAGCTAGTAAAAAGATATCTTAAGATACTAAGCTAAGCTATTAGTAGAGATGGATAAGTTATATTAGAAAGTTAACTTAAGTAAATCTATTAATAATAAAGATAGAGCTATAGAAAAGTTAATAATAGTTAGGCTAGGTCTAAAGTAATATAAAAAATAGTAGTAAGAAAGTATAGGAGATAGTAGTAGTAATAGTAGATATATTACAATCTAGAGTATTTCTCCAGGTAGTATATAGTATACTCAAGAGTAGGTTATCTAGTTTAGTTAGAAGTTAAAAAAGGGTAAACTTTTACCTATAGTATAATTTAATCTGTTGTTAAAATCATGTGCTGGAAATACCCCCTTGTTTGCTAGTGAAGTTAGCTAGCTAAAGCAAAAGTCACTAATAGCAGAAGCTCTAGAAGTTATAGTAAAAGGCTATAGGCCCTAGGGTATATCTATAAGTTATACCCCCTTCCTCTTTTAGATAGAGAGACTTTTTATAGCTATTAATAAATAGGCTAGTCTAGTTATATTATGATATATATGGTTAAAGCAAACTATGTAATGTATTAACTTAGCTCTATAAGAATATATTATAGAAGACTAAGGTTTTCTATGTCCTAAATAAGATATTCTACTTAATATAAAGGGAAGATATATTTTAAGTTAATTATATAGAAAATAATTACCTAGTACTAGTTTTATTAGATACTATCTATCTCTTCTTACCCTCCTTCTATATACTATCTTGTAGATAAGCTATATATAGTCTTTAGATACTGTCTTATATGTTTAAGTAGCCTGCCCTTAAAGTATTCCGCCTCACCTGCTTTTAGGATTATAATCGTATACCTATTAAGATCTTAGTTATAGAGGCCTTATCTACTAGGCTTAGAGGTATTAAGCTAGAAAGGCTTAGGTAAATATAGATTTAAGCACTGAGTAATAGGATAAGACTATAATATAACTATTATAAAGATAAGGAATTAATAATTAAGATATATATCAGTATCTTATAGATAGGAGGTATTAGTTTTATTGGAGATATATAAGTTATTAATATAAGATAGGTATATATATAAATAATAGAGGTAATTAATAGGTTAACTTAATATTTATTACTTATATTAAGAAAGAGAAGGAAGTATTATAAGGTAATTAGCTAGAATAGCAATGAAGATATAAGGGATCTAAGCTAGGCTATATACTACTAGTTTAGCTTTGCTAAAATAAGTGATTTATTTTACTCTCTCCCTCTCTTACTTTCTTAACTCACTCTTAGTTACTTTATGAAGTAATAATATTAGGTAGGACACCTCTATTTCTTTACTTATACTATAAGAAGCTATAGCTATATTTTAATTACTATACTATAAGCTTTAACTAAGGAGACCCTATCCCTAATAAGACTATTAATATGCTATGGGATATACATAAAGAGTTATATTTACTAAGTAGACTATGGGATCTATGCTATATATAGACTACTATAAAATATATATACTTTGAGGTTAGGGTACTTACTTACCTTAGTACTTAGTACCTATACCTACCTATATAATTTATAGGTAGATATTTCGATACCTATTATCTATATAGGTATTTATATTTATATAGTAATAACTCTTTTAGGTCTACCTTCTAGAGGCTAAGCTTAATAACTAAGCTACTATTATTACTAGTTAGCTAATAATTACTATAATAAAGTAAGTATCTAGGGCTATTAATGGTTAGCTAACTACTATAGTTATTCTCTATCTTTATAGCTCTAGTAGTATTAAATAACTCTTAATAATTCTTTTATTATATACTTATTTATATATATAAATATATATATTTTTATTAAGCTAGCTATCTTTATATATAGTACTATTATTAATTGAACCTATAGATAAGTAAAAAAATCCTCTTAATTAATAGGTCTATTTTAATCTTCTTTTTTAGTCTTAGATATAATATATAAATATTAATTTCTTTATTTATCTTATTATTTATATCTTTTTATTATTATTTTATTTATATGCTAAGACCTAATAATAGTTTACCTTTTTCTTTATTATATATTAAAGCTAACTATAAGATAAAGCTATTAATACATATCTTATCGTATTTTATAAGATATATTAAATACTAATAGTATACTATAGCTATAATTAGTAAATATAATATATATTCTTTTATATAATCTTTATATATCTCTTTATATATCTTACTTTATTACTTTTAAAGTAATTATTATAAAATAGATTAAATATATAATAAGAGATTAACTAATTAACTAACTTATTATCTTAACATTTTTTAATACTATTACTTTTTATTTTTTTATTATAAAGTCTTTTAACTAATACTTAAGCTACCTTAGAAATTAGTTTATAAAATATATTTCTTAATATACCTAAAAAACTTAAAATAAGGTTGAGAAAATCTAAATAGTAAAATTCTAATTAGCTCTTTAAATATATATTAAATAGTTTTAAGATATATCTTTTTTAAAAACTTATACTTATACTTAGAGTTAGGATATAAAGATATATTATTATAATAGCTTTATATATTACTTACTTATTACAATATACTTACTATATACCTATTTATATATGCGACTAATAATACTTATACTAACTACTTATATATAGAAATACTCTTTTATATAATTACTTTTTTATAAATTAAGCTTTTTTAACCTTTATTCTTATATACTTTATTATATACTCCAACTTATAATAATTATAAGCTTAGTCTTATTTACTATTTCTTTGTATTTCTATTATCTCATTTTACTTACTTATATATTAAAGAATACCTTATATAACTTCTCTTTAGTTAATATAACTAATTCTATTATAACTCTTTTTAATATTATTAAACTCATTAGCTAAAGTAATTAACTTACTTCGTGTTAAGTATTAAAATCATAATATTAAGAACTAAGTATTTAATCTTATATTAACTATAATTAAAAAAGTATAACTTATGAAGTTTTTTTTAATTATAAGCTCTTAAAACTAAGAACTTTTTAATTAAAGTATAAAGTAATATTAATCTTATTTTTAGTTCGAAAAAGCTTAAGTATAATAAGAGAAAAGATAAGTAAGAAAATAATTACTTATAGCTTAAAGAACTTTTAACCTAAGAAATACTATTTTAAAATCTATTAATCTTTATTAAACTAAAGCTTATAAAAAAGGTTCTTATGAAGACTAATATTATAAATAAATAGCTTATAGTAATAAAGAAATATAATATCTTAGCTTTTATATATTCTTAATATATAAAATATAAATATTTAACCTTAAATTAAATAATGAAATAGTTTTATTATTTTTTCTCTAGAATATATAACTTAATACTAATTCTAATAGCCAAGTAATAGTTTAATATATTTTATAATACTTAAAAGCTACTTTTATGTTAAATAACTTAGTTATAAAAACTATAGTTGAAGTAGAACATTAAAAGGTTTTTAAATATATAAAGTCTAAAGTAAATCTAATATATTAATATAAAAATTAGTAAATAATATATCTTTATATAATAATATTTAATATTCTACAAGTTTACGAAAAGATTATAATAGTAAACTTCTTAGAAATGGTTTAAGTATAACGTACTTTAAGCTAGAGAGAATATAAATATAAAATACTAATAAAAAACCTTAAACTTAAAAAGCTTACTTACTTAGTTACAGAATTAGATAGAATTTTTAATATAATTATTAATACTATAAATAATATATTAAAGAGATTACTTTTTTAAAATAAAGTTTACTTAAGTCTTATTGGTTGGTTTAATAATACCTTAGAAGTAAAGAACAAATAAGAATCTATATACTTAAATAGCTAGGTATATTCTTAAAAACTAAAGTAATATTATTACTTAGAATATACTTTTATAAATAAAGTTATTAATAGCTATTTTAATCTAATTAATATACTTATAAAAGACTATTATATACCTATCTAGTTTAAAGTATAAAAAAAGTAAGTAAGATAAGCTTTATTTAAAGCTTATCTTATTAAAATAGCTAAAGTCTAATGGAAAACTATACTTTTTTTAGCTTAACTTAATAACTTAAACTTAAAATAATAAGAAAGCTAATAACTTTAGATATCTTAGTAATATTATTATAGTCTTGATTTAATTTATAAAAAGAGATATAACTTAGGTACTATTTAGTATAGCTCTTAGAGGTACTTACTTATTATCTAAGTCTATAGTAATAAATAGTTATAATTTAATATACTTAGTTAATAATAAGAGTTTATTAAAACCAAGTTTATATTATCTTTTTATAAATAATAAATATATTAAGGTTAATATACTAACTATTTCTATTAAGAACTAGAATAACTAGATCATAAAAAACTGTTTTAATAGCTCATAGAAATCTAATATTAAAGATTTTATACTTAACAATATTACTATAATTAAGAGCTTTTATATGAATATAGCTTTTAAGATATTATTTCTTAAGAATAAGATTTAATATTATAATAAAAACTATATAATATATTATAGTAATATTAACTATACTCATATTATTTATAAGCTTATTCATAAATATAACCTTATTTTCTTAAAGTATAAACTTACTAATATAAAAGTAATTAAGTATTAGAATTAACTTTTTAAAAGCTTAGTAGAAATTATTATATATATAAATTAAAGAATAAATAGATAGTTTTATTACGTAGTATATAAAAAAAGTAATATAATATTTCTTTAGTACTTATACTTAGAATATCTTAGATAAATAATACTTTAAAACCTTATATAGAAAGTAAGAGATATAGAAATATAGTCTCTAACTAAGTATAAATATAAATACTATATAATAGTATATATAAAAAGTACCATCTTCAAAAAGCCTTTTAAATTATAAGTAATATACCTGTAGTATAAAGTTTATTAGAATTCTTTTAACTTCTTAGAATCTAATTTAAGTATAAAATAAATACTTATTTTCTATAAAAAGTACTTAGAAATATTAATTAGCTTTTTACTAATCTCTAAGACTAAGAATCTTGGACTTTTATTTATAAAAATACTTAAAGCCTAAGTATATTATAATAAACAAGTCTTAATACATAAGTTTTATTATGATAATAAAGCTTTATTTCTTAGCTTTAATTATAAATAAGCTTATAAAAGATAAATATATATTAGTAGAATTAAAATAAAGATATTATCTCTATATATAAAAAAACTAGTTAATATAAAAAAAGAGCTAGTTAATTAATTATTAAGAAATATATAAAAATATATATTATTATAAGGCTTTTAAAAAAGCTTCAAAATAGAGTAATCTTATTACTTATATATATTAATAATATTAACTTATAAGAAGCTAATAATTAGTTATTATTAATTAAAAAGAAATTAAAATAGTTCTAGAGATATTATTACTAGTAGTAATATAATACTTAAGTACTCTTATAAGAGATATTATTATCTTATTAAAGAGAACTCTTTATATATAAGTATAAAGTATACCTAGTATAAAGAGATTATAAAAAGGGTATACTAAGAAAGGATTATAAAGTACTTCTCTATAAGTATATTAATTACTTAGTTAGTTATATATTAAAAACTAATAATCTCCATAGAATTTAGGTATCTATAATTAAGTAAGTAATAATAATATATAATATTTATTTTAATAAAAGCTTTTCTTATAACCTAGCTACTAAGAGAAAAGGTTTTATAAGCTAAGAAGCTAAGAATGTTATTAAAATAATAATTAATTTAATAATAGTCTTAGATAGTTTTCTAAGATTACTTATTATAATTATAAATAATAAGATTAAGTTATTAAATAATAGTAAATATAAATTACTTATAAATAATATATTATAATAAGCTATCTTTAAAATATCTAATTTAAAGTAATTAGTAAACCTTATAGGAAATACATATAAGTAATATCTTATTACTTTATTAATTATATAACTTGGAAATAAAGAGAATAATAAAATATATATTACTAGGTTACTAATAGTAAAAGGTAACTTCTTAGAAATTCTAATTCTTATTTTATTATTAAAAAGTACTATAGAAAATAATAAGTAATTAAATACTTCTTTAATTAGCTTTTTATAGAGAGTATTTAATAAGCTAGATACTAAAAATAAAAATAAAGATACTAAGTTATAATCTAGAATAAGTAATTAAGATATCTTATAAAAAGTACATTATATTATTTAACTCTTTCTTTTAGTAAAGAGAATAAAGAGAATATGTAATAAGTATACTTATATAATAATATATAATAAATTCATTATTAAAAACCAAAAGTATAATATAAAATACTAAAAGTATATAAAGTATAGTTTAAGACTTGGGTTATAGTAAAGCTATATAAAAGGATATAATAATACTATACTACTCTAAGTAATTTGGGTTTTATATCTAATCTTATATAAGAAGATATAACCTATCTAGAGCTTTTAAGGTCTAAATAGATATATTATTCTTAGATTAGATATAATAAACGTCTCTTTATTACGTAAGTTATTATATTAAACTATATTAATAAGAGTATAAGGCTTTAGTTTAGAGTATAATTTTAATAGATAAATAAGTATATAAAGAACTATTTAATTCTATATTAATATAAAGTATATTATCTCTATTTAAATATATTCTTCTAATAGATACTTAAGTAAGTATTTATAACTTATAAATACTCTAAAAGAAAAATAAAAAGAGAAATTACTAACTATTATCTTTTAAATAGTAAATATTATAATTCTAGCTTTACTTTAATTATCTCTTAGTTTTTTTATAACTTTAGATTATAGAAAGACTATTAAATATTTACTTATTTAAACCTTATGCTACCTATATCTATATCTATTAATTATTCTTTTTACCTTTATTATTTTTTATATCTTTATTATTTATCTTATCTTATTTTACTTCTATATTCTCTTATTTCTATTTCTCTTATTCTTTAAGCTAAGCTAGTAAAAACTAAGATATATATACTTAAGTAATAAATACTATTTTAATAATAAGATTATTAAAATAACTTGCTTACTTATAATATCTATATTTAAGAATGCTCTTTTTTTAATTATAAATAATATCTTTTTATTACCTTGGAATATTCTTATAGTATTTAATATATTCTATATAATAGTATTCTTAAACTTCTTAAGTATACTATTTAAATATAAAAGAAGAATCTTAAACCTTTATCTAGCTTTTTTATATACTTAGTATAAATAGCTTAAGTAAGATATACTTATTTTCTTTAATATATCTAATCTTTTTTAAGCTTTAGTATTATAATAGTATATCTTTAGAAACTAATAGTTTAAATAGTAAATAAGTAAGCTTAGAAGTTAGTGTAGTAAAAGCTTTAGCTAGAGGGCTAGGTTATACTATAAGGTCTTCTTAGATAAGAATTTATCTTTATTTTCTAGATAAAGGTATTTAGAGTAGTAATCTATTAGTTACATTTTTATTTAGCTGGGTAAACTTTAAATATAAGTATAATATTTTAGAGTTACTCTTATAATCTTAGAGGTATTTATCTAGATATTTATATTTCTAAAGGTTATATAATTAAAAAGTAAAGATATACTTCTTTAAATATTACTTAAAGGTATAATTAGACTCTTTAAGGTTTATAATTTTATAACCTATATTTATAAGAGACTAGCTTTAGGTTTAGTTATACTTATATTAGTTAAATTAGTAATATATATTCTTTAAGATTTCTTTTAAAACTAGTTTTATAGCTTTATATTTATATCTATTAGAAATATAAAACTTAGTACTAATCTACTTAATCTACTATTATTAGACTTTTTTATTATACTGTAAGCTCTAGGATTTCTTTATATCTTACTTATTTATACTAGTTAAATATAGTAATCTAAACTTAAGTATTAATCTAAACTACTTAGTAATATAGAGTTTATACTTCTAACTATTAATCTATCAAACTATGGCTATTATATATATATTAAAGTTGATTACTTAGGTAATATATATTAATTTATTAAATTTATAATAAAACTTCTTTAGAGCTTTAATATTATTAATAAAGAGTATTTTTAAATAGGTTTAAAATTATATAGAAGTATATTAATAAATTATATTATTTCCTTGGTTTATAATTATCTTTATAAAATAATAGTACTAAGGTAAGAATAAGCGAAATATAACTAAGTTAGTCTCTATTTATATTATATTATAGATTTTAATAATTAATGTTACTAACTTAGACTTCTAATTATTATTTAAATAGCTTTTCTAATATAAGAGAATAATAATAATCTATCTTTTTACTTTCAAACTTTAAATTATAATAATAATTATAGCCATAATCTTATCTCTAGTAATCTACTACTTAGATTATATATATCTCTATAAGTTATAGTAATTACTAAGTATTATTTAAGCTTATCTATATCTTATACTTTTCTATTATTTATACTTATTTAATTTCTACAATACTAAATTAAATTAACTTAAGAATTAATTAGTATTATCTTATATAAGCTAGTTTAAAAACTCAGTATTAAAAAGTATTAAAAATAAATCTTACTTTAGAATGTAGAAGAGGTATACTAGTATCTTATTAATAAAGTAAATATAAGCTTAGAGGTTATAAAACTATAACTCTTAAGACTTAAGCTCTTTAGTAAGAGATATATATTTGAATAAAATAACTTAGTTCTTATCTTAAGTATTAAAATAGAACTAACTATTATTTTAAAGATCTTAATAGGTATAGACTTCTTAAATTTATAATTAGCTTATTATATAAATAAGAGAGAAAGAAGCTAACTAAAATACTATTATTATCTATTTAGAAATATTATTAATATATATATCTAAGAAAAAGAAAAAAGATATTATTACTTAAGCAAGTAAATAGAATAAAAAAAGAAGTATTACTAGGTTTAAATAAAGAACTTAATATATATATTCATTATTATTAATAGAAAAAAGAAAAAGGTTATAAAAAGAGAAAGAAGGCCTCTAAATAGGCTTCTAAGAAAAGAAATTATAAATTATAAAATAGTAACTATAGTAAGAGCTTTTAATTTAAAAAAAAAGTAAATATAAAGGTATAAGAATAGTAAAATATTTTTAAGGTAAAGGAAGAGGTAAATAGTTAGAAAAGTAAATAAAGAAAGGTAAGAGTTAAATAAAGTTAAGTTATAGGATGAATAAAGCTTATAGTTTTAAGAAGATTTCTCTCTTTAGTTATTTTTAAAAGGGGTTACCTTTTTAGTTTTAAAAGAAGGTCTTAAGAGTAAGAGGGTAAAGACTTCCAAAGCCTTATTTAAAGCTCTAATAACTTTATCTTTTAGATAAATTATAGTAAAGATTATTAGAAAGTTATAGTATTACTTAGTACTAAAAGTAATAAAGTTAAAAGGTTATATTATAGCTTTATCTTTAAATAGTAAATATCTTTTAATTAGTTTACTTCTTTTACTTTTAAGTTACTATACCTTTTATTATAGTAACTATTTAAACCTTCTTCTTATTATTATAAAAGTAACTTTTTTTTCTACTTATAAGATTTTCTTCTTTTCTCTTTTTTATATACTAAATTAAAAGTTAATTCTATTATTACCTTAGCTCTTTTAAATTTATACTTTTAACTTTTGTATCTTTAGCTTTTAATCTTTTGGAATATCTTCTTTTATTAATAATACTAACTTAATAATTACTTATAGTAACTAATTAAACCCTAGTTTCTTTTAACCTTTTTTTCTCTAAAGTAAAAGGCTAAAGCTCTTAAAGGTATTAAGTTATACTTAGTAATACTCTCTTATCTTAATATAAGGTTCTCTAACAATATTTTTAAGGTCTTTCTTTTTTTAATACTTAAGGTTTAAATAGTTTCTTAAGACTACTATATAACTTAATTATCTCTATTTTTTTAACTAGTTATACTCTAAATTTTAAATTTATAACCCTTACCTTAATTAATCTCGTAAAAAGCTACTACTATCTTCTAGCTAGTACTTCTTAATTAAGGTATTATTTAAGGAGCTCTTAATAAGTTTAAAAATAATAGTTTCAAGTTTTAATAAGTTATCTATATTAATAAGAAAGTAGAATCTTACTTTAGGTCTTTCTTTTAGTATTTTATATAATATACTTTAATTATAAACTTCTTTTTAATATAGGTATTTGATATTTAAAATAAGGTTTTATATAAGTATTATATTTAAAACATTTAAAGGTTTATTAATATAAAGTTTAATTAGGTTTAAAGTATAATACTATATTATAACTATGTTTCTTTATTATAGTTATTTAATAATTACCATAGAAACTATATATTTTTAGAAGCTAAAAATAATAAGTATAACTTTGAAAAAGATATAAGTTACTAAGGTCTAGCTAATCTAGCTAGTAGTATTAATTAATACTCTCTTAGTAATTTATCTTATTATTAATAACTAAGTAGTAAAGAATTAATATTATAAATACCTCCAAATAACCTATTATTAGAAGATATAAACTATTACCTTCTCTTTTACTTTTAAGACTATACTAACTTCTAGCTTATTATACCTAGGTTATCTAATTAGACTAATAATATTATATTTATTCTAGAGGTATTTAATTAGTTAGATATTAAGTACTAAAAGATAGAGACTATAGCTATATCTTTTTAAAAGAAGGTTTTAGTTTCTCTCTTAAGTATTAAGACCTTTAAATAGCTATTAAATATATCTAAAGCTTTATTAGTTATTACTAAGTTTATTAAGTAAGGTATTTCTTTATAAGCTTTAATAGAATTATTAAGCTAGAATAGTTTTAGTAATAAGAAAAAAGATCAAAAAAGTTATAGCTTGAAGCTCTAGTAATAATTAATAGTTTCATAGTAGTATTATATACTTAGCTAGTTTATAATAGTTTGAAGTTCTTTAATCTAAGTTATCTTCTTTTTATAAATATAATTTTCTTATATACTTTTAATCTTTTATCTTTTATTTTTTATATAACTTTATATAAAGAATAATTTACCTTCTTAAAAAACAGTTTAAATATAAGTTAACTTAATCTAAATAAAAGAAATGTTAATAATAGAAAACTTAAATATAGTAGAGATATCTAAATAAGGTATGAGTATAAAAATAAACAAAATTAAAATAAGACTAAAAAGGTAATAAGAGTTAATTAGTAGAAGAAGTTCTTAATATTTATAGAGATATTACCTTAAATAGTATCTTTATCTATTAGGTAAAAGATACTATTAATATCTATATAATACTTTTTTAACTTATTAGCTTTATATATTACCTCTATAATAAGTGCTCTTAGAAGAGTTTTTAAGATATATAATTAGCTAATTAGTAAAACTGAGTAAACTTTAAATACTTCTTTTTAATAGTAATTAGTCTTTTAAGCTAAAGATATATTAGTTCAATATAGAATATTAAAAATAAGTACTAAGTCCTTTACCTATAGCTTCTTTAAGTAATACTTTAATATATATTACTTATTATAGTATTCTATAACCTTTTAGTAATACTTTATAACTATATTAGTAGGTTTTTATCTATCCTTTATAAGGTATTAGAAGGCTTTAATCTAAAGCTAGAGTTCCTTTTCTACTATTTAAATATTTTTCTAATCAAAGACTTACTATATTAAAACTTTCTCTTTAATTAAGATATTCATATTATACTTTATAATAATATAAAAGAATATTATATTATAGCTTAAGTAAATAGTAATATAATTAGTAAATAAGATAGTAAGTAATATATTTCCAATATCCTTTCTTTCTTAGTCTAACTATATTTATAAAGTATATACCATAGTTTAATAGCCTTTCTTAGGAATACTATTCACTCTTAGGTTATATATAGATATAACCTTTTTATATTCTCTAATTCTCTTATTTAGAGCTTTAATATAACCTCTATTCTCTTATTCTTTATTTATATTTAAAGTCTTATAGACTCTATAGTAATAAATAATATCTTTTTAAAAAAACTTTATAATATTAATTAAAGTTATATAGTATAAAAATCTATACTTTAGGCTATCTAAATAGGTTATATTATATCTTTATAACCTTTTATTTATTAATATATTAAATATCTAAGTAGATATACTGAAACAGTTAGGTATAGGATATAGTTAAGATATAAGAGTTATCTAAGTAAGCTAAGTAAGCTTTTTAATAAGTATTATAACTCTAAATTAATATTTCAATATTTATATATATTCTTAGCTAGAAGTATTTATCCTAGAGATAGAAGTAAGTTACTTTATATCTCTAGTATCTAGTCTTATTATATACTATATTAATTAAAGTTTATTACTAAGATAAGCTATTAATAATCCCAAGAGGGTTAGAGGTTTTATAAGTACCTCTCTTAAAGAGAATTCTATCTCTTATAATAAAGTATAGTATTATTTTCTTCAATTAAAGGAACTTAGGTATTAAGATCTTAAGTAATTATTTAAGTATAAGAAAGAAATAAGTAATTTACTTTAAGTATATTAACTATTCTTCTATAGAATTTAGAAAATCCAAGAAAATATTTAAAAGTAAATTAAAGTCTTTAAGTTTAAGGTTTTAATCTAAATAGCTATATACTTTAAAGAAAAGGTTTTATACTACTATTATATAATAAAGTCTAGTATTAATAAAGTCTTTAATATCTTTTTTATTCTCTATCTCTTATAAATTAGATAGTTCTAAAGGCTTTTTCAATAGGCTTTTAGCTATAAAAATCTTCTAACATAAAATATCCTTAATCTTAAAATTAAAAAGTTTAATTTATATTAGTTAATAAGTTATTATTACTAAAGAAACATTATTTATTATGTTATTAATCTAAGCTATTAAGACTTTTATATCTATCTTCAAGAAGAAATAGACTTTAAAGAGATAGTTATAGAGATATTTTAAACTAATAAGAATTATATATATAATAAGCTTTTCTATATTATACTTAAGCTCTAGTCTATATTAGATATTACTTTTGTATTATATAACTATAAGCTTATTATTAACTATTCAACTTAGAGTATATCTCTACCTTTTTTTACTTATACCTATACTAAAGATAATCTAATTAATATCTAGCTTATAATTAAGAATAATTAAAACTAAGCTAGAAGTTAGATTAATTTTAAAGGTATTTATTACTAGCTTTTAATCTACCCTCTAGAAGAACTTCTTAGTCTTTTATAGTAGATATATAAGTAAGAGAGCTACTTTAATAAAAAAGAAAACTGAAAACTTATAGAATATTACTGAGCTTAAGAATAATTAGGTATTTTTAATATCTTCATAGAATTTCTATTTTAAAATCTTTACAACTTTAGCTTAATCTAAGTATCTTTTTAATATCCTATAGAGATATTTAGTAATTATTACCAACTCTTAGTATTATTATAACTCTTTTCTTAAGATTATATATCTTAAGAGCTTTATATTTATAAGGGTTTAATTAATCTTATAAAGGTATCTATATATAAATTATTAAATACCTAGGTATCTTAGGATTAGCTTATTATTATAATATAAATAGAAGCTTTTAATACTTATATTATCTATAAAAGCTTTATAATAGTTTAGAATTAGATTATAAAAGATCTAAGTAATAATATAATAAAATTAATTAATAAAGTTAGTAGTATTCATAGAGAGGTAGTAGTATCTAAATAGACCTAATAGTATAGTAAATATTATAAGATTATAGCTTTTCTTATTTAAAAGAATCTAATTATATCTTACGAAAAAGTCTAAAAGTAAGATAAACTAGTTTATAGTAAAATCTTTATATAATCTATTTACCTTAGAGGGTAATTATATATTATAAAGAGTAACCTTATTATATCTTATTATTATATTAATAGTTTTTAAGTTACTATCTTTTTTTAAAATTAAAAATAAGAGTTCCTGTATATACTATAGCCTTTTTTCATAATATCTCTAACTTCTCTTATAGAAGACTTCTATAGCTTTAAGAACTAAGACCTTTAAGATAGAGATTTCTTTTACTTATTATACTTTATATACGACTATCTTAATAACCTAGAGTAGTATAACTATTAGATTAAGAGACTTATATTTTTTAAACTTCTAAGCTAATATAGCCTTATAATTAACTAGGATTTATTTTAGTAACTTAAGTTTCTCTAGCTAGAGGTAGAGATACTAATTAATAATCTGTTTTAGTCTTTTTAGCTTAAGTTAGAAATACTCTTTAATATTAGAGAATTTAAATATAATTAGATCTCTATAAAATCTGATAAAAGTAGTAAACTTTTCTTTAAAACCTTTAACCTTCTTAACCATTCAATATAGGTTACTATTTAAAACTTATCTATTAAAAAGGTAGTTATTGATAGAATAAACTTTTACTTTCTTTTTCTTACATATTATAAAGATATTAGTAATAGTAATCTTCTTCATAATATAAGTAATCTTTCTCTTAGTCTTTTTTACTTATATAATTACTTTTTAAATTTCTTTTTAAAGCTTCTAAGTCTTTACTCATTATTATTATTTAAGTAATATAGTTCTAAGTAATAGTAGTTTAAATATTACTATTATATAAGAGTATCTTCTTACAATAGTTACTATCTTAGTAATTATTACTATATAAGGTCTTATAAGATCTTTTACTATATAACTTATTAAGACTTTTAATTCTTAATTAGTTAAAGTTATTAGAATTATATCTCTATCTTTATAGTCTAAGTCTAAGTAGTATAGAGAGCTAGTAGTAGTTCTAAAGTAATTACTAATACCTAGTTTTTTAACTCTTTATCTTTAATAATTATCTAAATATAACCTTTTAAATTAAATAGTATATAGTTAAGCTTTACTTGAATATTTCTTTAAATTACTTTAATAGAGATTTATATTAGACTATTACTAATAATAAAGTTTATATTAATTAATCTTCTAAACTAATTTAGAGTTATTTAGCTATTTATAATAAATGAAAGACTTAGTAATAGTAATTCTAAAATATAGTTTTTATAAGTAATAAAGAAATATAATTAAACCTTATACTTATTAATATAAATATCTATATAATAAAACCTCTTAAAGTAAGAATCTATTTAATTAATCTTATAAGTCTTAATTATAAGTATTATATAAGTAAAGAGAATATTAATCTTTTTAATATATTATCATATTAAGATATTAATCTATACTTTTATATTTAAAATACTATTAATTATTAAAGTAATAGTCTTTTTATTTAGTTTTATAATCTTTATATTAAGCTAAAAGCAAGCTTTTAATATAACTACCTTTAATAGCTTTAAGAAGAGTATAGTATAGGTTACTCTTACTATCCTAGCTACTAGAGGTTTTCTTACTTTAATAGCTTAATTATATTCTATAATTAAGCCTTTAATATCTAACCTTTAACCAAGGTTAATTATAAGATTAATAAGTAAGACTAATACTAGAAAAAAACCTCTTCTAGCTCAGGTACTTTATATCTATAGTTCTTTAAAGTATTTACTATAGCTTTATAAAACTTAAGCTATATTTAGTATAGAAGTTTAGTAGATAGAAAGACTAAAGTATTAAGCTTTTTCTTTATAGGGTAGTAGGCTTTTTAAGTAAAATCTAGCCTTGAAAGCTATTTAAAAAAAAAGTCAGTATATCCTTTAGCTTTTTAAAAAGAGAAGTAAAGACTTTAGTAGCTATATTCTCTAGAGGTTAAGATTACTAAAGAATTATATATATAAGAGTAAGCTTTATTAGTTTAAAAGATAGAATTGGATTATCTTAATTAGTAATATTTATAATTTTAAGCTTTTTAAAGGTAACTTTTTGTTTATTTAAAATCTTAATTATAATACTTATTATAGGTTTCTTTATATTTACTATATATAAACCTTATATATATATTTTAGGTTATAGTCTTAAGTATCTTCATAAGGCTATCTCCTATAACATTAAAGATATAAGAGATATTAAACTATCTAAAAAAAGAAATAACTACTTAAAAGTATCTAATAGCTTAGGTAATAAGTTTAAACTTAGAGAATATTACTTTTAGAAAATTAGCTTATATTTACTAAGGTAATTAATTCTATTTAATATTTAAGAATCTTTTTAGTAATTTACTTAAAAATTAGATTATTACTAAAGTTTAAAATATAGCTAAGTAATATAATCTAATTAATATATCTCTAGCTATAGCTTTTATTAAAAATAGTATAGAGAATAATAAATATTAGTAAACTACTTATTTATTATTTATATTTCTATAAACCTTAGACTAATAAGAAAAGCTAAGTATCTTTATCTATTATATATTACTTATGTTATTAAATCTAGATATAAGAAGTAAAATAATAGTACTAATATTAATCTTTTAGCTTACTAACCTATTTATATAGGTTTACTCTACTTATATTAACTTAGAAGACTTATATACCTAAGTAAGAATAAGTTAACTAGTAAAAAATCTTTAGTTTAATAAAGTTCTTAGCTAGATTAAGCTTAATACTAAAAGCTGAGAGATTTTAATATTAATTAGAGTATAATACTATAACTAAAGCTACTAGTTATATCTCATTATTTATTTAAACTATCTTAAGATAGACTTTAATATAGATATCTAAGAATTAAAAGTAAAGAAAGAAAAGTACTCTTTCTCATAAGTAATTATATTTAATAAAGATAATTTAAAAACTAGATAAGTAATTTATTAAACAAAAGTATTAAAAGTAATACCCAGCTTATCTATAGTATCTTTAATAGTTTGTTATTGAAATTACTTATATACAGTTTTAATTAAAGTTTAATCTATTATAGTATAAAGACTTTAATACTTTACTTATATAATAATATTATTAATCTTCATAAAAAGATTTTAAGTAGTAATAAGGTTTTAATTAGAAATAATAGGTCTTTTAATTACTTTTTTAATTTACTTTTCTTTATCTATAAATTAATTAATATCTTATTATTTAAACTTAGTAAAAGGTAGACTTTTTTATAACTTTAAGAAAGAGATCTAATAGTATTTATAATAGAGATCTAATAGTCTCTACCTATAAAATAAGTAATTAAGATACTTATATAATAATAGAGAACTTTAGTAATCTTATATTAGTCTTTCAACTTCTTTAAGAACTTTATAATATTATTACCTTTAAAGGTAAAAGCTCTATCTTAACTAGGTATAAAAAGGTTATAAAAGTTATAAATATTACTTAAATTAATATATAAAGCTAACTAAGTAATAAAAATAGTTAAAAGTTATTTCATAATAGCTTTTAGAAATCCTTTTATAGAGAGAGAGGCTAAATAGGTAATTACTAAAGTAAACTACTAAGGTATAGTAATAGCTAAAGCTTAAGTTCTAAGCTTAATATCTTACTAAAGTACACTTTCAATATTACTAGTTCTAGTTATTAAGTTACTATTATTATCTAAGTTAGAAGTAATAAGTAAATTATAATATGCTATACAGTTAATACCAAAGAGCTTATACTAATTAATCTTTTTATTAAGAGAAATATAAACTAAAGGTAGAGAAAAAGATCTCTCAGTTCTAAAAGATATATATCAATTACTTATAGTTAATATTAAAGTAGTATTAAGTAATTCTAAAGAATCTTTAATTCTTATAATAATTCTATAATAATTATATTTTAAGTATCTATAAATAAGATTAGTTAAGAACTATTTTATAAGCTAGATTAAAACTACTAAGATAGTTCTTATAGTTTAAATAAAGGATTGTTTATAAAAGATAGCTTTAATCTAACTTTTTATAGAGATTATTATTAATTTCTAATATAGAATTTTCTATCTTTAGGTAATATTATATAGTTTTTTATATTATAGAGCTTATTGAGAGTTATAAGTATCTTAAATATTACTTATTACTAAAATTAATATAAAACACTAGAGTAACTTAATCCAATATTACTTATATTTATTAAGTGATCTTTTCTTTAAAGTATAATCTTTATTTTATATATTAAGAATTATTTAAAAAACCTATAGGGTTACTTATTATTAAGATTATTTTACTAATATTACTTTATTAGTACTATTACTAAATTTAAGTTTTTTCTTATCTCTAAGTTTTTATTATTTACTATTATATCTATCTTAATAGATACTTTAAAGGTATTAGTAAAGAGAAAGAAAAGAAGAAGTTATAAGAGGCTTAATTAGTAATCTATATACTATCTATTTAAATATTTCTTTACTATTAATACTCTTTTTTAAAGAAGGAGATTATTAAAACTATATAAAGTATTGTTTAAGACTTGGGTTATAGTTAAGCTATATAAAAGGATATAATAATACTATATTACTTTAAGTAACTTAGGTTCTATATTTAATCTAGTATAAGAAGATATAACCTATTTAAAGCTTTTAAGCTCTTAATAGATATATTATTCTTAGATTAAATATAATTAAGGTTTTCTTATTACTTAAGTTACTATATTAAACTATATTAATAAGGGTATAAGGCTCTAGTTTAAAGTATAATTTTAAAAGATAAATAAGTATATAAAGAAGTACTTAATTATATACTAATCTAAGGTATACTATCTCTATCTAAATTTACTCTTCTAATAAATACTTAAGTAAGTATTTATAACTTATAAATACTCTAAAAGAAAAATAAGAAAAGAAATTACTAACTATTATCTTTTAAACTATAAATACTATAACTCTAGCCCTACTCTAATACTTTAATTACATTACTTATTATAGTTAAATACTAAGTATTAATACTTTAGTATTCAGAATTTAAAATATATCTAAAGCTAAAGCTTAGAAGTTTAACTTGAAGTATAAGATCCTAATAAACTTAAACTTATATAGCTTAATATTAATATAATAAGTATATTATACTTTAATAATATAAGTTATTATAGTTAAACATTAAGTATTAATACTTTAATATTAAGATATATCTAAAGCTAAACCTTAGAAGTTTAACTTAAACTATAAGATCTTAATAAATCTAAACTCATATAGCTTAGTTTCTAACAGAGTATTAAGAAAAAATACAAATATAAATACCAAATACAAATAGAAATACATTACATATATTTGTAATGTATTTTATATTTTTTAAAATACATGTATTTGTATTTATATTTTTATCATTAATTACATTATACTTTAAGTAATAATATTAAATATCATAAAAATATCTTTAAGTAAATTAATACTATAGATTTATATATATTATGTATTTCTTTATATATTTACAATTCTTTATTAGGTTTTTCTTAGTCAAACTCTTAAAGTCTATAGGGTTAGGGTTAAATATCTTAAGGGTTAGAAAATAAAAATATTTTAAGCTTGAATATCCTTTTAATTTACAAATAAGATAAGAAAATAAATATATTTTATTTATTATAATTATTATTTTTATTATAATGTCTTATTTATTATTTTTCTATTTGTTCTCCAATATTTAATATATATAAAATATTAGTTTCTAAAAGCTATATTAATAATATAAGTCTAATTACATTATATTAAAATATAATACTATATAATTATACTAATTATAATCTTAATATGGTTTATACAATTATATATGTTCTATGTATTTAAATACAAACATACAAATATAAATACATGTAATGTATTTTCCTCTTAAAATATAAAAATACAAATACATGTATTTGTATTTTTATATTAATACTTTGGTATTTATGTAATAATTATATTATAGTTTAATAATATAAATTAATATAGTTAATTATAAATATTAATACTTTAGTATTATATATTTAATATTAATATTAATAAGTATTAGTTATTTAAGAATTAATAATATATATAAAATAAACATAATATTATTAATACTTTATTTAATCATTATTTAATAAGTTATATATATATATATATATATATATACATACTTAAATATATATTATTAAATTTAATGTATTTTATAATATAATATTAAAACTTATTTATATAAAAAAGTAAATAAATAATAATTATGTATATGATAAAATATAAAAAATAAAAAATTCTTAAATAAAAAGATAACGTCATTTAAAAACTATTTTCTATTTAAGTTAGGCTATAGATAAGATAAGATAAGATGATAGTTAAACTAATCTACTTAAGAAAAGTATTTATAAGAGATAATATAGTTAAAAAGAGGGTTATAGTATATTAAAGATATTAAAATCAGGAAAGTTAGTAGATTCTAGATTACTCTATATATTCTTATTTCTACCCCTTTTTACCTCTCTTTTAGCTTAGAAATTAAAGAAAAATATCTATCTATATAATCTAAGGATCTTTCTTTAGTTTCGTATCCTCTTAACTTATATACTATCTCTTTTAACTTACTATACTTTATAGTAAGATAAAATAGATTTTTCTACCTCTCTTTCTAGACTTCTATCTACTAATTTAGCTGCTTAGTAAGCAGCTATCTCTATTCTTATTTAATATTTTTAATAAGGGATATCTTAGTTCTAATCTACCTAAACTATACTAAATAATCTTTATTACAATACTCTCTTTTAAGAGCTTTAAAATAAGCTCCTTTATAACTCTAGTAACCTAGTATTTAAATTTCTAGACCTTCTAGAAGATAATACCCCCCTCTAAGCCCTCCCTCTCTCTCCTACCCTTTCTACTTAGCTTCCTACTATAGAAGAAATTTAAATTCCTTCTTTTTCTACTTCTTTAGTAAGTCAAATATTATTTTCTTTTTATTATGTATTTTTAAATTAATATTCAGTTATAAAGAGTTAAGAAGAAGTAGGCTTGTTTTTTATATAAGGCTTCCTTTAAGTCTAAGAAATCTCTTACTGCTTATAAACATTAGATTAAGCATAGAGAGAGCTATATAAAGAAGTAAATTCTCTTATAGTTATATAGTAATATATTATATAATTATATATATTTATTTAAGTATAAAGTTTTAATTAAAAGTAATCAAGATAAAGAGTTTATTACTTTAATTACTCTAACTACTTTACTTATATAATAATTTAGTAACTTTAGTTATCTTAGTTACTTTAGTTATATAATACTTCAGTTATTTTAAATACTTTAGTTACTTTAGTTATATAATACTTTAGTTACTTTAGTTACTTAGTTAATATATAGGTATAACTATAAATATGTCTAAATAATAGTATAATAATTACCACTAATTAATAAATAAAGCTTTATATAAGTATATTATATATTATAAGTATTATTACCTTAACTTTTAACTTATATTTATTTTTCTTAACTTTAACTCTTTTTATTTACCATTAATATATCTATATCATAAAATACTATTATTATATTATAGGTAAGTAATAACTTTATTTATTTTATTTGAAATTGAATACTTATAATAATTAGATGTATAAAATAGAGAATAATACTATACCCTTTAGTATACTATATTATAATAACTTTCAAGAACTAGAAGATAAAGCTACTTATTATGTCAATTTAAATATTAATATTAATAATAATAATATAACTATCAATATTCTAGATCTAGTAAAACTATTAGAAGATAATTATAACTTTATTAATTCTATTTATAATATTATATTAGAAGAATTCGAAAATCTAGAACTTAAATAACAAGATCAAGAATAATACTTTGATATTAATACTCTTAATATCTTTAACTCTTATACTATACTATATAATATTAGTATTAAATATAAAGATAATATAATTAGTAATAGTATTAAATTATTATTATTTAAAATCTTTAGTAATAAAATTTCTTTAATTATTAATATTAAAGAATTTAAGGTACATAAACTATTATTTTATATATAAGATTATTATACTAATATAATTCAAATAGCTTTTTATACTTAATACTATAGAAAGTAGTATTAGTTATAGTTATTATAAGTAAGAAGAAGAAAATATTAACAATATTAGTAATAATAATATTAAAGAAGTAAAAGAATATTATATTAATCTTCTTCTTCTTAATATCTTTTATACTAATAGAATTAGAAATCTTTATTTAGATACTAATTAAAGATATATAATATAAAATATACTAGATATCTAAATATATATTATTAGTATCTTTAATTATATTCTTATTATATTTAATATAATTACTTTAAATATAATATATTTTATTATAAAAATATAAATATAAATATATATATTTATATTTTGAAATACAAATATGTATATTTTAAGAAATTTAGAATATATTATAAATATATATAATATATTCATATTTATATGTTATATTTATATTGGTATTTTATATTTATAACATATTTTATATTTTCTCTTAATACTCTATAGAATTCTAGTAAATCTCTAGCCTTTAATTAATCTAAAACCTTAGATATCTATTATATATATAAGTTCTATTACCTATATATTCTCTAGCTAATTATTATATTATTTCTATATATTTAATAGCTACTTCTTTGTAGTAGAATCCTAGTAAATCCCTAGCCTCTAATTAGTCTAAAACCTTAGATGTCTACCATGTATATAGGTTCTATTACCTGTGTATTCCCTGGCTAATCGCTGTGTCATTTCCGCGCATTTAACAATTCTAGCAAATCTCTAGCCTCTGATTAGTCTAAAACCTTGGATATCTACTGTGCATATAGGTCGTATTACCTGTGTATTCCCTGGCTTATTGCTGTGTCATTTCCGCGTATTTAACACCTCCCTTCTTGAGTAAATCTATTTCTAGATGTCTACAAAAGGTAAGCAGGCAGCCTCTTATGGTTACGCTTAGTACTTCTAACTAGCTAGATTCCTAGAGGCCTGCCACTCTATAACGGGCCTGTCCCTCTATAGAGTAGTTATGTCAAAGTAAGCGCAATATGCCGGCGACTGGCACGGACCTCCCCGCCCATTGATTGGGCTGGATAAGGAAAGGTCCACGGCGAAATGTCGGCTGCATCGCTGGGACGGATTTCGCCACCCAAATAACCGAAATCCGATGGCACGTGCATTTAGATCCTAAGGCAACACTATGGCCAGAAATGCGCGGGGAATCCCCTGGGAAATAGCCACATAGTTACAACACACACATCAGCAATTAACCAAGGATTATCGCCGTAATTACGTACTTCAACAAGTTATAGCACTTACGCCCGCCCTCTGGCTGGCTAGAAAAATTTTATGTGGGTCTCTTTCTAGCGGGACCTATATGCATAGTGGGGTAATGGCTAGCTAGGCGCACGCAACAGCGGTCGTTTTAGGTAGATCAAACCTGCAACTAGAGGAAGCAAGACAATGGTAATATGATAACTTAGTTGATAACTAACTAAACAAAAACATCTAGTCTTGCTTCCTCTAAGGTTAGAGGAATAAGACATATGTACTCTTATGTAGTTCTATAGGGATTCCTTACAGTGTTTTAGTGTACTTGGGTGTAAATTGCGTTGCGCGAAATATAGTAGGCATAAAGTGGGTACTTTGACTTTACACCTCAATTAAGCTACTCCGGAGTCTCCGTAACTATAAGTATAAATACTAAGAGTTAATATATAAGATACTATGCATTAAGATATCCCTACTTTAAGCTAAGATTGAACTAATCTATTATGTATACTAATCTATATCTAAGTACTTTTTGATGTATTGTAGAGATACTATTTTCTATAAATACCTAACTGTAATACGCCTCGTTTATCTGATATCTTAAACTATCTCTCTAAGTCATTTTGACATTACATTGTCTCTATGAGATACTTCTACTTTATCGTTCTAGAGGCTATTGCGGCCTGTATTGCTCTGCCGACTTGGTCTCTCGGCTCCAATTACGCAACTCAAACTCAAAAGACCCGCAATATCAGCAAAGACCCCTTATTACAACTCCGCAATGTCAAGCTATCACCCCGCGGTACAACTGAAAACTATAAAGCAGTACAAGCTGCTGTACCTACACAACTCATACCAGGCGACTATTACTTCTTCATGAACTGTGATACAGTAGAACCTGGATATAGATCTGGTTACCCTGGAGGCCAATATGTTGTGGATAAGGTCGGCTGCTCACATGTTGGAGTTGTTGTTGGCCAGGTGTCCCAGTCAGGGGATGATTTTAAGGGGTGGTATATGCACCCGAAAGCGGAAATTAGAAGGCATTGGAAAGGAAGACATTTGATAACTGACAGCATCCGCTGGACTCAGCGGCACAAAGAATGGTATCCTAAGGCTGGCCAAAAGTAAGTATTCCCGTGGCATGCTAGATTTTGGATATCTAGGGTGGATTGAGATCTAATTGTTCTATAGACTGATGTATGGCTATGGAGGTCCAACGACTGCAGAAAAGGCTAACGAGGACAAGCTTTGGAGTAGAGGTATGTTAGTTAAGGCTAGCCTGATCACAATATCTAGACACTTTAAGACTAAACCCCCTTTAGGACAAGAATGGTTATCGCACGCAGTGGATAAATTTGATCAGAATTGGAACTGCTTGATATACTACTTATATCTAAGAGAAGAGCTTTCTATATAGTAAGCTAATTACTATTCATACTTCTCACCTAAAATAGGTTAAGAATTAAAAATCAATTTATATTATATATCCTATTTATCTTGCCTACAAAGAATAAATCTATTATAGTTAGTAATCTATTAGTAGGGTTTTCTACTAATAGTCTAGCTAAGGTTAATACTTAGTAATAGTATTATTAGCCTACTAGTCTGTTGATTACCTAGTAATTAGTTATATAGTTAAAGGTTATAAGGTAGCTTATAGAGCTTCTTATATTAATAAACTACTAAGGTTAGATACTAAAAGATATTTAGAGAATATATTATAACTTAATTACTGAAGAGCTATATATATCTATTCTTAAGTATATCTAAGTCTATTCTATATATAAGTTCTAGTACTCTTTCTTTCTAGCCCACTAAGTACTTATTATACCTTTATAATAAGATACAATAAGAGCTTACTTATAAGTAGAATATATACTTATTCTAGTATCTACTAGGCCTATAGCCTTTTATCGTAATTTTCAGAGCTTCTGCCGTTGCCAACTTTCACTTCGGCCGGCTGACTTCACCAGCGAACAACAGTTAAGGGGGGCACTTCCGGCACGTGATTTTCATAAAAACACTCCAGATTTCAACATATCCGCCGTCACTGCCGCCGTCCCTCGCACTTTCTCGCCGCTATCCTCCGCATTGCCCGGACCCGGCCCGACTGTTGTCACGCTGCTCCCGTCGTTAGCGAATTCGCCTAAGTCAACACAGCTTCCCAGCGCAACTCACCTATCTCCGCCAGCCTAGCCCAGTGCCCTGGGGCATCTTCTCGCCGGCCACGATGACGTCGATAGCGGCCTCTATCACGTCCGCTAAGAACTGGCGCGCACCAGGGTCAACGGCAAGGCGGTCAAGCTCTTCCAAAGAGGTCTAGAAGCCTCTAATCCGTGATGCCTTAGCCCCAGCCTGGTCCTTCTCTAGAAGCTCCAGAGCGAATCTCACCACGTTAGTGAAGAAGGGTGATGCAAGGATGATGGAGAGGGACAAGACCAGAGCCTTGCTCCTGCCTTTTGTACGTCTGGCCACGGCTAGCAAGGTCGCTAGAGAAAGCTATCTCTGTGTGACTTAAAGGCTCAAGGTTTTCAACAACCTCCGCGGACTTCGAGGGAGTCATCATATAGCTAGCAGCGGCTCTGAAGCTATCACGACCTTAAGGGTAGGTTTAACAGTGCTATAGTCACTAGTATATTAAGCTATAGCCCTTAACTCTAGCTGTAGCTGATTGCTATTACTAAGCTATACTAATAGATAAGTACTACAGGGTAATTTATACCATGGTTAAAGTAAGGTCTAAGTTAGTAGTTACTCTAACTTATTAGGTTTTTATAATTAATTAGATTATTAAGATATAGTATAGGTTAGAGGTACTTCTAAACGGTTAAATATACTTTAATTTTATAATATTAGGTAAACTAGTCTAGTCTACTTATAGTATTTAAAAATATTAAAACTATATAGATTCTAGTATTTACTAAGTATTTATTTCTTATTTATTATCTTGTCTATTTAGTTATATTACTTATACTATAGTTCTTTTATTATATAAGGGTTATAATAAGAGGTTAAGAGTAGAAAACTATAGAGTAAAGAAATATAGGTATATTTCTAGTATAATATAAAGATATGACTTCTAAGTATAAAGGTTAAAGAAAAGTATTCTTTATATACAGAAGGATAGATTATATTTATAACTATAGTATAAGAGATCTTTAATAGTTATAGTGTTAGTTATTATATTAGGTATGACTAAGTACTTATACCTTAAGTTTAGTTATTCTAGAGTAAATAAGTTAGCTAGAGATAAAGTTTTTATAATTAACTAGTTTCCTTTAGTTACTTATCCTATATAGTTATATATATATTTATATATTATTATAAAGCTTATAAACTATAAATCCTAGATCTAAAGTCTATTTATTAATATCTCTTATCTATATAAAGTTATTTAGTTTCTAAGTTATAGTATTATAATATTATAGGGTTAGAGTTATTATTATTTTAGATAGTTATATCTAAGTAGTATTTTAAGGTATTTTCTTATTAGAGTTTTAGAAATATATTTCTTATATCTTTTATATTTCTTACTTAAATAATTATTTCTTAATTTAATAGTTAGATATTTTTAAAAACTCTTTTTCATATAATTAAGTTTATAATAAAATTATTTCTATTTAAAAACTCTAGACTTACTCTTATTAGCTTAAATACAATATTATATAGTATATTTTAAAACTATTATTTATTTTAATCTTTTAAAAATACAATTGGTAAAATATAAATTTTATTCTTTATTAAAATATAATTTTAATATATATACTTAGTTAATTAAGAAGTAATATATACTATAAGATAGAGAAAATAGTTAAGTCTCTAAATATAGTTATATATAAATTATTGCTTATATTATTAATATTTATATTAAGCTAAGCTCTAGAAGCTAGCTAAGTTTACTCTATATAAGAATTTATAATATACTAACCTAATAGTACTTAGTTAGCTATTAAGAACTCTGTAATAGAAATAAACCTAGACCTAGCTAGTAAGAAAACCCCTTTTAAGGGAAAGACCTTAATAGATACTCTATAAAGTAATGTATTACTAATTAACTTAATATATACTTAGTTAAATAGCTATAAGCTCTATACCTAATTAGCTAGAAGCTTACCTTACTTAGAGACCCTACCTTTTATATATACTTAGATAGTAGTATATATAGGTCCTTCTTACTCTTTTTAATTACTAATTAGAACTTATAAAAAAGGTACTTATACTTAGAATTAAACTAACTAGTTATAGGTATAATTATTACTAGGTATATATTACTATACTATATAGGTTTTATAGCTTATATATATAGAGAGATATATTTAAAATAAATAAAATAGCTCTTAAGAATATACCTTTTTACTATATCCTTCTTAATACTTGACTTCTTATTAGTCTTAAGAATATTAATAATAGTTTTTATTATATTTATAAAATATTATAAAGCTCTAGAGATATAAATAAACTTAATAACTATTTTAAATTAATTCTATTAATTATTTATTTAATTGAGATTATTATATTATTAGTTTATTCTCTAGCTAATAGCTTTAAAGTAAAGATAGCTGTCTATTGGTTTAAGTAAGAATATAATAATATCCCTAAGCTAAGAGGTAGGATACCTATAGATACTATTAGTAAGCCCTTAGTAAGAGGTTAGCCTATCCTTTAGTTATTAGTATATATAGAAAACCTCTTATATATAGCTAGGCTGATAAGGAGGTATTAAGTTAAATTCTAATATTATAACTAACTATTATTATTATAATATTTACCTATTACTTTTCTAGACTTTACTCCCTAGGTAATAACTTTATAATGATTTAACTTTATCTTTTATAAAGAATCTAGCTAGTAATAGATAAATTATAATGTATAAGATTCTTAGTAATTACTTATTAACTTATTAATACTTAATAAAAGCTAGCTTTTTCTTACTTATTATTATTAAATCTATTTCTAATTAACTTATTATTATTAATAAAGCTAATATAGGTTATTTGAAAGTAAAATTTAACTCTTTTATAATTACTTATTAATTATCTAATAATAGAAACATAGTATAAGTACTCTCTAATATATACTTATAATATCTTTCTTAAAATAGTACACTAAAGTAAGTATTAGACCAGCTAGTAATTATATAAATAGATAATTAGTTATAGCTTATTACCTTAAAAAGCTACTATATTAAGTAAGCTCTTATAAAGATAATCTTTTTACTATAGATATAATAAAGAAATTACTAATTTATAATTAATATAATAAATAATAAAATTAGCTTATAGGTAACCTTCAAAGTATTTATTTACTAATTATATATTAACTTAAAACTCTAAGAGTAGTATCTTTATAGCTAGCTTTATAATACTTAGTATTAGTTTAATTAGTTACCTTTATAATTCTTTATTAAGTAGTTAGTAGTATACTCTACCTTAGGTTTAAACTTTAATGATAGTAAACTACTAGCTTTTTTATTTTTCTATTATTTAAAACTAAGATTATAAAGAGTATTAGTCTAGTAGAAGTACTCTATCTAAAAACTATAGGATATTACCCTTACTACTAAAAGGCTATAGAAAGTCTAAATAGATTAGGACTAGAACTCTAATTAGTTATTATAGGTATTAGAGATACTAGATTACTTTACTATTACTAAGCCTTGACTACTAGTATAAAGAATATACTTTAAGATATAAGAATTACTTATTACTAAAGTATTAGTAAAGAAGCTTTATAATAATAAGTATTATATAATTTACTTAAAAAAGAATTATAATATAAAAACCTATTATAGTAATAAGACTTATAATAAATATAATAAAAAGAGATATATTATAAGGATCTATTATACTTTAGTTAATACTATTATAACTAGAAGTAATACTATTACTATTAGTATAGTATAGATAGATTATTTACTATATTTATAGATAATAGACCTAGATTTACTAGATAAAGAATAGTAAATCTAAATCTATTAGTAATAGCTTATAGAGTACCTAGTAAAGAGATTTTTATTATAGTAATTAATATAGCTAGTAAGAGAATACCTAATAAAAAGTAAAAGCTATATAAAGAGTACCTAATTATTTATAGTAATAGTTATCTAAGTATTTAATAACTTAATAAGAAGTATATAATTAGAGAATAATTAATATAAATATAATTAGAAATACCTAATAAATAATAAAAGCTCTAAAGAAGAGAGTATTTAATTATTTAGTAATACCTTACTAAATATATAGTAATTAACTAATCTAACTTAAAAGTAAGTTAAAGAGTATATAGATTTAAATCTCTTATATTATAACTAGTAATAGCTTAGAAATACCTAGTAAAAATATAATATAAATCTAATAGTAAGATAATAATAAGATATCTCTATATCTATAATTAGTAATACCTTATAAAATACCTAATAATAGAAGTATAACCTAGAGACTAGACCTTAAAAGAGAGAAGTAATTATAATAATATCTCTAGGCTAAGAGGTAGAATACCTATAGATACTATTAATAAGCTCTTAGTAAGAGGTTAGCCTAGCCCTTAGTTATTAGTATATATAGAAAACCCCTTATATATAGCTAGGCTAGTAAGGAGGTATTAAGTTAAATTCTAATATTATAACTAACTCTTATTATTATAATATTTATCTATTACTTTTCTAAACTTTACTCTCTAGGTAATAACCTTATAAAAAAGAAAAAAAGAGAAAATCTTCTCTCTTCTTAAGGGCTTATAAGTCTAAGTCTTTAGCTTACTAGCTAGTTCTTATAGTATCTCTATTAGTAATAATAGTAATTAAGAAGTTAGCTTATTAAGAAATATTCTATAGGTTTTTATAATAGAAAATATAATATAAATTACATATATCTTATAATAAAAATAATAATTAATAATAATAAAGAGAGATAAGATTAAAGCTTTACTTTTATTTTTTATATACTGAGCTTTAACTAATAAAATTATTAAAGAAGGCTATCTTTAATATTATAGTTATTATAACTTAAAAGCTTAAGATTTTTAATAATCTTGTTAAACTTTAGGAGAGTTATTGTATAGCTAGTTTTATAATAGCTTTAAAGCTATTATTATAATATTAAAAGTAAATTTAATAATACTATAGTTATTAAGTTATAGTAAAATATTAATACTAAGCTATACTAATAAATAGATATTATAAAGTAATTTACTTTAAGCTATAGTTAAAGTAAGGTTTAAGTTAGTAATTATTTTAACTTATTAGGTATTTATAATATATTAGATTATTAAGATATTATATAGGCTAGAGATACTTTTAAAGAGTTAAATATACTATAATTATACTATATATTGAGTAAACTATTCTAGGTAGCTTATAGTAGTCTGGAATAATTAAGTTAAATAAATAATTATATTTACTTAGATAAATAATAAATACTTTCTAATAGTATTATTATCTTAATAATTATATTATAATACTTTGAAATTATGTTTTAATTTAAGTTATTATATTCTAAGAATCTCCATATTTATTTCTTATCTAATACTTTAGTTTTTAATATAATCTTTTCTTTCTTTCTTTAATTATTTTTTTAAATATAATTATAGATATTAGAAACTGAATTCCATTAATATAAAAATATTAAAGATGTCTCTTAATTTTATAGGTCTAAATATACGCGCTTATGTAACTGAGCTTTTGACTTGGCCTATATCTGCAGAGCGGGCACAGACGCAACCCAGTTGCAAGCCTTGTGGGGCTGGAATCATGGCGCGTGTGGCGCGTCCCCTAGCCAACCAGCACGGCTGCAAATGAATGGGCCTTTGAGCTCAAGTCAATTTCATAACAAAATCATCCTCCTTCATCCCACCATCACACCTGAGCACCCAAGCGACATTTCCCCCGCAATTTACGCGCAATGCATTGCCCGTCCTCGAGCCCAGGACAGCCTATCGACATCACGGCCTGGCTGTTACAGATCCCCGACGACATCTGCCCCGAACACCTTCACCCACAATCCTATCTCCATCACACCACCGAGAAACTCGTGCACAACAGGAAACGCCGCTGCTCACCTCTCGTCTCCCCCCCGCCCTCCGATAGGACCAGGTCCTTGTCCCACAGCGTCCTTGGGGTTTTGCGCGCCAGCATGCCCGACATGTCCTCGACGCCCTCTGGGAAACGCCAAAAGCGGCATCACCACAACACCCCCGGCAGTCCAACCGGCGAATCCTTATCGGCGGACCCCGACGCCACGCCCACACGGGGCAGACGAATTGTCGATACCCATAAGCCGCCCTCTCTCGGCACGCGCACATCTACTACTGCCAGTGACCACGACTCACGATCCGATGTCTCGGGCCGATCATCCCCCACCAAGAGGCTTGCAGCCGTAAGCCTCGCCGATATCCCCCTCGAAGCAAGGGAGTTTGCCACGGGTGTCGACACACCTCCTGCCGGCCCGGCCTTGGACATGTTTGACAAGATGGAATACTTGGCGAACAATAATAAAGGATTACTACCATGGGCAATGCGTGCTTCCTTCCACGAACACGCCAAAAATGGCAGAGTCCCTCGCATAGACGATTCCGCCTTCGACGCTTCCGGCCAGAGGGACCGGCTGGGTCCCACACCGTCTGTCGACGACGTCCGCGATATTCTCCAGGAAGCGTTCCGATGTCAAGGGCTGGTGCACACGGAGCACGGATGGAACTGCAGCGTTCACTTCCCCCTGCTGAAGCTGGCACTTCATGGCGCCGGTGGCCGCAAGAAGCAGCTCATCGACTTCGACTCGTGGTAAGTTTGACCCATCAGTGATAAACCATTGCTTGCTAATCTCTGTCTCTCTCGCAGCACGCATGCGAAGCCCCTCCCCGCCTACCGATCCCCATACACGTCCTGGCCAACACACATGGTTGACTTTTGCATCAACCTCTGCCCCCGGCAAGCCGGTCCCGAGTACGCCCATGCCGTTCGAGCAATCGACCTAATGCGGACCAAGATCCCCGACAATTCCATCAATCACACCGGCCACAACCCGCTCCTGCGAGATCCCATCGCCGTCAGTATCGAGACTAAGCGTCCTGCCGAGGGCGAACAGAAACAGACATTGCAGGTTGGTGTATGGCAGGCCGCTCAGTGGCAGCATCTAGAGGAGCTCGTTCGCATGCGTCTTGTCGAGTCTGGCGAGCCGCTCTGCACTCAGGAACGATGCCGCGATGTCCTTGATGAACTTGGCTTTCTTCCTGCTATTTTCGTGCGTGGTCACGAATGGTCTTTTGCGGCGACCATGAGAGAGGGTCAGAAAACGGTCTGTAAACCTGGCCCCTTGGCGTTGGAGCCCTATACTGATACCCGTCTAGATTCTTTGGCGTGAGGTTCCTATGGGAACGACCAGAAACGTCCTCGGCATCTATCGAATCGTTTACGCCATCCAGCTTCTCGCGGAATACTCCAAGAACCATTTCTGGCCGTGGTATCTTCGGGCTGTGCTGGGTATCTCGACAATCGGCGATGCCTACGAGGCCAGTGATGTGAATACAATAGGTGATGATGTGTAGGGCAGTTTTATTAAGGTCAACCCCTATTTAAAAGGCATATATTATATAGGTGATTGCCTACTTTATCTTTTCTCCCTAATTCCCCTCCTTGGTGAAGGAGCCTTGCTTTTGTCCCCATGACATCGCGACAGCTACTAGTATCTGTAAGGCTGACCTGGATTTACTGAAGCGGGGCGAGCGCTATTTTGCAAGCATGTCGCCGACCTCTGGCACGTGTCTATCTTTACCCCAAATCATAACAACAGAAGCCGCCGTAGAGGGTAACAATAACAAACACCAAAGCCCTCTATCAGCTTGTTATCTTCTGCCCTTCAAGCCTCCAGCCACACCTTGACAATAGCTAGGCAGCAGTCTCAGTGGCAGCAATTGAGCTCGCTGCTTAAGCCGATATTGACCAGAGCTCTCTGTTGTAACCAAGCGGATCATAATATGTTGGTTGGAATCCCAGACTGCTTCACCAAGTAAGTCTCAAGCCAAGGGCTGCGCTGCTGACTTGTGGCACTTTCAGTGTGGCACAGGGTGTGGGACCCGGGGCTGGTGTGATGCTGACTACCTACGCGGGATGGGGGGTATTTTGACAGTGCCCTATCATTATGACTAGGTTAATACATATGGTATATTAATTTAATTTTATACATACTATATCTAGAGTAATATTCATAATTTCTCTACTCTTTTTATTCCTAAATCTATTTTTTTCTCTAAATCTATTAAAAAGCCTAAAAATATAGATTAATAATAAGCTAGTCTTAATAACTAGAGATAAATATAAAAAGGTAAGAGTAAAGAGCTTTATTAGAGAGAAAGAGTAGTAAATAATAAGAAAGATAGTAGGGGTATATACTTTCTAGGATTTAATATATTAGGTAGGTGCCCCCTACCTATTAGGTCACCCTAGATACAGAATAATTAAGCACTATCAAAATACCCCCCCCTCCCGGGTAGGTAGTTAACCTGTAAAATATACCCCAGATGTGGTACATTACGGCGCTGGATAAAAAGGTCCGCGGCCAAACGTCGGCAATCTCCTAAACCGAATTCCGATGGCTGAGGCGGTGTAAGGCAAGCCGCGGGCTGGGCTTTGCCTGCACTTTTGTTATGGCGGCGATTCATCTTCCCCTCTATTATCACTGGATTAATAGGATTAAATAGACTGAGTGTACTAGAGATTGAGCTGAATCCCTTGGTCCCTGAATGTAAGATACTGATGCTAATGAGACCCCAGTGGAGTGATGTAGCTGATTCAGAAGAAAATGGCTGATGTGATGGACTGTTGCTTGGTGCAAAGTGATCTAACGTCTGATCGAGTATTATAAAACTTGGATAAATAGCGCATTAAGCATCTACTTGTGCGCTTGCGGGGCATGCGTTGATTGTACTATGGAAATGGCGCAGCGGTAGACTAACTATTTCCTGTATTGGGGAGACGCTATAGCTTATTCGCAAGGTATAGGGTAACTGTTATAATTCATAGAGGCTGATAAATGTGGCCTATGAGAAGGAATAGGCTTGCTTATGAAATTTGCGTATGATTTACTTTGTATATAGTTGATCCTCTAGTAGATTCTCTATATATTTCTAGATATTATGCTATGTCAGGATGCAAATACATATGCTATTTCACTTTAGATATTCCAGTAGTGTAGTATGTCCTAGGAATATTACTATTATTTGACTATAGAGCTTCTCTAATCCAGCTTAATGGGCAGGGTGGTCTGTACTAGTCGCCGGTATATTATTACCTATACTTGGATAGTGCAAAAGAACGTGGGTTAGTTTAAGCTTCACTATGTAGATAAGAAAGAGCGGGGCTAGATGTGTAAGAAATACTAATATAGCACAATATATAACGGTGTATAAAGTTATATAGGCGCTTAAGGATGTGCATTCCTAAGTAGGTGATAGAGTATATAAGATCCTCACTTATGTAGCTTAAGATAAGAAAGATGTCTGTTTGAGTTATTAATTGTTATTCTATGACTCTTAGCTATTATAGGTTCTTATATTTAAAGTAAAGGCTACTATAGTAACTTTAAGTATTTACTATATTATATATAGAATATTAATTACCTTCTATATATAGGTTATAACTATCTATGGTTATAGATATATAAATAATAATACTAATAGTAACAAGAGTCTTATTAACTTCTGTAGTATAACTATAAGATAAATATCTAAGCTTACTTATAAGGTAAGAAGAGAGGTAATAAAACTTATACTAAGTCCTATACCGCAAATGTATTATATAGCTTATACTATAATATCCTAGAGGTAAGTAGAATTTTAGAATAACATATAAGCACTAGTGATAAGTTAGGTTATAGAGATATATAAATATATAAGACTCTTTTATCTAGTTAGTAAACCTATAAGTAATAAGCTATTTTAGGTTCATATAGATACTTATACTTTAGTTAGAGTATAAACACCTAAGCTGTAGAAGAGAAAACTAGCTAATAGAGGTACTTAAAGCTCTTATTAGGTAAGTTTAGGACATAATAGTTATTAGAGCAGTGAGACTAAGATCAAGAGAAACTCATAGACGCTCTATTAGAACATATAGGTGCCTCACTTAACTATATAGCCTCTAAGTAATACTATTAGGTAGTATTATTATATAGGTAGTCTAGATAGTCTAAATTCCTACTCTAGGTTATCTTTCCCTAGAACAAAACTTATCAATAGTATAGTGGCTATATTATTATAGTTTAGTATAGTCAGTTTTTTATATATCTTAATTATAATTACCTCTACCTCTTTTATCTTTAAACCTCTACTCCCTATAGTTATATCTATAAGAAAGAGAGTACTATACCCTTCTTAAATCCTAGAGCTTAAGAAAAAGCTATAGGCGTAGTCTTATCCCTAGTACGGTAGTAGTATATACTAGTTAGAATACCTTTATAGATAATCTCTTAATAGTACTAAATAGTAACTAATTAAGTTTACCTATAATATTCTTAAATTTAGCTCTTCTCTATTATTTATACTTAATCTTTATATACTATTATTACTTAGTATCTTAAAATCTCTCTATTACCTCTAATCTACCTTTTAGCTCTTACTCTATAAGAAGATCCTTATCTTATACTACTTTTATAAAGTTAAACTTAAATAATAAGACTAATATATAGTGGGATACTAGCTTAGGTGACTGAGAGGTGCTTGTGTGATAAGGCTTATAGTGTAGGTCTAGTAATATTTTATCACTATATAGCCCCTTATTAGGCTATAACAAGTCTAAGTTAAGTATCTAATCTATCTTTATGAGAAGCCTGTGAGGTAGGAAAGACCTTAGTTAGATTACAAGAGAGGATATAAAAGCTAAAAAGTTTACTTTTAGGAGGTAAGGTAATGCTATCCTAATAGTTAATAGATAATATTATAACTTAAATAACTTAATATTAACTTATAAGAAGATATACTATTATATTATAAGTTAGAGTATATAGTAGTACTTATAAGAATAAGAGTATAAGCTACTTATTCTAATAAAGAGATACTATAAGAATAAATAATCCTATATATAGGTTTGTTATATAAGTAATATCAGTAGCACATATGAATATGTAAATGGTGTATCTATGTGGTTTAAATGTTCTTGACCGCCATAGGCAGCCTAGACCAGTTCACCTGATATTGTGGAATCACATTACATTTAACCCTTTAGAAGAACCTCTGACCTGTGCCGTATCTCAATGATTCAATGCCTTACAGATACCCAATAAGTCAGAGCAACTGCTCTGGTGAAGTCGGCCGGCCGAAGCGAAAGTCGCCAATGGCAGAAGCTCTAGAAGTCACGGTAAAAGGCTATAGGCCCGGTAAATGGTGTATTAAGTATAAAGAGTGAGTAATTTATAAAGTTATTATGACACATTACTTCTATAGCTATAGAAATAAAATCTGCTTTACCCCAGCCTATGAGGTTAGTTACTTTGTTGTCTAGGACTATTTGCCACGTAACAAAACGATACCGTTAGTCACGTAGCAGCAACTAACGCCTTATATCACTTTGTGACACACCCCCCCAGGCTAAGCAGAGCATTATGCTTAGTCTGGTTGACACTGCTGATCTAAGCAGAGCATTATGTTTAGTCAGAATTCATAGGGGGAAGCAGCATACCCTAGCTTACCAGCCTGTAATTGGAATTGAACCAAAATAGTGCCTGACCAGGCTACATGTGGGAATCGAACCTACAAGGTCTATGACGCTCAGATGTTAATCTCTGGGGCTATACCATACTGGTACTAGAGCGAACTAGGTTTATAACTGTTACATAACAAAACGATATTGTTAGTTACGTAGCAGTAACTAACGCCTTATACTACTTTGTGATACTATTATATAATAAAGTAATAGAATATTATGATATAAGATAGATCAGTCTGTCTTCTGATTTACATTTCTCATCTAAGCTATATTATTCATCTATTTAATTAAGTATCTTTTCTTATAATGATATATAAGTTATGTAGATGGTTGAGTTCTTAGTTATGATAGAAAGCCTAAATAGTAGTTTGACTTAAGGTTGTAGATCTTATATGCTATTAATGACACTTAGTATAATATTGTCTGAGGTGTATAAGGACTTGAATAACATATTACCATTAATCTACTATTATAATCCCTATGATTTAATAGTAATATAACAGACTGTAATGTTGCTGCAGCATTAACTATTTAGGCCAAGCGCTCCAGTAGCTAATACGCATTTGCGGCCCATATACCTATGTTAAGTAAGATGGCTAAGTTTTACTACTTAAGATAATAAAGGGGATACAGTTCTTTACCCTATGTTTGTTCTAGCAATAAGATGGGAATTCAATAGTAAATATTAAGTGTAGAAGCTGGTTAGCCTAAGTTTGGTACCTAACAGACAGTACTCTTTAGTAGGATGATTATAGAAGGAATATTACGTTACCTGAGCTCCCCTTTAATGTTCCATATCTATAACTTTATAATACTGATTTAAAGGTATAACTATCAAAACCACTGTGACATAACAAAATGTTGCTTAGCCTGTATTTGTTTATATTCCTAGACTATTTAAACTGGCATGAGGCGCATACCCTGTGCTAGGCCTGACCTAACATTTTGTAACTTGGCCATATAAATGGATTGTATCTCTACCTATTTTACTAGCTCTCTAAAGAGGAGGGTGAGATCTGTCACGATAGCTTCATACATTACTCGCTCATTGTACTACACTTGCCACGTGCCCATTCACGTGTGCTACCTACATTACTCGTACCAACTGCCTATATATGGGAACTCTCTTTCACATAGTCACTCTTTCATAAATCAAGCTTCTTTGACCTTTATTCTCACATGCCCTACTGTGTGCTCTAACTCGTGACAAGATCCTTGGGGGTTTATTGTTCTAACAAGATAAAACGGGAAGATGACCTTATGAGAAGCTAAAAAAGCCAATGGCAACAAAGAATAGAACCAAGACATAGAAAGAAAGTTGGGCACTTAGGAAAAAAAATCATTACTTAATAAGAGGGGGGGGGAAAAGAGACTTAATAAAGACAGACAGATAGACAGATAGATAGAAGTATCTCAGGTGAGCTACTTAGTTAACACGCACACCCTTATATTTGAGAACGCAGAGGTGTATTATAAAGAGTTAACGCTAAGTAATGAAGCGGCGTATCTCAGGTTTTTGGGGGTTACGTTGAACAGGGTGGTAGTAAGCGTGCTAGTCCAAAAGGCCTTTATATTATAGATATGGGAAAAAATATAGTAGTAAAGGAGATGGAGGTAATGGATGCATCCCCTCTTGTTGTCATGGTAATATTCACTAAGGTCCAGCGTTGTGTTATGGTATAAGTCTGTTGTGCGGAGGGTGATGTTTGGGAGGAAGTGGTGTATGTTGATGGTATTGGCTGACGGTTGGATGAGGCGGAGACTATTGTATATGGATGGGCCGTGAGTCGTTTGAGAAGGAAAAGGCGTACTGCTGGCGGTGCGGTGATTTGAGCAGAAGCGTGACATTACCTAGTTATAGTAGTGGTAGCGACACAGAGAGTCATTTTGACTGTTGGGTGTGCGGCAGTCTGTCGTGCTAAGTTTAGGCAAGATACTACCACAAAGGCGGCTATGATGAAGATGCTTGCGACTCTCTGAGGCGGGGCAGAGACATATGGATTATTTCGGGGTCTCTCGTGGGTGTAGTATAACAATAAAGGGCGACAGAGAGACCGATGCTGATGACGGGGATGTATGGTGTCGACGAGGGAGAAGGAGAAGAAGAAGGAGAAGAAGAAGGAGAAGATGGAGATGCTTTGTGCTCGGGATCAGGTCCGGGATTGATTGCTGCGATTTGGATGTTGTAGGGCTTTAGTGATGAAGAATAATTGGTTTCGATGGGACAGAACTGGAATGAGGCGCATGTGGAGAAGGAAGAGGAGTTGCTTAAAGATTTCCATCGTTCAAATAGATGAAATGGAATAGAGGGTTGAGAGAGACGCACAGACTGGACGACGAGGGAGAAATTGGTATCTTCTGTTTTGGTTTAGATGCTGCCAGAGCACGATCGCGGGCCCTGCCGACGGTGAAAGATTTGCGAGGTACCTAACAAGAAAGCGAAGAATCAGTAATCCATTGAAGAATCACACAAGTTAAGGGTGCAGGCAATATATGTAGAAAAGATGCCTTTTTAATTTGTTGACTTATGGTCGTGATGAGGAGTATCTTGTGTGTTGGCGACGTAGGTGGGAAAGGTCTGATGGCGGCGGGCAGCAGGGGTCGCAGTAGTTGTGAATAGCTTCAAACGATTGATAGTAGTGATGAGATAGCGACGGGATGGCTGGGAGCTTAGCCACATAAGAAAATAGATACATACTGAAAGGGCACTTGGTGAGTCCCCATGTCAGGTCCCGCGCACAGCACACCTCTCATCCTCCCGCGCGTCTCCATCTCTTGCCTCCACACGGAGCTTCAGATCACGCCACATGCAATCATGCCCGATACATGGCTCTCTTCTGATACCGGAACATTACCCCCCTCCCTAAATTGACTGCTGAGTCTATCGCCCTCCTTCGCTCTTTGGCTATACCGCTTCATCATCCAGCACAAGTCATGAAAGGAGGTATCAAGAGCAAGCTTGACCGCTGTCCTTGATTCAAACTGTCGATTATCTGGAGCCATCTTTACTTAAGACTTCTAGTATCTCGTCCTTCAGGGTCAGGATTCCTTGATGCTAGAGCGGGAACCCTACCCGATCCCACCACGCTAGACCGACCTCGCGCCTGTAGGTCTGCCCTTCTACCCACCGAGCATCCCAGCCAAGCACATCATCCCCATTTACTACTACCCACTTTAGACAAGGAAACAAAAGAGGTAAGTCCACTGCATTAGGCAGCTGCGCCTAGTCTCTGCAACATGCCCCGGCTAGGTGGCCTCGCTTGAACGCACGCTTGCGCACATGGTCGCAAATCTAACTTGCTCCAGTCACTCATCCCACCATGACTTTCATCTGCTAATGCCCTTCTTTACATCCAGAGGTATTAGCTACAAGAGAATCACAATTGAGTTAACGCTGAGCCATATGCTAGCAGCAAAGGAAAGGAAAGCAGTGTAACGAGCTGATAGAATAAGGAGCGAAATATATGGCGTAAGCAAAAAGATGGCTCTATGTAGCTACATGGTTTATACTCATTGACCTTCCTTGAAGAAGAGGCCCTTGATTTGGTCGACTATTAATATCTCATGGACGCATGTGCCACGTCTATGAGTCATTAGTGTCCCAGGGCGAGGTGCAACTTGGGTCTGTCAACCTAAGCACGATGCAGCTTGTGAAAAAACTGGCCCAGGAGATCCATGGCGTCTCGCTCCATATCAGCCACGTCCCAACTCCCGGACCTATCTGCCTTGGGGGGGTGGTGCAGCTTCATCAGAATGTTGATCCGCGATCGGCGCTCAATCATGTCCTCCTGCAGCTCGCGTACCATGGAGGTTTGCGTCTCGAATTCCGCAACTGAGCCCTTGGCCTGGAGACAGAGTATAGAACCCATAGCTTTGATGACTAATAGCTGATGCGCCGCACCCCCAGAGTCTTAATACTTATTAAAGATCAGTCCTAGGGTAGTTACTCTATTATGCTATGCTTACTACTATCCCTACTACCTCTTCCTACCTTTATAGTAGTATATAGCTAATAGTTACTAATATTAAGAGACTAGTTAATATAGTTATAATATATATAACATAGCTTATAAATAGGTAAAGGAGTATAGGAATAGATTATGCGGTAGAAGCTATAGTATTATATAAGCAGGCTGCTTCCTCTAGGATTCTCTATACCTAATAGCCTTTTTAGAAGATAGTATGCAGTATTATAGTAGTATCTTTAATAAACTTCTAATCTTATTATATTATCTTAGTTACTATAGTTACTATATCTAATAGGATAAGCTATAGAGGAGATAGCCTACTAGTAACTAATTTATTTATATCTAAGACTGTAGAGCTATTAGTACTAAGGAGGTAGTTCTAATAAATAGCTTTATTAATAATATATGTTATAATAAGGTTTAATATATTAGTATTATTACTTTTATCTTTTAGGTTAAGGATAAATTTAATCTTATAATATATACCTTAGGTATATAAGTAGATATTATATATAAAGTATATATAGGTACTACTAGTTAGATATATCTAAGCCTACAAGTTAGTTTCTATAATAGGCTATATGTATAGTAGCTTATGATAAGATAGATAGAGTCCTTTTAAGAGAGATAACTATAGTTATAAATATATTTCCTATAAGCTAACTATTATAATAGTTATAAGCTTAGCTCTATCTATCTATTAGTCTATTATTCTCTATTTTTTTAATTAGCTTATAAGCTTATAAGTTTACTATTCTTATATTTTATTTATATATATAATAATAATAATTAATTTAAGAGCTTTTATAATATACCTTTAGAAGTATTAAGATTAGCTATTATAGTTTTTTTAGCTATATTTCTAGTTTTTATAGTATAAAATATAGAAATATATTAACTCTAAAGCTAAGAGTAATATAGAAGATATTTCCTAGTAGCTTTTATTACTACTAATATTAAATAAGGCTATTACTAAGTAACAAGTAATACTTTAAAAGAGATATAAGACTAAGTATATAGCTTAAATAAAAAGAAGGTATATATAGTAAATATATTCTTATAAAACTCTATTAGATAATAAAAAAGAATTATAATACCTATTACTTATAATAAAAAAAGATATATAAGATATATACTTTACTTATTTTTATAAGTATATAATAAGTATTACTAAAAAAGCTAAGTTAATAAGTAAATATTATAATATTTAAACCTAGATAAATCTAATTATAGTAAATATCTTACTATTAGTAGTTTAATTAGAATTAGTAATAGAGAATAATATTAATCTTTAGAAGCTTATAAGAGTTTTGAAGAGAAAAATAGCTCTAATAGTAATTAATATAATAAATATAATTTAGTATTAGTATTAAAAAGCGTTAAAGTAAGTAAAGATAGAAGTTAGTATAAGCTAATAATATAAGGATTAATATAAGTACTTTCTTTAGAGGTAATCTTATAAAATACCTAAAGTTTAAGGCTTACTTATAGTAAAGAAGTTTTTATAAGCTATATTTATATAACTATAATTATTATAAGGTATAATAATATTATAATAATATATTAAAGCTAAGAAAATAGAAAAACTTATATACTCTTTAGAAAAAAAGAAAAGAATTTTTATTACTTTGATTTAAATAAATATAAATATAAAATAAAAGGTAACTATACTATTTTACTCTAGAGTATATATAATATTATCTAGAAGATTAAATATTTTAAAAAGTACTTAAGAGTTAGATTTTAATAAGCTAAAAAAGAAGCTATTAAAAGGGAATAATAATAACTATTATTATTAAGTAAAAAAGTACTTATATAAAAGAAAATACTACTAATTACTAAAGTATTATATATATTTAAAGAAGGCTATAAAGAGCTTAACTATAAGAGATATTAGTTAGATAAAAAAAGAGATTAATAATATATAAGAAAAGCTGAAAAAAGGTAAATAAGATAACCTATAATAATAGCTAAACAAAAAGAGTTAGCTAAAGGCTAATAAAGCTAATATAGCTAAAAAAAGATAAGAATCTTAGATTTTCTAGTAGTATTATAGCCTAGGACTAAAGAAGGAGATCTTAAGTAGGTATATTATACTTATAGAGAGATTAGTAATAAGCTATTTTCTAAAAGAGATATAAGATATATATAATAAGGCTATTAATATTATTATATATAGAAGCCTTTTTAATATTAGAATAATAGGTTATAAATAGTCTTATTTTTATAGTTTTATTATTAGTAGCCTTAGTATTATAGCCTAACTAGTTAGAATACTAGCTAGTATAACTATATAGTATAGAATAGGGGATAATAATATAGGAGTATTATTACTAAAGCTTTTGCTTTATACTAAGGTTAGTTACCCTAACCTACTTATAACATAATAATACTCCTACCCTATAATAAGGGTATAGGTTTAAATCCTAGTACTGCTAGCTAGATAAGATACCTCTCTGGGGTCCTTAGCGTTCCTGACTGTGGGCAGTATGTGTGGGATTGGTTACCCTGCACCCCTACTGGAGTTTCCCTGCTTATACCTGTGATATGCTTGGTTGGTTACTGGCATGGGGACATGCCTCTTAGAGGGGAGATATGGTATTATGGCCTAACCAGTTGGGGTGCTGGCTGGTGTAACTATATAGTATAGAATATGGGATAATGATGCAGGAGTATTATTACTAAAGCTTTTGCTTTGTGCCAGAGTTAGTTGCCCTGACCTGCTTGTGACACTTAGTATACAACTAGAGACGTATATTATATATAAAGTATATATAAGTATTACTAGTTAGATATATCTAGGCTTATAAGTTAGCTTTTATAATAAGCTATATATATAGTAGCCTATAATAAGATATATAAAGTCCTTTTAAGAGAGATAACTATAGTTATAAATATATTTCTTATAAGCTAACTATTATAATAGTAGATACCTACTCTCTATTATCTATATCTTACTTACCTATATAGCTATAACCTAGTCTAAGAGCTATAGTAGACTAGTATAAAGGCTATCTCTCTCCTTACTACTACTAGCTATAGATAGTATAATACCCTTAAATAAGACCTAGGCTAATAAAAAAATCTAGAAAACTAATAGCTTAATTATAAGTATCTTCTTAACTGCCTGGACTACTTTATTACTAATATAGACTAATACTATAATAAAAGCTATAACTAACTAGAGATAGTAGCTTAGCCCTAAGCAATACTATATAATACTTTAGAGGATAGTATAGAGAGATAAGCTGATATAGTATGTAATAGAAAAAGGCAAGGGCCCTAGTATTTTAGAGGCTAGTAATAACTCTACTACAATCTTTATTAAGGATTTACCTATTAAGGCTCTCTTTATAACCTATCAGTAACCTACCAGTATTATTTCTACTACTATATCTTTTTCAAGGCCTTTTATTATAGCTTTCTTATTTATTTCTTATACTCATAGTTTATTAGGCCTTTTTAGCTAGGGCTTTAGAGGGATTAGAGTATACTAAGGGCCTTAAGGCTTGTTATACAAGTAGATCAAAATATATACCTAACTCAGGTATATAAGTTAACTAAGTATATAAATCTTAGGGTAGAGGGTAGGTATCTTATTAGATATAGAATATTAGTTAAGACTTTAGATATTTAATTAATATATCTACTACTATAAAAGCTTAAATAAAGAAGAACTAAAAACTTTAACCTTATTTATTAAATAAGAACTTAACTAACTAATTTAATAAGAACCTTATTCTATAGTAGATAAAATAGTTAACTTAGAGTAATTAACTTGGTTTTAATCTATAATAAAAAGATTAAGAAGGTTAGTGGTAAGTACTATTAGAACTTTAATTAAAGTAATAGATAGTATAAAAATATAGATTATTTCTAAGAATTAATAGAATTAAGGTTAAGAAGAAAGAGTATAGAAAGAGTATAAAAGAATAAGAAAAATAGAAGTAATATAGTTCATTATATAGCTATAAGAGATATAATAAAGTAGTCATAGAAAAGTAAGAGATACATACTAATCTAAATAATAAGAATATCTTAATATATGTATAGGAAATAGGGGAATAAAGATATAAATTAAGTATAGAGTATAATATAAGATATTAAACCTTAAGCTATATTTAATTTAAGTATAAAATACTCTAGTAAATATATAATAAGGTATAAATAGGTACCTTAATTATTAATATTTAGATATATTAAGAAGGTAGTAAATAAGAATTATATAAGATATTTCTTAATATCTTTTTATATCTTATCTTACTTATTTTATATATATATATATTTAATCTTCTATAACCTTATACTTACTATTACTATAGTATACTTAGCTAGCTTACTCTAGCTTATTATACTTCTATTACTAGATATAGTAGTATCTATATTAGTAGTAGCCTATACTACTTCCTATTAATAGCTTAGATAGTCTCTGTTCTATTCTTATTTACTTCTACTAGCTAGGCTATTAATAATAAAGATCTATACCACTCTCTATATACTATATATTATCTTACTAGGTAACCTACTTATAGTATATAAGCTTATAAGACTAGACTCTTATATAGCCTATTTCTACTTATTATATAACTTAGTATATCCCAGGTCTAGGAGCTATTTTAAGGTAGAAGCTAAGTAATTAAGGCTATAGAGAACCTAAGGAGTTACCTATAGCCCTAGATAGGCTAGCCTAGAGTAGGATCTATAACCAAGTGTATTATATATACTAGGTACCTTATTAGTACTATACTAATTAATAATACTGTATAAAATGCCTATCTAGAGCTTATCTATATAAGTAAAATAAGAACTAAATATAGTCTATTTATCATTATATAAGCTGGTAAATCCTTAATTATTACTCTAAGAAACTATATTATTACTTAGATTAAGATAATTTATTTATATACTTCAGATATTTATACTAGTTTATATATATATTATAACTAAGGAGATAGGTTAGGATTTATAAACTATCTTTTTACTTATAATACTATTATTATTAGACTAGAGGTAGACTATATTATTATATTAAGTAAAGGTTCTTATGAATAAGATTATAGGAATTATTATATTACTTACTAATATATATAGATATTAAAATATAATTTTATCTAAGTAGAATACTAAAGAGAACCTAGTATATTTAAGCCTAGTTAACTATAAAGCGTATACTTATATACTCTAGTATAAATACTAGTACCTACTAAGCAACAAGCCTACCTTATTAGTTTATACTATCCTAGTAAGGGTTAACCTAGGGTCTTATTACCTTATATACCTTAGGTAGGAGCTATGAATTATATAGAAATTAATAGTAGCTAATAGTATAATACTTACTAGTTATAGTAGGATATCTCATTCTATATACTTTATAAATAATCTTTATATTCTAAAAGACAAGTAATTAATCTAATAAGGAAATATTATTAACAATCTTATTAAGTATAAAACAGCTTTAAAGTAAAGTATTAAAGTAAATTTAAAGTATACTTACTATTATTACTATTTAAAGTTTAATATATCTAAAAGAGTCTAAAACCTTAACTCTCTAGTAATTCGATTTTAATATTAATAGTTTTAATACCTTACTATAGTGACTTTTTAATATCTTTATAATACTCTATAATACTATTAAGCTAGAGACCTAGATACTACTATTAAGAGTAGAGCTAGGTTAAATAAACTAAAGTAAGCTCTAATAAGGCTATATATTATAGCTATAAAATTACCTTATACTTTCTCTAGATATTATAGTATAGCTCTAAAAGATAAGTTATAATAACTAAGCAGGGCTATAGTATTACCTAACTCTAGTAGTAAATTCTAGTATTCTATAGCCTTTCTAGCTAGATTAATATATCCTAGCCTTATATCAATTTTAGATATAGCCTTATTAATCTTAATAGCTAATTTTTTAGCTGGTATATAACCTAGTTTAGAGAGCTTAATCTCTATTCCTATAATAGACTTTGGGTATTATCTAGTAATACTAATAACTTCTATTACTGATTTACTAGTATAATGAAGGCTAGAGAGTATATATTAGTACTAATTAGTAATTTTAGAATTATTCTCTTAATCTAGTTAGGTCTAGTATAAGTATAAAGATATAGTAGAGATAACTAAACCTATATTAATACTCTAGAGAATCTACTCTAATACTATAAAATCTAGTAGGACTGTCTTTATACTATAGTCTATAACCTCTTAGGGTTTTATATTAAGGTTTATTATCTATTACTAAGATATTATTACTTAGATAAAGAGTAAAATCCTTTTGAGTTCTAGAATAAGTAAAATAAATAAGAGAAGTTAGTAATTATTTTATAGATAAGAAATTTTATAGAAAAGCAATAAAAGTTTAAAAGAGGTAAAAAGCTTTTTAAGATAATTAATTTTATTTATATATAGATATTATTAGCTAGGTAATAGTAAATACTATTAACATAGGTATTATATAATTATGGGAAGCTATAGATTATACTTTAAGTAGCTTAAGTCTTTCTTAATATAATCTAGGGTTTTATAAGAATTTATATTAAATTACTAACTTTATATTAAGGCCTAGGGCTTCTACCTTATACTAGCTTTATACTACCCCTACTATTAATAGTATTACCTATAGATATAAGGTTATTATATATAGTAATACTAGTTAAATATATCTAAGGCTATAACTTAGTTTTTCTAATAAGCTATATATCTAGTAGCTTATAATAAGATAGATAAAGTCCTTTTAGAGATATAACTACAGTTACAAAGTTATTTCTTATAAGCTAATTATTATAATAAATAGAATCTAATAACTAAGTATATATAAGGAGATATAAGTATAGATAGATATAAGATATTAACTAATATATTAGCTAGTATATACTAGCTTATTATCTAATACCCTAGCCTAGTACCTTTTACATAGTATAATAAGGAAAGCTATTATACTAAAGGGTAAAATAGATTCCTGCTAGCTTTATTATAAATATACTTTATATTGAGATTATATAGACTAGCTAGTAAGAGTTAGGGTCTAAAGATAGCTAATAGTAGGTTTATAATATACTAAGTATTAAGAGAGGGGTTCTTTAATATAGAAGTAGCCTAGGTAACTATTATTTTAATATAATAGAAAGTAGAGATAAAGGTAACCTATTAATAACTAATGAGGTAAACTAGATAGAATTAGTAGTAGTTAGTAGGTATTTAATAATAGTATCTTGGAGTTTAAGAAGAATATTTTAGGAGGCGTTAAAATTAAATAGAAAAGAGAGTTACCTATACTAAGAAAGTATTAATAGTAATAAAAGGTACTAACAAGGGCTAATAAAGGCTTTATTAATACTAGACTGGGGTATATCTTATTAAATAAGATTCTATAGTAGATAATAAGTAATTAGTATCTAAAACTAAGTTAGTATTAATAAAGTAAACTCCTAAACCCTATTAAGTATTATTAAGGCTAGTTATAGGTAGTTATAAGATAATAACTACTAAGTAAGTAAGCTTATATATAGGTAAAAAAAACTTAGTAAGCTAGCCTTATAGTAATATCTAATATATTAGCCTTATTTAAAATTAATATAAAATATAAGCTAAAAGTATAGATAGTACTAAAGAAGTAAGTAATATATATATACTATAAGGATAGGTAAATTTATTTATTAATATGTAAAAGATAAGACTCTTTTATAGAAGTTTATAATATAAATAGGTAATTTTTATAAGAAATATACTTTACTATAACTATACTTCTAGATTATCTCCTCTCTACGGGTAATTAATATACCTTTAATATAGTTACCTTATAATTCTATAGCTATTATATTCTTCTATAACCTATCTACTTTCTTAAAGCCTAATATAACAGTACCTTTTTAATATTACTATATTCTTCTTTATTAACTAACCTTCTTATAATAGGCTATCTCTTCTACCTAAGAAGTCCTAGAAGAACTCTAAGAGAGCCTAGCTATAAGAAATAATTAGAATAACTAGCTAAGCACTAGTATATCTCTCCCAAGCCCCTATTAATAGACTTAAGGTACTATAGATTATTAGCTATAGGTAGTACTAAGAAGTACTACTAAACTTTCTAGTAATACTATAAGACTAGGAATAGGATATTTATTATAGTATATAATACCTATTAGATAATTATTAAAGTATATACTAAAAGAAATACTACAAGAAGCTCTACTACTCCTTGAATAAAGTTTATAGAAAATAAAGAAGATACTATAGTAATAGATTCTAGCTATTACTTAAAGCTTATAAATTCTATAGAAGAAGGACTTAGTAAGTAATAAGAAAATAACTTTGAATTTATAGCAACTTAAAAGATAATAGTATAAGAATAACTATTAATAACTACCAAGCTACTAGTAGGATTTACCTTTAGATAGAGTAAAGGTAGATAGATAATTAGTTTAATCCTCCTATAAGTTTAGTAGATTACAAAAGAGAAGAAGATAAGGATATTATTAAAATAACCTAACTAGTATTTTATAGTATTAATATTAATAATAGTAATATAGAAGCCTAAGATTAAAGGTAAAATCTAGATAGTACTTTAGTAATTATATAGGAGATTCTAGCTTATTACTATCTTAACCTAATAGGTAGCTAAGTTTACTATAAGCAATCTTACTAGTAGTATTAAGCCTAGATAAGAGTCTATAGATTAGACCTTCTCTTTAATAAATAAGGTTTAAGAAGTAATAGAAATTCTTAGGAATAGTATCTTTAGACATAAGAGATATTAAATATAAATAGATTAGAAGGGGCCTATTTATAAAACTCCTAGAGTAAAGTAACTTAGTTAGTATTACTAATTATATAATATAACTCTTTAGCCTACTAGTATATAACTCTTTAGCTTATTAGTATATAACTCCTTAGCTCATTAGTAAGTAACTAACCTACTAATAATAGTAATTATAAATAGCTTTAAAAGTTAAAAGTATAATTATAAGATTACTCTTATAATCATACTTTAAGGTTTACTTTGAGTTAATTAATAAAAAAGCCTTAAGATATATATTATAATTAATAAAATAGAAAGTATAAATTATACTTATTTTAACTTAACCTAACTTATTCAATGTAATTTATAGCTTTATTATAAAATATTTATTATAAGTTCTTATACCTTTACTTTTTTAATCTTTATAATCTTAAATTAAATACTAAACTATAGAGGTTACTGATCTCTATAATATCTTTAAGTTTAATAACTAGGTTGAAACTTACTACATTATTAAGCTATTTAACCTAGTATTATAAGATCTGAGTATTAGTTAAGAGAATTGGAAGTAAAAAGATATATATAAGTAAGTAATAAGAATAAGAAGTAATTTATAATCAATAAAAGAATAAGAGTAATTATATAATTAGTAGAAGAGTAAAAGTAACTTAGTAAAAGAATAAAATTAACTTAAATATAAGATATTGTAATAGTTATTATATAATTATTATATAAGTTATAAAATAAGATTGAGTAATAACTATTTAATAATTACTATATAAATTAAAAGTAAATTAAAGTAATAGTTATTATATAATATATAAGATTTATATCTAATAAGTAAAGTAAAAATATTGACTAATTTATTATAAAATACCTTAAGTAATAAGATCTATATTACTATTTATATTATTATACTTATTACTCTTATTTCTCTTAAGCTTAAGATATACTAATATAATAATAGAAAGTTATGACTAAAGCTTAGCTTTCTTTGGTATAAGTTGAAAGTATAGTATCTCTAGATATTTCTTTTTTAGTTTATTAATATTCAAGTTAGTTATTATAAAATAATTATAAGATATTATTATACTAGTTAGAGTAATTAAAGTAGTAGAGATAGTTAGAATAGTAGTATATCTTATATAATAGTTAGTATATAAAACATAATAATTATTATATAATATATATATATATATAAAGAGAATATTTAATATCTTATAAGTTAAAGTAATAATTAGTATAGTCATTACTAGTAATCTTACCTAAGGTAATAGATAGTATAATAATATAAGATAATTATAATTTATAGTAATTAATACAGTAAGTATAAGAAGTTAGGTTTTTATTACTAATAAGTTATGTTATTATAATAGAGATATTCTAAGGCTTATTAAAAGTAAATAATCTATAGGTATAAATATTACTATTAAGTATATAGTAAATAAGTAGGTTAGTAAGCTTTTATACTATACTAGTTATTAGTTTCTTATACTTATAGATAAGATAATACTTAACATACTTCTAAGTAGCTATTTCTAATAGTATTAGTATTAATATTATTATATTAATTAAATATTATAGATATATATTTAAGGCTCATATTAGTAGTAGTTATATTAGTAGCTTAGATATTAATAGTAATAGTAGTAAACTTATTGTCTATTAATATTTAGTAAGATATTAATTAAATAGAGAAATTATAATAAACTGTTAGAGCTCTAGACCTTATAGAGATTATAAGATATCTTAGCCTACTAATAGTAGTAGTAATAGTATTATAGTAATACTATTATATTATTATTATTATTATTATTATTATTATTATTATTATTATTATTATTATTATTATTATTATTATTATTATTATTATTATTATTATTATTATTATTATTATTATTATTATTATTATTATTATTATTATTATTATTATTATTATTATTATTATTATTATTATTGTTATTATCATTATTATTGGTATAAAGAAAGTATATAATAAGTATTAATAAGAAGACTTTACTTTAGGTATATAAAACTTATATAATTTTATTCTTTTTATTATATACCTAATAACTATAGCATAACTTTTATATTCTTTATATCTAGCTTATCTGATTTCCTAAATATAAGCCTTAATAGTTACTAGTTCTCTAAAGTATACAATAAGAATTAGATAAACTATTTTATATCTAAGTTACTAGTTCTCTAGAGTATATAATAGAAACTAAATAAACTATTTTATACCTAAGTTTACTCTTAATATTACTAGGTAGGTTAAAATAGATAATAGTTTAGATATTTTCTTTATTAATCCTTAGTTAAAATAAATAATAGTGTTGCGATGCCAGCCCATCGTCAGGATCCATCGGAGTTACCCGCTAACTCCGATCCCACCGGTCACGTGAGACCAGTCCGAGCTCGTCCGCGGGCCCACCCGCGGCAGCCACTTTTACCGCCAGCTCAACCTGGCGGCCCTCTTAATAGTTATACTTCTTTATGCATAATTGACCTTTTTTAAGACCCCTTATTTATTGCCTGCTGGTTATCACCAGACCCCTTTTGCCTTGCTTACTAACACTGATCAGTGGTTGAACTACTATTGTAAATACCATAGATTAGTAAGGCTAGTCAAGAAGAGGTAGAACTACTCTAAACCCTATAGTAGTAGTAAGATAGTTCTATGCTTTCTCCTATATAGATAACTAGCTTGGAATACTGTTATAGTAGACTTACAGTACCCCTGAAAAGGGTACTATAAGTATACAAGCTTGATTTGCGTAAGTTAACTTTGTTACGTTATGAGAAGCTATAACCTATAAGATACTAATTTTTTGCTAAAAAATTATTAGATTATAAGACTATAAAGTCCTATACTTTGTATACTAAATAACTATTAATAACCTACTATTAACTACCTTAATATAACTTTATTAACTTTACCTTTTTATTACTTTAACTTTAGACTTATAACTATTGTTATAGTTACCTAAAAAGCAACTCTACTAAGCTATTAAATAACCTAACAGTCTAACAGGCCTATAGGAGTATAATAGACCTCCCTTTCCCTCCTCTAACTTCTATGATTTTTTTTTACTTCTTTTCTCTTTCTAACTCTCCTTTTTATACTCTTTTTCTTACTTAAAATATACCTCTAATTACCCTTAAGCAACCAACACCAAGGAAGCCTGCGCAAAGAAGGCTCTTTTTAACAAGTAGCAAGTGCCACGCGAGGAAGGCTCTTTTTGACAAGCAACGAGAGTCATAATAAGACCGCGCAAAAGGCTCTTTTTAACAAGCAGCAAGTTCAGCGTGAAGGAGAAAGGCCCACATTAATAGGCAATACTGCTACCAAGTTATTAGCAAAGAAAACAAGTAAGACCCAATTAACCAACCAGTTACCTATACTATTAGTAGTAATCTCTCTAATATATATATATGCCTTCTAGTCTACTAGAAGAAATGCCCATATTTAAGAGGTTATTAGGCTAATAGAGGGCAACTGCAATAATACAAGAAGAAGCAACTACTACAGAGCGCGCCTCTAAAGCCACTAAAGAGCACGCAAGCAAGCGCGCAAGCAAGCACACAACCAGCGCAGCACATAGGTATCACAAACCCATACCTAAGGGATACTATAAGTTTATTAACCTATTAATTTAGGGTATTAAGTACTTAGATAAAATCTCAGAGAGCAGCCTGCTCTCTAACTATATTAAATTACTAGATATAATTATCCTATATTACTTAACTAAGTATAAAGAGCAAGGCTACTATAGTAGAGACTTATAGTAACAAGTCTATGATAAATTTAAAGATTAGTCTAATATAGATTTTAATACTACTTTAAGGGTAGTTATAACTACCTTTTGTAACTTTATTATTAGCTATAGTATATAGGTTATAAAAGAGCCTATTAAAAGTACTATTAATATAAGGTTAAAGAAGCTAGTTAACAACAAGTACTTTCTAAGGTAGGATAATAAGATAATATGCAAAATAAAGGCTAAGTACAAGGTTTTTTATAACTACCTTAATAACCTAGACTTTATGTAAAATATTAAATAAATCCCATAAGCTACTCTCTTGCTGTTAATTAATAAGGTGTGTAACAGCTATAAAAGTACAGACTTTTTATATAAGTCACGTAATGAGTTAGATTATTAACAACGTACCTTATATAGCAACCCCTTATTTAAACCTTTCCTATTTAAAAGGCAAACTAATAAAACCTCCCTTATACTAAGTTTACCTATAACTACTACCATAGTTAAGAGGTAGTTACTAAGCATAACTACTCTTCTAACCAATAGGCTAACTACTTATTAATTAACCAACCTCATTAAGCTATATTTAGATAATTCAACATTAAAATATAGCAGCAGTAACTACAAGACCCTTAACTCAAAGCTTCTAATTTTTTATAACCTCTATACAAGGGTTAGTATCTCTAGCAACCACTACAGGTCTACTATCTTATTTATACTTATAGGCAGCGCGCAGGAGTATTATACTAATAACCTCTATAACTATACTATCAGTTTTAATATACTTATAGTAAATATTAAATCATAGTTTAAAGGGGATAAAGTCTACCACATATGTAACATAGAGTTACAAAGGCTTAGTTATAAGTAAGTTACCTATAAATCACCCAGCAAAATAAGAGTTAAAGTACTAGACTTACTTATTAAGAAAGTCACAAAGCTAGTTAGAGCCATAATATAGCAAGGTACGCCCGCTGACAGCAACTATCGCAACACTCTACTCACTTATTACCAGGGCATACCCAAGTGCGCGGCTGCCCTGCTTAATCTACCTGCGACTTACAACGCACTTTATGCGTAGTTAAGAAACAGCGTGAGCAACGCAGCAGCTATATACAAGCAAAAGGCACAGTACCTTATAGAAGGACTGCCTAAGCTAGACCAGCAGTACTTCACCAACTACTACTATAACAGCTGACGTAGTAGTTACCTACTATAACAAGGGTACGGTCCAAGGCCCCAAAGCAACCGCTTATGAAGCAGCGTATTTCAAGCGAAAAAGTGCTTTGTTTGTAATAAGGAAGGATGTTAGTTAATAACGCACTCAAAAGAGAAAAGAGACACCTCTTACAAGCAGCTTTAAAGGAGCTACTTTGCTAAAAGATTTAAATAATACCTTCTTAACTATAAGGGTAAAGAGCCTAACTCTCTTAGTAATATAACTAATAACAAGTATATACTAGATAATAGTAAAGAGCTCTTTAAGGATATAACTTTCTTTATATCTATAGTATTTTTTAGTAAAGCAAGTATTAATAGCTAGAAGGTCTATATGTAACTGTGTAACTAGGCTACTTTATATACTTTGATAAAAGAAGACCCTTTTACATAAGACCCTAGCTAAGAGTAAGGGTTAGGCAAAGTCTTTATACTTAATAACTAATACTCTACTACAACCTTTTAGGGTATTATATTAGATACTGGGGTAGCCTAAGTATTAACTACAGGTTACTAATAATATATAGCCCTTTATAAGTACCTCAGTATAGAATTACTACTAGATATAAGCCACGCTAGTAAAGTAAGTATTAAATTTAGCAGCAGTAATTTATTTAACTCTCTTAGAACTATTACTATACCTACCTCTATTAGTAAGCTTACTTTCTATATAATAACCTCCAGCACCCTATTTCTTTTATACCTCAAAGATATAGACTCTAACAGTATGTAATTTAACAACCTTACTAACATACTTATTAAGGGTATAACTATAGTACTAGTGGTATATAAATAGGGCTACCTATAGATGCTTTTAGAGCAGCCAGAGCGTAGCGTAGCGTAATACTATCTTACTGATGTAGAGCTATAGTAAATACATTACTAATTCAGTCACCCCTCAGTCTATCAACTACACAAAGTACTCCAGTAAGCTAGCCACATAATAGCAATCTTAAACATTAAAGAGATCAACAAATTTTGCTAGCATTACTAGCTAAATTTAAAGGCTCTTAGAAGGTTTAAGTTTACTCTCTATAATAACTATAACTTTAACTATAAGGTCTTTATTAATATAATATACTTAGATAGTAATAAACTAGTACTCTATATTATTAATAGTATAACCTTCTTTAATATAGCGCGATTTTTACACTCTATTACCACAGAGTATATATAGGAAGCACTATGTATATACTAGATTGATATATATCTTAGCCCTTTAGACTGGATTATTATAAACGCTAGGCTGAATTTTTATGTAGCTAAATTTAAGCACACCGCCCGCGCACTATCTATTAAGGTAAAAGAGGTTTCTATTAAGGCCTATCATAGTATTAGTAGGGTTAAACAATACCACATAATACTATACCAAGTATATAAGATAGTCTATATAGAGTTAGAAGCTAAACCTAAAGTTACCCTATAACTTACTGTAAAAGTAATTAATAATACCGCAGGCTCTAACAGCCTTATCTCTATACTATTAGTCTTTAATATATACCCTTATATTAACAATAACTTAGCCCTATTACCCTTAACCCTATAGCGCGCAGAAGCTATACAAAAGGTAATAGAGGAGATTTATAACATCCACGCAAAAAGGCAGGTTAATAAGGTACTTGTAACGCATAACAGACCTAATACTATAACAAGCGCAGCCCTCCCTCTATAATTGCTTGTTAGAGTATACTGCTAAGGTAAAGGTTGGAGAGAACCCTACTAATTAACTACTAACAACAGCACTAGTAGCACTATTAAGACCTTATAGGGACTATGCTAATTCCCTATTACTACTATTAAGCTATGGCATAACCTATCTAAGGCAGAGAACCCTATTAACCACGCACAACCCAGACTACTAGCAACCACCGCAGCAGAGGCACCTGTGAATGCTCCAATTAAACATGACTCTATCGTAGTCGCTGCGCAGCCGCCACCAGCAAGAAGAGGCCCAGGCTAACTAAGAAAGAATCTAGCTTGAATTTTTGCTACAGAAGTCACGCCTGCAGTCCCTGCGATTAACTGCGTTTTTACTGCAAAAGAGGATGCTGACTACGCGCTGGCAATTGAGCTACGCAAGAAGGGTGTAATAACTACGCCCAGCAAGCTATTTGAACAGTCAGATGCTAGCAAAATCTAAGGACTTATGGACCGCGGCGTGTTTTTTATTATTAAATACAACAAGCAAAAGTATAGTAGGATATGGATTTTTAAGTTGTAATTAGTATACAAGGTTAAGGGTAAAAACAAGTAGCCCTATAAGAAATTGTAACTAGTTATCTAAGGTTATATAGATAATAGCAAAGCTGCGATTTTAACCTAGTTACTAACTATCTAATAAATAGCTTAGTAAGTGATACTCTCTATTGTACTGTTACTTTTGTAACAGGATTACGTCCTTTGGTTACGCAATATAACGTAAGCGTATACTTAGTTAGTAACTAAATTAGTATGTACTATCCTTACCTAACTTCGCCTTAAAATTCACTATCTCTATATAATAAATATAATTATAGAGGTTAAATAGATACTTTATAGCATACTAGAGATAGGTACTTATTAGTAGGCTATATATAATAACTACTATAGAAAGAGCCTCTAGATAGATTTATCTACTTTTAACTCTTACCTACTTATTTTAGCGCCTAAAAATAATAACTTTATAATAATAGGTATGCAAACAGATAATATTATTAGTCTTATAGATAAATTATTCTCTAACTATAAAAACTATACGCTAAAAGAAGCTGCTTTTATAGCTAAACCTAAGTAACTTCTTAAAGTTAATAAGCTTATTACTTTTAATAGTAGTATGTTAACCCTTAGTAATGATAGTAAGATAACCCTTTACTAAAAGGACTAAGGTAAGAAGCTATAATTAGTTAACCCTAGCGCGCCTAACGCAAAGTAGCAGTACATCAAGCAGCATACCTAAGGTGTGTATATTACCTCTATTTACTAACTAGAAGCAGCCTTTAACTATTTAATTACTACCTAGTACTAGTTACCTAGCCTAGCTAAAATTAAGGACCTTAACTAGTAGGTCAAGTAATAGATAGATAACCTCAACCGCGGGCTGCGATTTTAACCGCTAGATCTTACTAGCACTAAACTCTTTATATTTGTTAATAGCTCTTTTATAAACAATAGTAATTTAATGTTATAACTTAGCTTTATTGTTATACTTACTAATAAGTCTAGTAACAACAAAGAGTACCTATCCACTAGTAGAGATACTGCTTTCAACCTTATAAGTAACATTATCCATTTTAGCTCCACAAAGTACAAAAGAGTTACCTATAGCATACTTACCTCTAAGATATACATAATGGTTACCAGAGCTGATATAGCCCACGCAATTGGGACCACGCTAGCAATAGTCTCTAACTACCTCAAGATTCCTCAGATCCCTATAACCATATACACCAATTCATACTCACTATACAAGTGTTTAGTAAAACTTAGTACTACAAAGGAAAAGCAACTCATAATAGATATTATAGCTCTTTAATAGTTATATAAATGCTATGAGATTCACAAGGTACAATAGATCCATAGCACGGATAACCTAGCTAATAGCTTCACAAAGTCATTACTAAACAAGGCACTAGAGGAGCTCGTCAGCACTGGGCAGATGAAGATACAGGTAAATAGATAGGTTTCACACACATAACATACAGATATTATATCAGCAGCAAGAAGTTAAATACTTTGCGATTTGGATTTTTATTACGTTTTTAAGCTTTTTAGACCAAGAGCTGGCTAGCAACTATTTAGCCAAATAAAGAGTTACCAGTGTTGCGATACCAGCCCATCATCAGGATCCATCAGAGTTACCCACTAACTCCAATCCCACCGGTCACGTGAGACCGGTCCAAGCTCGTCCACAGGCCCACCCACAGCAACCACTTTCACCGCCAGCTCAACCTAGCGGCCCTCTTAATAGTTACACTTCTTTACGCATAATTAACCCTTTTTAAGACCCCTTATTTATCACGCACTAGTTATCACTAGACCCCTTTCGCCTTGCTTACTAATAAATAGTTTAGATACTTCTATCTAATTTACTAACTATAAGCTTTAATACTACTAAGTAGATTAAAATAAATAATAGTTTAAATAGTTTTCTTATTAATTTCTATCTTATTAAATTTACTAACTATATGTCTTAATATTATTAATTCTCTAGAGTATATAATAAGAACTAGATAAACAATTTTATATCTAAGCTACTAGTTCTCTAAAGCATATAATAGGAATTAGATAAACTATTTTATACCTAACTCTATTCTTAATACTACTAAGTAAGTTAAAATAGATAATAGTTTAAATATTTTCTTTATTAATTCCTATATTAAAGGTTATTACTTTAAGAGAATAACTCTTTAGTGGAGATAGTAATATACTTAAAAAGCCTTGAATTAGAATTAATCTTCTAGTTCTTAGAGGTCTTAGTCTTATTATACTTAAATATATTATAATTAAATTAGCTTTTAAATGTAATACTAAATAGTATTTTAAACTATAATACTATAATATATATAAGTCTTATTAGAATTTAAAATAAGAGATATTTATTATAACATCAGTAAGTATAAGTCTCTATAATTTATATATAGTAATTATAAAAGTAATCATTAATAATAATTAAGTATAACTATATACTTAATCTAATTTATAGAGATTTTATATAACTTAAAAGATAGATATAATTTAAGAGCTAAATATATTAATAAGCTTACCATAAGTATTAAATTTATACAGTATTATAAGAGAAAAGTCTTAGTAAGAATCTACTTTAAAACTTTAGATAATATCTCTCATAGTACTTAGAATACTATTATATAGACTAATTTTAACCTAGATAGTCTTAGTTAATATAATATATAAGTTAATATAAAGATATGAGCTGTTATAAAGGCTTCTTATATCTTAGAAAAAGATCTTAGGTACTTTATAGCTAAGACTATTTACTTATAAGAGTATAATAAGTAATCAAAGTATCTTAGGCTTCTTAGTATTATAGTTATTAACCTAGGAGTATATAGAGTAAATATATAATATATTATTAAAGTAATATATAGTCTTACTAGGTAAAACTAATTAGATATATAAATAAAGTAAATACTAAGTACTTTAACTAATAGTTAAAGTATATAGCTTATTAAGAGCCTTATAAAAAGGCTATTACTTCTTATTTTATTACTAAATAATAACATCTAGCTTAATAATCTTATTAAACTTATAATAATAATTATAGCTTACTATCTTATAAGTAGTATAAAAAGTCTTCTAAGTAAAGAATAATTACTCTATTACTAGTAGTAATTAAAAAGAAGTCTTCTATAAGAATAATATTAAGACTTTTAAATATCTAGTTAAAGTATATAAAAAAGATCTATTAGAAGTAATTATTAAGCTATTTAAATTTTAAATACTAACTATTAACTTCTTTTTAATAACTAAGTATTATATTAATATTTATATTTATTAAAGGTATATAATACTAGTATTCCTAAGAAATAAGAATTATAACTAAGTAACTAATAAATAAAGTAAGTTATAAAGTATTAAGTTATTAATACTATTGGTAGTAATATTAATTAGAGCTATAATAATTATATGATCTAAATCTATACTTACTTAGATTACTCTTATTATTAATATAAATAAGTAACTAACTAAGATTATAACTACTAAGAAGTTAAGAGTAATAAACTATAATAAGATTAAATATTTACTTCTAACTAGAGTTAAGATTATTAACATTTACTAGAGAAAGAGATAAAGACTTATTTATAACCTAGCTAGTATTACCTAACTTTATAATCTTTTAAAATAAAGAAAGACTAATATTATTATAATAGTAACTAATATAAAAGCTCTAATTATATATAATATTAATAAGATAATTATTAATAATCTCTACCTTATTTATATTAGATATATAACTAGGTAACTCTATAATAAGAATTTATTAGTCTTTATTTTAGATCTACTAATTAGCCTTATAATCTTTAAATTTATTCTTTTCTTATTATTATTATATAGTATTATAAGAATTAGAGAGATATTAATAAACCTTAATATAAGTAATATATATATCTTTATAAGTAGTATAGACTTCACTTTTAATCTTAAAAAGGTCTTTCAAGCTATAAAAAGAATAATATAGTATTAGTTTTACTTAACTATAATTCTCTTAGTACTTCTTTTTCTAGCTATTAGTAAGAAGAGTATTTAAGAATATAAGCTTTTATATAAGAGAAATTATACTAAGAAGAGTATATAATATTAATATATTATAAGAAGTAAAGATATATTATAGTATTTATAGTCTTAAGCTTATTAATGTACTTCTAAAGTATATTATATATAAGCCTAACTTATTAGTTAGAGATATAATATATTATAAGTACAATCTTATTTAAAAATTTATAGTTAATAGTAATAATAATATAGCTATATTTTTAAAAACTAAGTTTAAATAAAATATAGTTAACTTTTTAAGTAGATTAATTATACTTGGTAATTATCTTATTTATAAACTTTATAATAAAAAAGATAGTAGAAAATTAAAAGCTAACTTATAATAAGATACCTTATACTAACTTATTAAAAGTTTTTATCTTTACCTTAGCTTTATTAGAATACTTTATAATAGACTAAAGGACTATATATATATCCATACAGAGAGAGATGTTTATATTTATAAGCTATTTAATAGAAATAGTAATATTGTATTAATGAACTATCTTATTATTATAAATACTAATAAATACCTAGTAATTTAAGTTAAAGTCTTTAGTAATCTTAGTATATACTTATATAATAATTAGAAAATAAAAATAATAAGCTATCTCTCTAGTTTACTTATTCTTTTATGTATAGTATTATTATACTTATAGTACTATACTTAATTTAATATACATAATAAAAAGATAAAAAAATTTAAGGAAGCTTCATTATTAGTAATATTAAAAGAGTTTACTTTCTTTTAGATATTAAATATATGATTGGGTTTAAAATTAACTATATAGATATTGTTAGCTTAGGTATTAATAAAAGTATCTTAGCTTTTAAAAGATATTATATTAGTAGCTAGAGTATCTTTAATCTAGTATAGACTATAATTATAAGTATTACTATAACCTTAAAACTTATATTAATCTTAATAGTTAATAATCTTAAACTTCTTCATAAGTACTTAGTTATGAAAGAGTTAGAAATAATAAGAAAAGACCTAAGCTATAATATATAGCTTATTCTTAAGATTCTTATAAGTAATATATATTCTACCTAGATTATTAGTAGCTTATTATTGAATAAAGCTTAGTATATATTATTAAAGATACTACTAATAGTAGTTCGTAATACTAAAGATAGAGAAGACTATAAAGTAATCTAAGATATAGATATATACCTTAAGTTAATAATACTTTTTATTTTAAAATATTTAAGTATCTTATAAGATATTTATACAATAGATAATAAAGTTAAGTATAGCTCTTACCTCTACACTATTAGACTTACAAGTAGTCTTTAAGTTATTAATAGTTATATTTTATCTATTAGTATATCTAGTAAGATAAATACTATAAGTATTAGCCTAGATATATATAAAAATATTGAAGGTTAAAAAATAAAAGTAAGAATATTAAGTAAAGTAATTATTATATTACTTTATAGTATAGTAGATATAGGTTAGATAGTTAATACTGTATTACTAAGGTATAATAAACTTAGCCTTATTATTTAGAAATAATATTAGAAAGATAAGTAAAAGTAATAGCTTTAATTAATTAAGATTATTAATAGAAGTTAATTAAAACTCTAGTATATTAATATAATACTATATTATAAGTAGGTTATTACTTTAAAGATTATAATAAAGATACTAAAGATTAATCTTATTAGCTATTATATTTAAAATAGTAGCTCTCTTAATATTATTAAAATAGTTATTTTTATTATCTTTTTTCCTATTAGGCTAGATATATTACTAGATTTATTAATAATCTCTATAAGTAATTATTTAAATATATTACTATTCTTAGAAAGCTATTTTAAATTCTCCTTAATAATAGTAATATTAGTATAGCTAGAGTAATACTTAACTAAATACTCTAGTTATATATAGATTATATTCTAATAAAGTATAAAGTATTGATAAAACTATTAAGTTATATAAGAGTTATTTATTATATTATAAGGATATAAAATAATAATTTTAAGATTATAAAATAAGTATAATAACTAATTATAAACTTAAGTAGTATTATAAAAGAAGCTAATAATATAGCCTTTATACTTATATTAAATACTATAAACCTAGTAAATATTAACTATATAATAAAGTTATATAATTAATATCTCCTTAATATATATAAGCTTAAACAAGTTATTTAATATATTACTAAAGTTAACATTACTTTTATTATTATAAAAAAAGATATCTTCTTAGCTACTATTATATTATTAATATTAAATATAAACTAAGCTACTATTTAACCTTATATAATACTATTTCTATTAGTAATAGATCTATATCTCCAAGTAGTTAGATAAAGTAATATCTTTAAGTATTAAAGTATTAGCTAATAAATTACTATTAAATACTAAGTTTAAAATATTAAAACTTTAGCTCTTAATAAAGAAATAATAATATCTAAGTTACTACTAGTAATATAATTAATTAAAATTACTACTGATAGTTCTATTTAATATATTATTAAATAAAGTATTATTAAAGCTAGGTTTATTACTATACTAACTATAGTAATATATAAAGTATTTAAAATACTTTATCTTTAAGTTTATACTATTACTAAATATAGCTCTACTAATCTTATATTTACTATTTAACTACTACTTCTACTCTATTTCTATATTATCTCTTAGTTTATTAACTATATAGTAGAAGTATATATTCTTATTACTAACTTAGTAATAATAAGCCTAAGTGTGATTATAATACTAGTATATAAAATACTAAGGCTCTTACTTAAAGAAGTTAGATTATAATAGCTATAATAATCTTATAAGTCTTATTAAGTTACTAATAAATAGTATTAAAAATAATAATAAGTTATTTGAATCTTAGTAAGCTATATAATAAAACTATTAAATAACATTTAATTAAAATTAAGTAATTACTTATAATAATATATCTTAGAAGTTTTATTTATAATAGTAAAATACAAGCTAAGTTAGTTAGCTATTACTATTATTAATCAGATATAGTATAAGAACATCAAGTTACTTAGATAGGTTAGAATATTTCAAAGATAATATCAAATATGTCTAACTAAGATTCTATTACTACTAGCCTAGACTTAATATTATAGATAATATCTAAGTATTATATATATTTCAAAGTTGTTAATTTAAGAATATAACCTATATAAACTAAGGTTAATTAATAATATTTATATTAAAGCTATTTTATATACTATCTAATATTACTTCTTATAATAGTTTTAGTAAAATTATATAAGAGTATTAGGATCTTACTTACTAGTAAATATAAATAATAGTTAATTCTCGTTATATTAAGTATACTTCTTAATACTAGAGGTAGTAAGTAATTATAGTTATTAGCTTAATAACTACTAGCTTAATAGTAGTTCTTTATATACTCTATAGCCTTAATATCTACTACTAACTTCTCATAATAATAAAGATATTAATATAATAATAACATTAATACTAAAGCTAATAGATTAGTTCAATAGATTAGGTTAATAGATAATACATATAATAAAAAGAGATAGGATAGAATAAGAGAAGTTATTATTATATAGATATTATAACGAAAAGATTATAGAATAGAGTTTAAAGAGTTTAAAAGATAAAGTTAGTAGTAGTTTAGTTTTCTAATAAGTAATTAAATAATTAGATAACTAAGTAATAAGGTAATAAAGTAATAAAGTAATTAAGTATATAAAAAGGTAAAGTTACTCTTTATAATAACTACATAATAATTATTACTATATATAATAATTAAATTAATTCTTATTTACTTAATTAATATTATAAAGTTCTTAATTACTTATATAGTTTTTATTTAGAGGTTATTAATTACTAAAGAGCTCTACCTCTCTAGACCTTCTCTCTTTAGGAGCCCTCTAGAGGTAACTATATTAAGCTTACCTTTAGTAATTACTATATAGGGCTTTTTACTTATAGTACTTTTTAACTTTTTATAGTTTTACTTTTTAAGACTTTTTAAATTAATATACCTAATTAAAAAAATACTATATCCTAGTATAGCTAATAGAAATTGGTACTAATACCTTAACTAATGGTTATTAAGATATATAGATATTAGTTATAGTATTTTTCTTACTCTAACTTTATTACTTATAACTTCTGTTCTAGCTTTGCCTCTACTATAGTTACTTTGCTCTAGATTAGGTGATAGGAGGCTATGTTAACTAGTATTAGTATTAGTAAGGTAAGAACAGCCTTTTATAAGCTAGATTATATAAAGCATAGATTAATTAGATATAGTCTCTAATATATTATAATATATATTAGCTAGTAGCTCTTGTAGTAAATAATATAGAAACTAAATACATATATTATTATACTATATTTTTATAGTAAATAGAATTTACTATATACTACTAGTAACTTAGAAAAGTATAAGTTTTATACTTATAGGCTTCCAACTAAGACTTAGATAGATAGCTACTTCTTATTCTATTTTAAGGCTAAAGGTAGAAATATAGAGAAGTTACTTATCTTAGCTAGAAGGTTATAGTTATAGTTATATTAAAGAAATACAGGCTTATACTAAGTTTAAAATATTAAGGCTATAAACTCTAGATTAACCATTTACATTAGGTATATTCTCTTAAGATATACTATTCTCTTAAGGATCTAAGCCTTAGTTTTATTACTTATAACCTTTTCTTATAATAACTATACCTTCTTTCTTCTTTTAGAACTAAGTAAGAGGAACTTATTATAAGCTTTATATACTGTTCTTATAACTAGCTTTAGGAGCTTAGAGATATCTATATACCTAGAGGAAGGTAGAAGGCTTATAGTCTATAATAGCTAGATTTAAACTAGAGAATATTTTAAGTATATCTTAGCTCTTCTGTTTTTTTTACTCCTTTTAGCCTTAGCCTAGATAAAATTATAGTTTTACTTAATTATATTTACTACTAATAATAAATAAATATATTTATTTTATTAGACCTAGTATAATTATTAGCTAGAGCCTTTCTTATCTTCTATAGGTATTAGAGATCTGTATTTTATATCAAGATTAGTATTAGTATTATGCTTATAGGGTAGTACTTATATTTAGTTTAAAGTATTAATACTATAGTAGTATAAATATTACCAAGTTTTTAAAAGAGAGAAAGAAGGGAATATTAGGTAGTACATAGCTTAAGATTTAATAAGTTTTAATTATAATAGTCCTATTAACTAAATCTCTAATAGTTAAGTCTTAAATAAGTACGTCTAATATATATTACTAGTACCTAATATAGATTAGAACTAGTAAAGCAGAGGTTATAGGAGTAGAGGGTAAAAGTAGTAGTAAAATAACTATAGAATAATAATATAGTTGTTTTCATAAAACAAAGTTATTAAATTCTAATAGTATATTAAAGTTAAATAGTAAGATATATAAAAGAGGAAGTAGCTTTGTTTTATAGGATATAGTAAATATTAGTAGTAAAATTTAACCTAAATCCTTAAGAGTTACTTAATATATTACTACTCTAAGAATCTCGCTTTTTCTTATACTATATTATATCCTCTAGTTCTTACTCTAACTTGGTAAATTATTTTATACTCTATCTTACTATATAAGTAAGCTTGTTTTCCCTTACTTCCTAGTCTCTTGATTTCTCTATTACTTCTAATAAATTACCCTTACCTCTCTATTATCTTATAAAGCTCTATACCTATTTTAATTACTTCTAGTAATATAACTATTCTTATTTTAGGGTAGTGAAGCTTAAGATACTAATAAAATCTCTTACCTTACTTAGGTAAATTACATTAGATCTATTATTAGTATAACTCTAACTTATAATAGAAGTAATATCTAACTAACTAAAGGAAGGGTATAATACTATTTATTAGGATAATAATATAATATCTTAATTACTATAAATTTCTACTATAGTCTCTACTAGATTTCTATATAGATATATAGTTACCTTCCTTTAACTCTAACCTTATAATAATTATACTTATATCTATCTAAGGCTCTATAATATAGTATTAGGTACCTGAATAAGATAAGAGAACTTATAACTATAGCTATTAATTCTATATACTAGGCTTTCTAGCTTGCTTACTTACTTAGAGTCTTATTAGTAGCTATAAAGGATTATAGAAAGTAAGTACCTAGGTACTTCTTAAGCTAGCTAAGGTTATGCTTAGTGAACTAGATAATAGAAAAACTATAGTACTATTACTAGTATTAGTATTATATATAGGTTAAACTACTTTACCTATACTTTAAGAATAATTACTAATAACTATTATGCTAGTATTTCTTACTAGAATATAGAGAGTTGTTAGAAGTATAAAATATTAGACTATAGCCTAACTTATATAGCTAAGAGTAGTTAACTTATCTAATTACTACTTTAGTAATTTCTCTATTAATAAGGGTTTTAATAGTATTATAAGTAGGTATACTTTTAGATAGGTAATTAAATATTATATACTATAAATAATAATAATAGTAATAATAATTAACTATTACTATTACTAGTACTACTTAGTATATAAGGGCCTAGCTTAAGAAATTTTATATAGTAACCCTTAGGTTCGCTTATTTATCTAGTAAATAATAGTTATCTTAATAGTTTCCTATAAGTATTCTTCCTATACTTATATTTTAGCACACTCAGTAAAGAAGATTTAATAAGTAGATACTAGTAGCTATATTTAATAGAGGTTCTTAAGTATTAATAGGGTATAAACTAAGGATCTTATAGTTTTTAAGAAAGATACGAGAACTTTTTATAGTAGTAGAGATAGGGAGAAACTACTGAATAAGATAAGAGTATAATACTAAACAATAGCTAAGGCCTAATAGTTAAAGTAGCCCTTAGGTAAGCTAGGAGGCTAGTTCTAAGTCTAAGCTAAAGAGAGTTAGTACTACTACTTTATAAGATATATAAGTAGTAATAATAATTTATTATAAAATACAGAGAAGAGAGAGGTAAATATATACTTAAGATACTCTCTAATCTAAATTAGACTATCTTAGACTATTTATTCCTCTCTAAGTAGAAGTATATTATAGAAACTCTTAAAAGTAGTAATAAGAAGATATTATAAAACCTATAGTAAAAGAAATATCTCTTACTACTTTATAGGTTTTTTACTGTTTATAGCTTAATTAGTCTTTTTTGGTTAGAACTAGTACCTAGTTCAAGATATATATTTAAAAGTTCTATTTAATATAATACTTAATCTATAATCTATATATCTTATAATAGTACTTAGTATAGTTATATATCTAGTAGAGTATAGTATTACTTAAACCTAATCTTAAAAGCTAGGTAGACATTTAGCTGGAGAGAGGTATAAGAATATAAAAAGCTATAATAAGATAATAAGTAATTATTAGGTTAAACTAGACTAGGCTTATTAGGTTTACTATTAAATATTATAGTATTTAACTAGCCATCTCTTATTCTTATTTATAATAGTAAAAATATTAGGTTTAAGCTAGTACATAGGTATATTTTAGTACTTATTATATAAGTAAACCTATAATAGATATTAATAGGGGACTAGGATAGTAATAGGTAGCAAAAAGTAGATATAAATATTAGTTATATTCTATTTTCTTAAGACTTAGAGTTAAGCTTAAACTATATTAATATTACTTAAATAACTAGTGATTTTCTAACTCTATTAATAGTATTAGAAAGAGCTTTTAAACTAATATAGAATAGTATAACTATTAATAATATATTCTTAGATAGTATAGTAACCTTCTTTATAAAACTATAAGAGAATAATAGCATTAAGTAGATAAAAAGATATATAGAGTTATAAAAAAAGAGATTAGAGATATAGAATTACAAGCTTATTAAGCTTTATTATTATTAATATTATTAGGTATAACTTAGAGGTTCTATAGGTCGAAGAGGACTTTATCTAATAAATAGCTTAGTACCTTTTATAAGTATAGAAAGATAGAAATAAAGTAGACTTCTTATACTATATAAGGATAAGCTAGTTAAGACTAAAGCATAAGTACTAAAAGTATCTAAAACTATAATATAGGATATAGATTATAAAGAGACCTTAATTAGATTATGTATAGATATAATAGGTATATATTATATAAGCTTATACTTATTAGTAATAATAAGGTAGAGACTATAGTACTACTTAGGTTCTTATAGTCTTATTAATAATAAATAGAATATATTAAACCTAAGTATATACATATTAATATAATTAATATAATTTCTATTACTTAAGATAAGTCTTATGTTATATAACTACTTCTTTTCTTTCTTAATATAACCTTAGTATAATCTTTTTATATAGCTTAAATTCCTATATTCCTAGCTAGATATATTTCTAATTGAAACTATAAAAAAAGAAAAATACATAAAATTAAGAAATTATTTAGTCTTTTAACTATACTTATATCTTTAAAACTAGGTTAATATTATAAACCCTATCTAAGGCTACCTTATCCTAGGCTATAAGAATAGAAATATAACTATACTACTTTAGTCTAATTTATTATTTTATAAGTTATATTAAGTATAGAGCTAAATACAGATAACTTACGCTCTATTACCTATAAGCTAAGCTAGCACTTCTCTTATACTATAGCCTCTCTTATATTAGGGGCCTCTAAGATATATAACTCCTAGCTTTAACCTAGCTTAAGCAGTTTAAAATAACTCTTTTACTAACTTATCATGTTCCTATATTACTATTATTACCTAAAGCTTACTTAAATCTCTATACTATTTCTAAGGTTATTTTTTATAATCTAAGATTTATAATAATTACCTTAATATTATATACTTACTTTATTCTTACTTTAAGCTTACTTTGCTTATATCACTATAGCTATTATAGTCTTATTTAATTATATTTATTTTTTACTAGCTACTTAAGGCTTTTATAAGCTTCTTTATATTATTAAGTACTAATTAATTATAAACTTATATTATTAGTTAGTAATATTAATACTCTTAGGGCTTGTGGTAGATTAAAAGTTATAGTACAACCTATAGTCTCTAGACCTAGCTTGTAATTATATATAATATAAATAGCATTTAAAACCTCTAATTCTTTTTTCTTAGCTAACTTAGATATAGTAATAGCTGGGTTAATTAATACCTTTATAAATACTATAATAATATACTATTATAGAAGCTAGTTAATGTTTTATAGAAGTTTAACTCCTCTAATAATATATAATATATATAAAAATAGTAATACTATAATTATTTATATTATCTTATTTTATATTAAAGTAAGCTAATTTACTCTAAGACTAAGGTAAGAGCTAATATAGGCTATTTTACTATAATAGTAGAAGCTAGCTATGTTTATAACTATAATAAGATAGCTATATATCTGATATTTAATACTCTATACCTCTAGTAGTAATTAGTTAAAGAGTTATATAAACTTACTATTAGCTATATAATAGCTAAAGTAGTAGTAATAAATAGGGTTTGATACTTATTCTTATTAAATACAATATAGAAATTAAAAGCCTTAGATAGGCTACTATCTATCTAACTTATATATAATATTCTTTACTATAAAGATATTACTATTACTTATCTCTACTATAAGTACCTTAAGAAGAACAGATAAGTATAGAAGGAGATTATAAAACTTAACTAAAGTGGTTAATATAATAAAGCTATTTACCTATATTCCTAAATAGATTTAGGCTATATTATCCAATATTAAGCTTGTTATCTCTTATAATGCTTTGTTATCTTCTAAGTGGATAGTTATTGCTTAGTATTTTTTATTTAGGCTTTCTAAACTTATAACCTTAGACTATAATTATGCTTATAATTAAGGCTTGTGATAGTAAAAACTCTTGTTTTATTATAGAAAGAATACTATAGGGCTTGCTCTATTATAGTATTAATAAGGAAGTAACTAGATTTAAGCTAGTACCCAGAAAGAATTACTATAGACTTAGATCTAGAAGTATTATATTATAAATAAAGTGTTAAAGTAGATATATTAGCTTTTATAACTATATTAGAATAAGTTATAAAATAAGGGAGAGGTAGAGGAAGGTTAATATTTATTATAGTAAGAAAAGAAAAGAGACTTCATAAAGAGGGGCAGTTAAGAGTTAGTATAGAGAGGGGAATAGATAGAGGTTTAAGGCTATAATATAAACTAAATCTAGAGGTATAAGATCTTAATATTATTATAATATTTTAGAAAGTTACCTTTTTTTATAGTAGGGGCTCTAAGGTAAATAAAGAAATAAGACCACTATCTTAAATTAAGTTATTCTTATATATAGTATTATTATTATAGATATTAATACTATTTTAAGTTATATTACTATTTTTAATATTAATATCTTATTAAATGTTATTTTTTACTTAGATAATATTACTCTCTTTAAAACTATTATACTTACTATTACTTTTACTATTATTACTATCTTTCTTCTTAATTATTACTCCTTATTATTAATTCTTTATCTATATTCTAATAGTAAGAGGCTAAGCTAAAACTATAGAGGGTAATTAATTCTATTAGTATAACTAGTAAAATAGGTTAAGGTTTAACAGTAAGTTAAATAGTAAATAGCTTTACTAGTAGAACCTTATGAAGTACGAAGTTAATATCTTTAAGTATAAAACCTCTTAGCTTTTTTATTTATATTTAGTAATATCTTTCTCAAGGGTTTAATAGTAGTAAGTATAGTAGAGAAGGGCTATATAGGCTTGATCTTTAGTTATTATAATAATTAAATAGTATATAAAGGGAGGTAAAGAAGTAATAAAGGTAGTAGGTAATATTAAAGAGGAAGAGGTAAGCTTAGCTAGAAAGGACCTAGGTCTTAGGAGCCTTTTAGAGCTTTAGAAGGCTCTAAGGGTTATATAGAAGTAGCTAATCTAGGTTAGAGCTAGAGATAATAGTATATAGAATATTAGGAGTTAGTTAAGAGGGATACTTAACTAGGTTAACTTAGTTAGTTATTTATATCTTAATATCTAAGTAAATATACTATGAGGTACTTTTTTTAGCTTAAAAGGTTTATGCTTAAGGAATAGATTAATACTAGTAGAGATTAATAGGCTTAGGTAGGTTAAAGAGTATTTAAGGTATAGTAGTATAATATTAGCTATAGTAGGCTATAAGTCTTAGGTTAGGTTATAAATAGCTATAGGATTAAGTCTATTAATAAATACCTAAGGATAGAACTAGAGGTAATAAACCAGGAGATATTAACTTTGTATATTAATTATAGAATAGAGCTATCTAGAATATATTAGTCTTGCCTTAGGGATTGGATAGTAGCAAATATTATATTTATAGATACTATAATATATTATATATAACTTAAGAGCTATTGGCTGTGCTGGTATCACGTCTTTTAACTTGAGGAAGAAGAGGGAAATGGGCGTTGAGGATCCTTATCGCAATTCGTCATTTGAGTCCTTGTCGTTGGCCGCTGCTGAAGTGAAAGTTGGCTGGCTGAACTGCGGGAGAGGAGAGAGGGTACATACATCGCCTGGACGATGGTGGTGGCGGTGTGACACGATGTGGCGTGGCGTGGCGTGGCGTGGCGTGGCGCTGTGTCGCGTGCAAATCTTTTGCGGCGGGGCACATGTTGGCATCGTCTGTTGTGCAAGGCGCATTTCTCTATGATCTAACAATTGGTTCCTATTATAAAAGCGTGCTTGGTTGGATGTTCCTCTCCGCGGCCGTTGAGGGTTCGATTGCTGCAGGACCAAAACATACACAGCTGTTAGGGGGGGGCTTGGTTGTCGTTCTGACGATGCATGCATGCGTCTCGGTTCGGAGCATGCCAGACATCACGTCCGCTCTTTGCTGGCGTTCTCTGGGTGTCCGTGATCCCTTTCTATCAGCGTTCATTCGCCCCTTTGCTAAACGTCCAAAAGCTGCAAAACAATCGTTATGTAACTCCCCCACCCTACTTATAAACCACCCCCATATCTAAACTACTATTATCACCACTTTCACTACCACTTTCACTACTTATATTACTAAGCTTTCTACCTATATATATATAACTTTTAGCCTTACTAAGTAATTCTGATAAGCTAGATTTATCTAAACTATTAGTGTTACTAGATTTTAAATTTTATACCTAATAAATATATTATATAATAATAAAGGTATGATTAAGTAATAATAAGACCTTTTTTCTTTTATATAATTACTAAGTACTTATATAAGCTTATAAATACTAAACTTATTACTTTAGAAGAGTTACTTTAGATACTTATTTATTATACCTTTTTTATATCTTTTTAGATAAGTAATAAAGAGTATAAATATCTAGTTTATTATTAACTACCTAGATTAATTAATATAGTTAATATTATAGCTCTAAGAATTAATAAAGAATTACCTATAAAATAATAGATATAGCTTTATCTTATTACTAGTTATTAGATTACTAATTATTAAGCTACTATTAATTACTAAATAATACCTTAGATATTAAAAAGTTAAATAAAAAGTAATATAAAAACATTAGCTATAACTTAATTTATTTCTAATTAGCTTTAACATTTTATTTTATAATAGATACCTTATATACTTTTAAATAATAGCTTAAGAATATTCTTTTTTTAGTTACTATTAAATTTATAATTATTTTATTTATAGATTCAATATCTTACTTATAGGTATTCTTTAAGAGGTTAAAAATAGAGATATCTAAAAATTAAAAAAGAGTAAAGAAATATAGTGATAGAAATGGTAAATAAATATAATACTTTTAGTATTTTTATATAAAATTTAATATTATATAACTATAATACTTATTTAAAATTAATAATCTAGTTATATTAAACTAACTAAGTATAGTCTGTAAGATAAAAACCTTTTTTAATTACTTAAGAATAATTTAATGAATTATCTAGTTATTATTTTAATATATAAAGTACTAACTTATAATAATATCCCTGGGCCAAGGGGCGGGATGCCCATGGATCAATCGGCGAGCCCTCGGCGATACGTCGGGCCGGATTAGTCATCAGCGCACACACATAGAAAACCCCTCACGCTGGAGCAACCAGTCAGGAGCGGTCAAGTTGAATTCTACATCATCAGCGACCCCTATTATCGCCCCCTTATTATCATGATATTTATCCATTGCTTTCCCAGGCTCTGCTTCCTAGGCAATCCCCTTATATAATTAATATATTTTAATAAGTTAGTAAATAAAAACTACTAGACTTAGACTAATTTACTTTTATATATAACTAAGAGATTTAAGAATTTTCTAATAGTTAATATATACTTTATTAATAATATCTATACTTTAGATTTAAGCTACTTTTTCCAGATATATTATAATACTATAAAGCTTAGTACTAGCTATAAGAAGATATAAGCCTAGGAAAGTAATAGATAAATATTATAATACTAGAGGTTAATAATAATATAGAATTTAACTTAGCTACTCCTTACTAGTCTAGCTATATATAGGCCTTATATCTATATATAATTAATCTAGACTAATATCTTACTAAAGGTCTACTAATTAATCTATAGGCATCTTACCCCTTAGCCTAGGGATATTATTACAATTACCCCCCCTTTAAAAGGGCTAATCTCTAAGCTATAGTCCTATTACTAGGTACTCTATAAGCTATTACTAATTATAGATATAAATATATCTTATTACTAACTTATTATTAGATTTAAACTATTATAGTTTTACTATTATTTTACTAGGTATTATAACTTTAAATTTAAACTATTATTATTAGGTATACTTTAATAAGCGTATTATAATAAGTATATATAGAATTTAAACCTATTAATTAATTACTAGCCTTTAGTAAGCTATTACTAATTAGTGAGGTATCTAAGACTATTACTAGCTTCTAGGATTCTAACCCTACTAAGTACCTAGACTATTACTACCTTTAGGTACTTTCTCTAATCTAATTAATTATCTAGAGATTTAAACCTATTATATAATAATAGGTTACTAACAGCTTAGTAATTATTACTATAGGTTTCATTTCTAGGTATCTTTTACTTTTAGCTAAGTAGTATTATAAGTAATATAAATAGCTTATACTTTAGTATAATAGATTATAGTAATATATCTCTTTTTTAAGTATTTTATATATTTCTGTTACTATAGTAATTTATAATAATATAGCTTTTCTTATAATAAGTTATATACTATTTCTTAAGAAGTATATTTACTAATAGCTTGGTAAGCTTTTTATTTAGTAGTATATCTAACTATATCTTCTTCACTAGTAGAAGCTTAGTAATAGCTTAGTAATATACTATACTAAAGGTCTAGTAGAGAACTTAAATAAAGGTCTAGTTATAGACTTGAGGATTAATATAGAGTTCTTATAGTTACTTAGTAGTAAGAGTAATATTACATAGCTACTAACTATTATACTTCTAGTATACTAGTACTCTCTAGATACTAAGATATAGGTATTAGAAAAATAAGAAAATAAGTAACTAGTTCTCTTTAAGGTTCTTAATACCTAAAGCTTAGTATATTACTAACTATTTAATAAAGAATTATAGAGATAATGAGCTAGACTACTACTAAGCTTTATAAAGCTAGCTATATAACTAATACTCTTAAAGCTTTAGATTAATATATAATTAGTAAATAAATACTTTAAAGATAGCTTATAGACTTCTTATCTCTTCTCTATTACTTATTATATTAAGTATAAATTAGTAGTTGTATTATTATATCTAAAGAGATAGAGTTATCTTTATAAGAGCTTATTCAATATAGTAGCTTTTTAATACTTTCTATAGTATATTACTTACTTAGATTACTACTAGCTAATCTAATACTTACTCTATTATACTATTCTCTAGTAATATATTATAAGTATATACTAAAGGGTATTTATATCACCTCTCTATTATTACTAGGTAATTAATAAGTAACTATAAAAGTATTATATTTTACTTCTAAATAACCTACATTAGCTCTATTACTAATAGGTTAGTAAGAGATAGGTTTAATAATAATACGTAGCTAGAAGCTAGGTCTAGTTAAGTATTAATTAATTAGTGAGTAGTTACTAATAATCTAGTAGATTATAATTCTTCTCTTCTTAAGCAGGCTCTCTCTAGGAGGTAGAAATTAAATAATTATAAGGGGATACAAGCCTAGGAAAGTAATAGATAAATATTATAATAATAGGGGTTAATAATAATATAGAATTTAACTTAACTGCTCCCTACTAGTCTAGCTTTGCATAGGCCTTATGTCTGTATATAACTAATCTAGACTGATATCTTACTAAAGGTCTACTAATTAATCTATAGGTATCCTACCCCTTAGCTTAGAGATATTATTATACTAACTTATTAGTTCTCTTACCTTTTATTATATTAGGTTTATTTATATTTTATTAGTTAGATAAAAAGATATCTTAAATCTTAAGTATAATATTTAAATAATAAAAGAAATCTTAAATAACTTCCAAAAATAAGCTTTATATTATTTAATATTTATTATTCTAAATTATTCTATTTTAATTAATAGATTTTACTATAGAAATTTATTTATTTATTTTCTCTTTAATAGTTATTAAGTATTACTTATTAAATACTTAATTAATCTCTTTACTTATTTATAAGTAAGAGAATAGCTAAGAGCTTTTTAAGTTAGTATATAAGTAATTAGATTATTCTCTTAAGAAAAGAATAAATACTATATATAGATAAAGGTAATATCTCTATCTTAGTAGCTATAGTATTAATACTAAATAATATATAGAAAGTCCTCTAGCTATAAGATATCTAATAAATAAAGTAGCTAGTAGTTATATCTATAAGAGCTTATTATATCTTATATTTAGTATATTACTTTATGGTATATAGAAAAAGGTATTCTAAAAAATAGTATTAATTAGTAATAAATAGTAATTATTATAGTTGTTTAAAAAAGGTAGTGATATTAATAAAGGAGGAGAAATGCGGTATTTTCAGGTGGTTTAGATGTGGGGGTGGTTCGTAAGTGGGGTGGGGGAGTTAGACGAGCGAGCCCTTGGCGACTTGCACCGAAGCTGCCGACTGGCGAAACTTGGCTACCCCCTTGTGGAGCGCGACAATCAAGACGACACACCGCCTGTACCCAAAGCTGATGCCCTCGCGCCGGCTCTGATTGAGGGCACCGGAAGACTCGGTCTCCATGCCCGGTACATCACCAATGACCCCGACAGCCGCCCGAGACGATGCAGCAAGGCTCTCCATCACGTCCTTTCCAACCGTGCTGAACTTGACATGCAGGATGCCGTCGTGCCGCAACTCGTTCCTGATGAATTGGGCAACCTGCCGGACTCTTTGCAGGCGCTACATCTCGTCCTTCCAGCGCAGGTACTCGTCTTAGCGATTCATGGGTTCTTCAAGGCACTGGGCGTGCTGGGCGTGTAGGTTATACACGGCGTCGGCCAGGCTTGCCCCGGTGATGTTGTGATGGTCTTTGTGCCAGGGAGGAAACCTGGCTCTAGAAGGCCTGCCCAGTGTGATCGGCGTGTCCGGTAGTCGAGAATGCATTTCTGACGCTGATCCTTGGAGGTGGAGAGCAGTGGCTGCCGCCAGCTTGCGTCGAGGTCTGCGGCTCGTTGCGGCTCGTGAAGTGGGGAGGACGTGGCCAGCTGCTGCCTTGGTTACATAATGTAGCCACAAGACTTTTGGCCGAACGAGATTTAAAATCTCGTTCTGTCTCGTTCCGTCTCGTTCTGCCCCACCACCGGCGTTACATAGTACCTGTGAGCATGGCGCACTCAAAGACAATCGAGGGCCGCGTTTGGCGAGGTTGCAGCCCAGCCACCGTCTCGGGTGGCTCGGTGCGCAAAGCACATGACGTATATGCCACAGGTATCCATTGTCCTGTCGGGGGCACTGCGGCAATCGTGTTTAGCATTGTTATCCTCTGCTGAGAGGGGGCGGCAGATGTGAGCTCACAGATGTATCTTGCTCGACTCAAACGTCGTCCGACGCTATGTCATATGGAGCGCAAATGATTTGCGAAAGCTTCTGGGAATGGGTCTGCAGGGTGACGACGCCCTGGTCGGTTCGTAGGCTGTCGTACCGCCGGAGGGTACGCGACGTATTAAACCAGGCATAAAGCGTCCAATGATTCCTGTTTTCGTGCATTGGAAACAGAACCGTCTTCTTGCCTTTGCTTTGCTGGGCGACCGAGGTCTTTTGCCTTTCAGACCACCCGTCAATGGCATTGGACGTGGTGAGGGAGCTGACAAGGGCGACATCATGGCTGGTGAGTTGGGAACTAACCGCAGACAAGACATCGTCGCTGGCCCAGGACCTTGGATCCAGGGTCGGAAGGAACCTCGCCAATGACTCGAGAAAGCACCGTGGCTCGGTAGGTCTGCTGGATGACTCAATGGCCGGTCCTTGGCGTTGGATCTGTGGCTCCAGCGCCTTGGTCTATGTGTGGACCGCGCTGTCGTTGTCGAGAACAGAGGAGTTGGAGGCCGCGTTTGATGGGTGGGACCTGGGCGAATTTGGACCGTGGGGTGTGGTCGGCCTCTCGGGCCGCCCGGATGAGCTCGCGACGCTAAGACGGGGCGACTTGGGTTCTCTGGTGTAGTCGCTGTCGTTGGCGCTGCGGGATTCATACGTACGCACACTTGAGGCTGCGGCGAGGCCTTGCGTCGATCAACCAGGGGTCTGATGATTGGGGCTGCCGTGGACGCGGAGCCTTTTGCTTTCCTTTTGCATCGTGACTGTCTTGGATGCTGGAGTTGACGCTGTCGTCGAAGCTGCCGTCAAAGCTGTCGTCGCAGTAGTGGCTTGGGAGTGGGAAATCCATTAGGATGTGACGAGGGATCTCGATTTCCGGCGAGAAAAAGTTGTCTTTGGAGTTAGTGACGATGGACTTGAGGATGCTTGTTGACACGGATGGATCAATTGCTGGATGGGAACTAACCACAGAAACCTCTGGTATTACCGATAGCACAGGGAGTGCAACTGATAGTAGAGGGGACCCTTCATCAAGGATGGATGCAATATTATTGGAGCCCAAGTCGAAATCCGAACCTGGACCACTTGCAGAGGTGAAGGAGTCTCTGAAATGTTGCGGGTCAAAATACTCTCCAGGCGATGCGACCGGGGAGGGAGAAGCGGGCTGCTCCTTCTCTGCGAGGTCATGATGCGTTATAGCGGGAGGGCTGGTGGAATGCGGCAATACAAGTGGAATGGAGCCTACATCGGGCATGACAGTCGGGGCCAAGGAACCATCAGGAGTGCGGTCCATGGCATCTTCATCGGCCGGCTTGGTCGAACTCGAGGACCGTCATGCGTCATGGTGCACTGGGGGTAATGAAGAGATGAGCCAAGGAAAAGCGAGACCGATAAAACGGACAGACTCACAAGACTTGACAGCGAGACTGAAGCGTATTGTCTGGTTGAGCGGGGTCCTTTTTCCCCTTTGCTTGACGTGGCGTCTTGTCAAAAGCATACAGCAGGTCGGTAAGAAGGTCTGGACGGTCAGGAAGAGGGACGCGGAGGCTTCGACAGGCATCGATGGCAGGGTGGCTCTGAGGTAAGACGGCTTCTCCAAAAAGAAAGCAGAAGAGGGCGGGCGAGGTGTCAAACGACGGTAGCGTCGGCCAGGTGGCTCTGGTGGTCGTTATCGACAGCGAGGCAGAGGATCTGGCGATTGACGTTGGCCAAGGCCCGAGGGCGAAATGAGTCGGGCAGCACGGCGTCGCTGCCTGCATCGGGACGTGTGTCGTTGTCGTTGTCGCGGTGGCGGTGGGCTCTCGTGGTGCTGCCGACGCCGCGTAGCAGGTCTTGAGGTGGGACCAGATGCTTGAGATGGACAGCCCGTGTGCGCCGAGCTCTTCAAGGCGGTGCAATGTTTGTTGCAGGTGCTGGTGTGGCTGTGTTTGATGATGTTGCGGGCGCAGTTGACGAAACAAAGGCTGCGCGGGGTCCAAACGAAGAGCGTGTGGATTGAGTGAGTTGGTGAAGGTGGAAAAGATGGATGCCTTTCCAGGTAGTTAGAAGGAGGTATCGTGGGTTCCACTGCAGGTTCCTTCCTGTTCCAGCAGTCGCCCTCGGTCCAATTGGCCACACCAGCAAAGTGTGGCGATTGATAAGTGTGGCACCAAAGCCGTCTCTCGGCTTTGGTGCCACTGCCCCTTGTCTGCTCACCCCCAAACATGATTACTACCGCCGTTACCCCAATTCGTCACGCGCATGCGCCATGCGGGTGTGGAAAGGGCAATCAGGACCCCAAGACTCTTCTTCCAGCTGATAACATGTCCCTTGGTATTGTTTGCGTCCGTTCCCACACCACATCACACCGGCATTGTGGGGGACGTTTGCTAATTTCGAGAGCAACCTGATGGCGGAACAATGTGACCTTGACCCTTTGACTGCAGCGCACTGTTGGTTTCCTGCGTCCTCGTTGGATGCGGATTCCCCCCCCCCCCGGGTCGAGGTTGAAGCGGTCGCAGGCCGTTGTTACGTCATCTGCTATCGCTATCTGTTATCTAGACAACGCAAGATACATGTGTGTACCACTCTTTTCCCTCGACGCGGAAAAACACCGAATAAAAAAGGCGACAGTAGGCTGCACCCACCTCCCAATATCCTGCCGCCAACAAGCCACTTTTTCACGGGCCACCACCCACAGTCTCCACACTCTCTGATAACCGGCAAAGGGGCAAATGCTGACATAAACTATTTTCTGCCAGAGCCACTGCGGGCAGCGAATCCATCTTCAAGGCAGACAGCAAAAAGAGCCTTCTGGGCAGCCAGCCTCAAGGATAGGAAAAGTCCGCCTAATAAGTGAGCTATCATAGCGGACGTGATCCGCGGTGACGTACTCAACAGGGCAATCAAAAGTGATATCTATCGCGGGCAGTAGTTGCGAATAGCTTCAATTGATGGCGACGGCGACTACTCACCAGAGACTTGGTGGGCTGGCCAGTAAAAGTCTGGGACCAGAGTCTGGGTGGGGGCCCAGCCACATTTGGCGGCATAAATTACAAGTAGGTGCCTGCCCCTTAGTCTGTAGATAAGCAGATGTGGTTGACACATCTGGGGCCCAGCTGTGCCCAGATGTGGTTGGCACATCTGCTCAGATAGGTACATCTGTGTAGGTACCTCAATTGCATAGACGAGGTCGAGGCTACTACGTACCTTGCTAGGTACGTACTAGCTGAACGAGACCAAACGAGACTCTCAATCTCTTTCAGGCACTTGACACATACGGGCCGCCTTCCTTATCAGTACTTTGCACAACCATAGTACGTACCGGCTGAATAGGACTGAACGAGACTCCTAATCTCGTTCGGCCACTGGCAGTCTGTGTGTGTCGCGGCAAGTTACGTTGTGTCACGTCATGTCGCGTCGTGTTGTCATGCGTCTCGTTCTGAATTGCCGCCACTACTGACTTTTTTACCTTGGTACGCCCACTCAAGCCAGTTGATTTCGATAGGCGGCACTAAATCTGGCGATGCACTCCGAGCTGCAAATATTTAGATCCTGTTGCCGCCTACCTATCAATAAGGCATGAGCGCTAGCAACGGTGCTGGCAATTGGCTGCTGTAAATCACGACTGTTCGGACCGAGTTGGGCTACCCGGCAGACATGATGACGAATGTCCGGGGCGGATTTGTTGATGCAAAGACTCCTTGCAGACACAGTGGGGATGCCTGGCTGCCTGGTGAGTCCATGATGCCCGGGAGTGGGAGGTCTGAGCTTCTCCACTGAAAAGGCCTGAGCTGTCCACTAATAGTGGATAGCTCAGACTTTTAGGCCTAGAAAGTCTGACCTGTCCACTGAAAAAGTCTGAGCGACCCACTGAGAAAGTCTGAGTGAGCCACCTCATGTACAATGTACACGCCGCGCAAAAGAGTCAAGGCCGCCATTGTCCGTGCACAGCTGCCACGGCGGTGACATGCCCATTGTCCTGTACTTGCCCACCGTAAAGGTCATTTTGGCCTTTACGCCCCACACGTCCTTTCCCATATCTGCCTTTACCTGGCTGCCCTGAACACGCCACCAGAACCCGATTCCGTAAACGACCCCGCCAACCCACAGTCTCCCTCCCTCGTGCCTCTTTCTTTCCACGTGCAGGAAAAAAGCGTACCAGCCAGGACAAGTAATACATTGTACTGATTAGTGGATACCTCAGACTTTTAGGCCTAGAAAGTCTGAGCTATCCACTGAAGTATCCACTGAAAAAGTCTAAGCACGCCACCTCATATACAATCGCCAACCCACAGTCTCCCTCTCCCTTCCATGTAGGAAAATAAGCGTCACGCATCGTCACAATGCCAGCAGCAGCCGCAAATCACTCCCGACGACGAAACACAAACGTCTCGGCTAGCCGCCAGCAGTTTATTTTCACATTGGGCTACAAGCTACACCAAAGAATGGATGTAGCAAGGCAGGCAAGTCAGTCAGTCCTCAGTCCTATACGGAAACCTCAATCAGGCCGTGAAAAGTCCGACCGCGCGAACAAGTCGATCCGTCGCGAACTCGATTGGCAGCGATTCGCCAACAACAGTCCATCATGAGGGGGATGAGTGAGGCCTTGCGTTATTCGGATTCGTGAGTATCAGCGACCATTCATTACTTCACAGCCATGATCCCGTAGGTGGCCGCAGGTGCGCACACCTGGACATGGCTGGCGTGGGTTCGTCAGTCGAGGCAGCAGTTGTGAATAGCTTCAACCGACGCGACGGCGCGGGTGGGTTGGCAAATGGTCGGGTAATTTGGCCTGGGTACTGAGGTCCACGTGACAGGTTCAGTGAATGAGGGTGCCACGGTGCACAGGTCGATGGACTTTGTACCTAGCCGGGAGGGGGGGGGTTCTGGACAGTGCCTCATCATAATGTATCTAGAGTGACCACAGTGGTCGCTAATAACCCACCCAATATAGTAGGTACTAGATATTATGTACCGTACATATCCTTCCTATCATTTACAGCTCCTTCTCTCTGACCACGTTCTTCACTCTTGCCTTTTTATGTCTACACCTGGTCATCCAGACCAGATTAACAGAGATCAACATTACCAAGCAATCTCAAAGACTTAGAGAAGAAAGTAGATCTAAGGTTAAAAGGGGCTAGGAAATCATATGCATGCCTCTAGATACAGTATATAGAAAATAGATATTATGCACCGTATGTATCTCACCGGTCATAATAATAAGGCACTGTCCAGAACCCCCCCCCTCCCGGGTAGGTATGTACCCCCCTTCCTGGATACGTACCAAAAGCATGATAGCCGAGTCCATGCCGCTAGAAAGGTATTCAAGTGTCAGCCAGCGCAAACACTCGGGTCAAGAAAGGAGTAGCCAGCCACTCTCACACCCGTGTGTGGTTGAGACGGGAGTGGCGGGCTGGCCATGAGAGTAGGCAGGATGTAACATCGCGGGGGAGGCTGTATCAAGTGAGCGAATGGTCATGTGTGATGAACGAGAAGTCGGCGACGCGTCTGTTGACGACGCAAGGAGAACCTACGGGAGGGCTGGGGGAGGAGCAGCCACAAAGGCTGTGTCCACTACCAGGTCAGCCTTCCCCCGGCAAGCTTCAACATGCCAGGGAATCAAGAATGTCGTTTTAGCCAAAAGTCTCGTTCCGCTCTGAAATTGCATGCATATGCACCTCCATCTAGATAGTCCCCAATGGTTTGCATGGTTGCGCCGCAATTTATTTGATTGCCATAGTTTGGCCTCGAGCGTTATGCTACAAGTTGTCAATGCGTGCACATTGCGCGTCGCGTTCTCTCGGCGGGTGGCACACATGTAAACATCGTGGCTGCCAGCAGTCGGCAAGCAGCATCTGACCGCGGTTGGCGGAAGTGGTGGATTGAGCTCAGCCTTTTGGCCGAGAACTGCTGAGGGGTCTTTTATCTGGGAAGCTTCAATAGTCCTGGAGCTTGCCTGCTGATGTGTGAACAAGACTGAACGAGATTCCAAATCTCGTTCAGTCCTTCCTGGTATAGGCTCTGCCTTCTGCTTTCTCCGCCTTCTAGTCCTGGAGCTTGCCTGCTGATGTGTGCACAAGACTGAACGAGATTCCAAATCTCGTTCGGTCCTTCCTGATGTAGGCTCTGCCTTCTGCTTTCTCCGCCTTCTCACCCCTCCGGCCGGTGGGTTTACACCACAAAATCTGATGTAAAAGCCACAGCCAGCCCCTCCACGCCTTCCTTCCTTCCTTCCTTCCTTCCTTCCTTCCTTCCCTCGTTCCCTCCAAATCGGCCGACCGACCAGACCGCACTTATTTCCTTCTCGGCCCATCAATCACCTCTTCGCCATCGAAAACGATGCAGCATCATCATGGCCATCCCTCGACTGGGCTGAAATCGCTCGCAACATTACCCAAACACCGAGATCCATCTATTCCTTGACGCGTCGCGTTTAGACGCCGGCGCTCCCTCGCTCCAGATACACAAACCAGCACAAATGGACGACACGCCAACGAGGTTCATCCCACTGTCTGTTTGTCCACCAGCGCCCGTTACAACGCGTCAGAAAACAGCACTCGGCGAGAAACCAACATCTCAATCGCTTGAAAAAGCGCAGGTAACCAATTCATTATCCATCATTCCCACCGCCCTTGCTCTGTCACATGCTCGTACGCAGCTGACGCGCGCCGTTCTCCGCAACAGTATTGCTTGTTCCTTGCCGATCTCGGCTCCATCGACCGCACAAGTCAGCTTCCCAAGCTCAGCGCAGAGGTCGACGAGTCCCTCTCCCAGTTCAATCCCGACACTGCAACCGACATCCGCCTCGCCTACGTTGCCGACACTACCAAGTTCCGCAGGACCCGCCAGGTGGTGGAAGGAGGCTTGTCCACACCCGACAAGAGGCGCCTGCGCAACATGGCCAAAGCCGAGAGCCGCCGTCGATGCACCGAGAACCTCGCTCAGTACCACGCCGAACTCGACAGCCTCTGTGGAGGTCGCCGCTCTTGGCTGCCACAGAGTGTCGATATCGACGCACTTTCGTACGATACAATGCTGGACCTCCGCAAAATATTCACGTGGTCAATCAAACATGGAGAGCGACCAGAGAGCCTTTGGAAACCCGGTGGATACCTGTATAGCGTCCCTTACAAGAAGAAACCGCTCGACGCCGTGTGGAAGCGCCTTTCGCGAGAACCCAGCGCCGCCAACCCTGACCGTTCAGACATCAGCAACGCGAACCATCAACAAGACCAAGACTTCAAGCCTTACCAAAAAGGCGCCCAAGACGGGGAGGAGGAAAACGGCTCAGACGGCGCAAGTGGCGGCGGCGCAGCCGACTTTGATGATGGGCCTCAGCACGCTGACTGGAACCCAGGCTTTGTCGATTCGTTCCATGTGAGTACCTTTATCACTTCTTGTCCCGTCACGCTGAAGCTGTTTTGATGTCTGATTGGCGGTCTGCTTTGCCACAGGATCATGACAGCGATGCGGATGTTGAGGAGGAACCCGTCGAACAAGCACGCAGAGCACGCAGAGCTCGAAGTGATGACTGCAGCGTCTCCACGGACCTGGACGACAGCTTCCTGTCCACCCGCGGAAAGTCGAGTCCCCCCGAAAGCATCCGCAGCCCAGGTAACAACAGCCAGTTTATCCCACACAGTCTCTCTACCGTGGAGGAGCAAAGTACTCTCGCGCCGGTAGAACGCCAGGAGAACAATTCTGGCAAGATGCCAGAAGACGAAGACGGGTCAATCGACGGCAAGAAACCTCTCGCCGCAGACACGCCTCCGCCCCTCTCCCCGCCTCGCTCTTTCGAGACGCTACTTTCGCCTTCCAGCCTGCCTTACAATCCGCTTCCTGCGGCGGTCACCATCTCGAGGGGCTCTTCTGTCGGCTTGAAGCGGCAGAGATCAACGTCAGGCAAGGCTGGTTCAGCTTCCAAGCCATCTGGAAAAGACCAGGAGGCAGCGCCCGAGAACTTCAAAAAGACGCTCAACTGTCCCAAACGGCCGCGTGTGGCAACATCCCCCGAGCCGTTTGACCTGAGAGCGAGACACGGCTTCAATGCTCAATGCCTGGTGGACGGCCAGAACGTCGAAGGAACTGTTATCGCGGAAATCCTCGGTACAGTTTGCGCGCTGTGTCCCTTATCGATGATGCTCCTAGACCCTCTCGCATCTCACAAGAACATGATTCCTCAACGCCTGAGAGACGAGTTCCTCGCCCAGAAAGACATGACGATTCTCTACCCGATAAACCTGACGTCCCGAGCCAAGCATTGGGTCCTGGTTTCGGCATCGGCAACCGCAATCGGCGTCTTTGACTCACTACCAAGTGCGACCGACGAGGATGAGTTGAACGACTTGCTCCGACCCATCTTGTCTCTGGTTGGAGAAGTACCAGCCTCAGCGGGCAACCCCCCAACCCCCACCCGCGCGGTCTGTCCACAACAGTCAAATACGACTGATTGTGGCGTCGCTGTCATTGTCAACGCGTTGTATATTATCGCCGGTCAGGACATGCCAGCAACAACAGATTACTCCGTCTGGCGCCGCGTCATTCTCACCTTCTGTGCGGGCGGGAACGCGGTCACGGGAATCCTACCAGAGGACTCGGCACAGCACGCTGCCGTGAGCACCCAAGGCATGCCGCTTCCGCCAGCACCCCCCGAGACCATTACCGAGGCCGGCTTCGCCTCGTAGGACGAAAGGAACCGGGAATACCGTCAAAGAGTAATGGACCACGCGCGTGCACAGCTCGATGCGAGGCGGAATCTACATGCACGGATGATGAAGACGCTAGAAGACGTGGAAGTCGTCTTTGGGGCGCTCCGACGCTCGGGGTCTGGCAGCACGATGGGCATGGATCAGATCCAAGAGGAGCTCGCAAACTGCCATTCCGCGCTGCAGAGTCTGGCAAGACTCCGCTGGACCGAGAATTCCATGATGGCCGACCTCAACGCAAGATGCGCAAGGCTCGCCGACGCACAACACCGTCGGACGGTGGCCCTGATGGAGCTGGCTAGGGTGATTGACGCGATCCCCGACCGTGAGGTTCTCGACCATCACTTGGCGGCTTTGCGCCCGTGGGATGCGCTTGGTACATGAGGACTGACTGCTGGAGCATGGAGTAACAACACGGGCGGTACACAGGTTATGGATCATCATGTTACAGTCAAGGAGCTTTGCCGTTATCAGCTACACCTCGAATTCAACCACCACGTTTACTAGAAACTCCCGTGCATTTGGCGGTGAGGGTGACCTATTGAGTAGGCGCTTCGGTTTGTGTTTGTATGATTCAATCACGGGTGATGGGGCTGCCCGTGACTTCGGTATCACGATCGTGATGCATCGTGGGCTTGCTGGGGGAGGACCCCACATTCTGCCGGGCGGTGGGTCATGTGGCTACTCACGTGACTTTTGTGTCCTCCCCATCTCACCTGTTGCCGCGACAGTTTGGTTACCCCCTCTGCCATGTGCCTTCTCACGGAACATGGTTCTGTGTCGTCGGGCGTCTGGATGGCACTTGGTCGATCGACCCTGGCAAGTATGAGAACCACACACACACTTCTTGCTGGCCGTGAAGCTGTCCCCAGGTGCTGGAAGAGCGGGCCGTTGACTGTCTTACGTGAACACAATTTGACACTTTTATGATGGGCAAAACGGCGTGCCATTTACCATCAACTACATGTCTTCGTCTTCTCCACTGAAACTTGGAATGAGAGAATCCAGTTCTGCCACAGTACTGCGAGTGCTGTTCCCGCAGCAAATCAATCTTGACATGGCAAATCCGATCGCATCCGGCAAAGCTGCCATCTCTCCGCCGCCCATCCATAGGGGAATCATTCGGTTCTTCGTCAAAGTCGCTGCGCCAATCTGTCAGAGACGGCAGATCACTACGTGTTTATTAATGCCTTCCACTGGCGACGGCGTCGTCGTCGTCCACATTACGGGCTGGCCACACCGCGTTCACGGCTGGAGGTCGACGACGCGTCTCCCCCTGGTTCAATCCCCTCTCGTGCAATCCATGACCATATGATGGAGCGCCTCTGAAAGTGCCGAAAAGGCCCGCAATTACGGAAGACAGGAATCGCCAGTCTTTCGATTTCATACCATCTTCTTGGGTAAGTTTTGGGCGGGGGTAACTCTGTCGCAGTGTCATCTTTCATCAGGCCCCCGTCACTGTCCCTCTTATGATCTGCTGCCTGCTAAGAAGCTGTAGTTTCCCGGCTGCTGTATGCACACTTGGCAAAAGAAAAAAAGAAAAAAAACCGGCCAGTCATTGAAAAGGACGGGACGTTACCTCGTGCCTGCCTCACTTCTTTACCATGATTTTGGGGGCGCATTTGACTAGCCTCAGCATGGAATCCAAGTTTCAAAGCCGAGAGACCATCAATTGCCGACGTCCATCTTCCGGCATCATAGAACTGAGTATTGTTGGTGACTATTGGGCATTGAGTCTAGCGGGTCGTGAAGCGGCGACATTGCCTAGATTGTCCAGTACTCCATGACAAATGCCGGTATTGAACCAATAGTTGCGTCCGGAATGCTCTAGAATAGTTAGTTTTATAATTCCATTTGTGTAGATAACCATAATTTCTGGAACAAAGGCAATAGACCGTTCTCCACTCCATCCAAGGTAAGAAAGACAGCGTTGTTTGATGTTGGATGATGTAGATCGGTTGGAGTGCGTGTCCCAGCCTCACTAGTATCACATCTTCCTGTCACCACCTCTTGCGATCGCGGTTGGGTCAAGAGGACCCGGCTTGGCTGGTATCACTGTTGTAAAAGACGCTTATATTTTATTTGTGAAATTTGTGTACGTATGCCGACGTCCAGCTCTCCTCTCTGTCTCTTCCCCTGCCTGAGCGCTGGTTCTGGGGTTGTTTGAGGTGTAGATAACGACGTGCTATTACCCCACTTCTGACGTTGGACAATCCCCAGGGCTGTCTCGACGGCCCTATACGCTGCTGGGCAGTTCAGACGCATTTCCAAATCCTTGCCTTATCCGCGGATCGACTCACTACTGGTCGCAGGCCCTCTCTTAATTCTTCTATGCAACGTGCGTTGATTGTTCGAAATGTGATATGGTCCGCGACGTTGTACCAAGGCTTGAGAACAATGGTGGTGAACTGAAAACAATGTCTGCCTGCAGGTTCCTTTAGGTCTCCTTCCCAGTTATGATTTACTTGCAAGGTCAACAACAGTCAGGAGCATCAGCATATTAAAGATCGTAAGGAGTCTGTTGCAGATGCTGGAGCAGTAGCAGGGGTGAGAAGTGTGTTGATTGTTAGGGAAAGACAATTTGCATTGCTCAAATAGCAATGAAGAATTAACAATCTAGGTCGTCTAGAGAGAGGTCTAGCTTGGTCGCCTGAAGGAGCACTGGACAGTGATAGTGACTGTTGTAGAATAATAAACCAAGACTTTGATTGATTTGGGAAAAAGTCGAGACAAGAGTTGTGGCCAGTAATACTATAGCTGGCCTATCTAGTGGTACTAGCTGCGGCCTTGGTTACATAATGTAGCCATAAGATTTTTAGCTAAATGAGATTTTAAATCTCATTTAGTCTCGTTTAGTCTTGTACTGTGGCTGGGGCTACTGTGGCTAGCTTATCCAGTGGTGCTAGCTGCTGCCTTGGTTATATAATGTAGTTATGGGATTTTGGGCCGAATGAGGTTTCAAATCTCGTTCAGTCTCATTGGTTCTCGTTCTGCCCTAGCACCGGCGTTACGTAGTACCTGTGAGCATGGCTATTTCTCATCGCCTTCTCCCAAAATATGATGCATAATATTAATTTTCAAAGACACTTTCTTTACCACCGCTGACTGCAGGTCGCCTACCACCACCCGTGGCCCATTTGCGGTGTACTATTTGTCTAAGAAGCACGCGGGCGCAACAATCTTACCCTGGCTGCAGACTTGGGGCATATTAACAGACATAATCTTTTGGGAGAAACTATCTTTAGGGCTTCAACACTGTGCCCAAGCCTTTGTGTCCCGCTGGGGCATCACAGTTTCTATCTCCTGGCTACTCGTCGGCCGTGAGGTCGCCTCGTCGCGATAACACTCCCATATTGTATTTTACAGTCGACAGCTCCCATCATGTGGTGCTGACACTTGGCCCAGGTTTTAAGTCACGTCTGCTACCTGGAATACCAAGTCCAAGCCCAAGAAGAGCAGCAAATAATCAGAAGATAGAGGCGAGCCTCGTGGTGACGACAACAACGGTAATGCTGACGATAACAACAGTAACGTAATTGACTATGCACTACAACTTCCTAAAGACAGGCATATCCACAGCCAACAAGGCCTGCGATTGCGGCCTCTTCATCTTTATGTACTTGGCACACTTCGCAGCCTGCCTGGACCTGCCCTTGTCGCCTTGAGGATGGTCATGCTCAAGTCTTGCAGTACTCTTGTGCTCTTCTCTATGACACCCCTGAGCGCAATCCAGGCCAGCCAACGTCAAAATTCATCATCTCTCCTATTTTTAGTGTGTCTAAGGAGTCTGTCTCCATTTACTAATACCCTACTCTTTCCATAATCACAACATAACCCTTCCTATGATTATGTATTACAAAATTCATAAAGGGGCTTGGTGGCTCTGTTCCCAACCCCAGATGTTCTCCTCTGCCCTCTGCTCTCATAAACTCCCATCTTCTTGGTTCATACTCCTGCTACTAAGGTTGCGTCATGCAAGACCAACATCCATTATGTTTAGTTATTCACATGAGATACCCTGCCACCTTTACTCTTGACGGCACTAACGCAGGCCTAGACACAAACGACGGCTAGGTGAGGTTGATAGACTTAATAATCGCGTCATCCAGAACGGCCCCTCCGCCAGGTTTAAGGCGCCCTTGAAGGATTCCACCTTCTATCTCCTGTGACGACACAATGTCACTCACATCAGCTGGTCACGTACCACCTCCCGCAAAACAGGATCTCGGTGCTGGTAGACGTCGTCTATGCCAGAAAAGAAGCTGCTGTCCCATAGAGGACCTCAGACTGCCTTGGCGACACAGCCGACTGCATGTCCACAAGACCTTACCTTCTTGGGGGTAGACTTGGTATTGTTATCCAACCTCAGCTCTCTGCCTGGCTTGAGTGCTGGAGCAGGTTGTTTCACCCCCTCTACAGCCGTTCAGAGATGCGCCCTACTACCCTGTAACTTTCCATACCTTGGACTAAACTACATGAGTCTGTTACTAGTTACTCGAGGTGATGAGTCCCTTGGTGTGAAAATGCATCATCACTATTCGCCAACCTGGCCCGCCCCTCCCGCGAACTGGATGGGCTGAACAGCTCTGGCACTACTCCGACCCCATGAATGAATACCACTAGGAAAACGCGCGTAGCTGTATAGAATAGTAGAGCGAGGAGAGTTGCTCAATCAGATAGCTGATGAACAGGGAGCTGTCGCGTGCGGAAGAACATTTGCTGTGGAGGGTTGCCACTCTGTCGCGATGCCTTCACTGGCAACGCAGAACCGTGTGCACTTTGGCAATGGAGTAAATATCTTTATAACATTTATTGACCATTTGGGATTGAATTGTTGCTAAACATATGAGTTATGAAGATTCCTGGAACAAGTGTTGTGTAAGTGGTGTTTTGCATCGGCATATGTGTGCGCTGAATTAGATGTGTCCACTCCTTGACATGAATTCCATCGCCCATCCCACTCAAGTTTATTCTAATGCCTCTCCTAGTTGATCTTAATAACATAGGTACCTATGTTGGAGGTAGACGATCTGCTTGGTGAAATAAGCTCCACGATTGTCTGCTAATGACTTGTTAAGCTTGATAAAAGTAGAGGAACGGAACGCCGGACACCTTGTCAGGTAGGTGGAGGTGGATGGGTAACTGTGCTGTCGTTGGGCTAGGACGGTGCAAGCTCTTGGTCGTGGCAAGGGTGTTAGGAGTCGATTTATATTCAAAGGTTAACCTTGTATACAACCCTGTTAACTCTGGGACTACATCCTGGCTGTTGCGCTTGTGCCTTGGCAAAGGATCTTTGTTACTAGGCCAGAACCCCCTCATGGCCATGAGGAAAAAGAAGGGGATTGAGGGGATATCAAGACAAAGACGAAGAAGATGGCGAACGAGATGATGAAGTACCACAAAAATGCCAAAGCTGGGATGTCATGGCTTTGCGGGACGGTAGGCAAGACAAACCTGGACGCTTTTGGCTGCCTAGCTGGATACCTTTACCTATGGTCAAGTGACTGGTCCAGCTGATCTTTATTTGCCACTTGATTGTCGCATTGATGAATTGAGTGTTATTTCGCTAGGGAGAAAGAAAATAAACGAGGTTGGATGGGGATGAGACCGAGGACAAATTAGAGCGGAAAGAATGAAGAGAGCGAAGGAGGGTTGATCCATTTCCTCAATATCATCAACACATAAACAACCACAGTTTCTCACATAATCCATCTTCTACAGCGACCTCATTACAACAGCCCTCTTGCCTGTGCCAAGCAGAGTCTTCCACCCCTTTGACTATTTGAATCCTCTGATGGCTACCTGATAGATGGGTAGATCTCTCACTTCTTCATCATCTATAAACCGTTTGACTTCTAACAGCTTTATCAGCCAGGCCCATGCGCTAGATTACCTAGCTAGAAACACCTGTGAGAAAATTAGCCATCCAGACAAGCTGCCAGCCTAGTTACCTGCCTTCACCGGTCGCTTTCTAATAACACAAGTATTAATTGATTACAGTGGTACAGACGGACGGGGAGATGTGTCTTTGTGACTGCCTGACGGGCGAGATTGCCAAGGTATTGAGATATTTCAAAAGTCAGAGCACAGAGCAGGGCATGTGAGAATAGGTCTAAAAGTGGCTTAATTAGACCAAAGAAAAGTTATGAAAGTAAGAGCCTATATTTAGGTGACTTGTTACGAATGATAAGCTCGGCATATGTGATGTGGTACATGTTAGATGTTACGCTGGTTGCTTATTGTGTCGATCTGAAGCTATCATGATATAATGGTATTGAATTTTCTGGTCATTGTATCTTATTGCGTTGTCCTGTGGTGCTTTCTGTCTTATTAACTTATCCTAGGTAGGCTGAGGCAGGTTTCACACCACATAGATCATGTCAGCCATCTAGCACTCCTCCTGGTAAAGAGTCTTCTTTTCTGCCATAGGAGCTTAAGCGAAGCACCTCCGCACTCATGCCATCTACATATCAGTTGTTATTTTGTTAAATAATCGTTCTATATCCCCATCAGCAGTTTGGCCCAGTTCACTCAACATAATAATCGCGATACATACAACCCAATAAACAGCACTTCTGACCTATGAAATCTTGATCTATCAAGACCGTACAGAATAACTGATAGCAGAGCAACTACTAAATCAGATTCCACTTCAATCATGGTTGTATACGCGACTGACCCCGGCCGTGCCAGCACTGGCCACGGCAATGGTGATGCTGCTAAACTCTTCAACCGGCTGTGACAACTTTGTAAAGCGGATAGGACTGACGTGCTAGCCACACAATGACTTGGGAACTTTTCACCTGCTGTAGTGGCTGCAGAACCTGAGCCACACACGAAACTGATGTGCTAGCCGGAAGACAGCGGCGGTGTTTGACGGCGGACGGGTTGGAACGCGGAGTGTATTAGGGTAGATAGAGGTTACTCCATAGTATGATAATCAAACCTTGTTAAGAAACTTGAACTTTATATGCCTAGTTAGCTATTAAAGTTACGCTGCAGAGGTGCTGTTTGCTGTTGAATTGGTAAGCTGAAGTGGAAGTTGTTACTGATAGAAGCTCTAGGAGTATGCTATAAGAGGCTAGGCCTGAACAGTTGTTGGCATTAGGGATGCCTAGTATATCAAAGCTAGGACCTAGAGCTTACTACAAAGCCCAACCATTCACTAGAAAACCAAGCCTAGTTCTTGTTAACCATCTCCTTATGGGACTTGGTCGAGATGGCGTGATGGGTAGCAGAGGTTTTGACAACAAGACCCTTGTCGCCTTCTATACCTCTAACAGATAATATGCTGCTTAAAATACTACTCGCTGATATAGGCCTAGCTAGTCTTTGTTTACGTGGCATATATTGGCGCATTTGTGACAAGCAAAGGGTGACGATATGTGTGGCCTTGGTGAGAACAGGTTCCGCTGGGTGAAATAGCTTGGCTGTTGGTAGAATATGGGGGTTGATATAACAAGGATAGGTATGATGGTTGGATATGGCTAAAAGCAATCTAGAAAGCGAAGAGAAATTTAATCTTGGCGGGCTTTCTGTTAGAATCAAGCTGCTGGTAACTGGAAACAGAATAAGTAGAGGTGGATATTACTGAGAAATATGTACGTTGTATTGATAAAGTAGATGAAATATGGGCTTCCGAAGGTTTACCTTCTACCTGTGAATCAAGCCTGTTATCTTTGTGAGATCCCTGGCTATAATACCTTGTCTGGCCCTTACTGGCCTATCTTTGGGAGAGCGGATGGGTTCCCGAGTGTCCCAGTGGGTATGGTTGTATGTGCTTCAGACATGACTTCAAAGCTATCATTATGCTATCTTGTTACTGGGCGAGCTGTTGTATTGTATGACTTTGGCGGCGTCCAGGGCGTACATGGGGTGGCTGCATGGCTGCCCTGAGTAGAATATCTATTGGCTTACCTAGGAAATAAGTTAATTACCTCATGGCGAGGTGAAACTCAACGATTTGCTGACTTTGTGGGTGAAGAGTAAGAATACTGCCGCGCAAAAGAAACCTGCGCCACCTCTTAAGCAGAAAAAGCTTACGCGTACCTGCAAAAGAACGTTCAGGATCAAGTCCTAAATCATCAGGTCTTAGCTAGAGGAGCTTAATAAGTCCGCACCCCATGGTTCACAATCCCATTCGCTATGGTTAGCCGCAGCCGTCAGATAAGAAGAGGCTTTTTGGGCCCGTTCCTAACCCGGTGTCTACCTATCTCTAACTATGCTAAACTAACGCAGACACTTACCATCTTAACTGCTCTTCTATCATTACCTTCCTTACAGATCCATGCTTACCCTAATGCAGTTTTAGTCAACAAAATCTCTTTCCCTTATAAAAGAAGAAGAAAAAGAAAGGTTTGAAACTTGACTTATCCTTTACTACTATTATGGTTACTATATACTTGCTGGTGTGCTTAGCATTATTACGTCTACATCATTTTATTATGTCCTCCAGCTTACTTATGTATTGTAGTACTGATGTCCTGTGACCAACGATCAACCCCTCTGATAACGCAAACCGAATAAACCAAAATATCCCTTGGAGGTAAGAATGTCTCTCCTGACACGATCCCTCTTGACCGAGCATAGCATCCCAGGGCGAGGTCGCTGAACGCTGAAAAAAGCCTGTTATTGGTGCTGGTTGCGTATCATTGTTGAAAAGGCTGAGATGAGATAACTGAAGGAGCTTCTTAACCTTGGTGTTATTGTTGCGTTTCAGGTAGACGCCTTTGAGGCTTTGTAGCTGGAACACCAGAATAAACCTTATGATATTGTTGCTACCATTGAGGGTTAGACAGAGGCCTTGGGCAGACACTGGCGACTCTTTTAGGCGTAACGGAAGATGAGGATGTCCTTCCTGGCTCTACCTGTCTTGATCCGGCTCTCCAGTATGCGGTTGTTCAACGCTGCAGCAGGCCCGTTGACTAGAGACAACCAAGCTTTCGCAATTCCATTGCCTCGATATGTTCTCTGGCAGCTTATGGACCCAAGCTAAAGAAAGATAATAAGGGCGTTGTGATGCAACGCCTCCTCGGAAGACAGAAATAGATATACCCTTGCGCTACCACCAAGGTTGCACTATGGTTACCTCAAAGAACTAGCTTGCTATTGCCAATACCAGTTATATGTTTACACTAGCGGTCGCATTTACTTCTAAGCCTACTATCAAGGCCTCTTACAGAAAGTCTAGGACAGAAGAGAGACATTTCACGTTTCATGAGTCTTCCGCAACAGCAAAACAAGTCACTGGTTGTATACCCAGGTGGACATGAAGTTCGGACCCGTTGTGTTCTTCAAAGGGGGCGTCAGTTTGTGGTAGAAATGACTGCATTAAACATGAATAGTTTAGAAGGCGAGAGCATAAGCCAATTTTTCTCACTTCCGCTAAGAACAAAGTTCCATTTGTACTGAATCAAAATTATAGACTCTTTGAATACCTTCTCCTACCCATATCACACCAGTCATCTGTTGAAAAATGTCTAATATCCTACGTATAAAACCATCTCTCAATACCCATCCATACTATTTGTTCCATGTCAAAAGCTAGAACAAGTTCGTCTCCAGCTAGCATGCTTTTCTGAGCAGTTTCCCTAGCTGACAACGTATTGAAGAAACAACAGGTGGACGACGCATTGGCGGTATGTGTCTTAATCCAATGCATAGCCGTCCCTAACCTATAGCAGATTATCGGCAGTGTTGCCTGCTAACTAGTCTAAGGAGAAGCCGGCAGCCGTAATGAAAAAAATCTCATAGAAGGCCTGCACATAGCCAGACCTTGTAATGTTATCACTGAGCGCTTGAATGATGTATGATTATACTCAACTCAGCTTAGTGCGGGGAACGATTTGTTAGCTATTTGCTGGTTTCTGGAGCTCATCAGTATAGCAGGGTAAATTTAGGAACAGGTTGAGGTACTTGATACCTTTACTTTGGCCTCGAGAATGACAATGAGTCTTAAACCACCCGCCACAGGCTTCAAATGCAGCTCAATAAGGGCATGGTAGCTCAATGAACGCCAGAAAAGGATCATCATTAGTCTGCCGACCGGTGGTTCGGTATCAGCCGAAGCGCACTCGTCTCTGTGGAGGAGAGTTGTTGAGAGTGTATTGTGCTTGCTACACATGGAGTGACACGGTATTTATCAAGGGGAAAGGCCAACAACATATTATAAGCTTGCCGATTTGTTCGACTCGGGGCAGGTGGAATAGTAAAGCGTGTCCAACCTTTTTTACATCTGTCACGTAACAAAACCAGCGGTTGAACTGGGCTCATAACTGTCACGTAACAAAACGATACCGTTAGTTACGTGGCAGTAACTAACACTTATATATCCCACGTGACATTTTTACGTGACAACATCAGTAATCATCAAGCTTGGACTGGCAAACAATGCTTTGAACAAGTTTATTTTATTTGAATATATAAAATGACGCTGGAATAGATAGCTTGGAATTTTTGGGATGCCTCCATCTCCAGAATCTCAAAGGAGGTGGAGTACAGCTTCCCGTGAATGGGAATCCCAGAGCCAGCGGCTTTACATGGCACAGCGAGTCTTGTTACCTGTTAGGCCTCATTCAAATATCTTTGCAATTGAATTCATCAGGCCTGCATATAAGACTTAAAAAGGCTTCCCGCTACGCGTGACAATAGCAATTTCCTTCAACTAAATTTCCATCATTTAACTAACCCATCACAGACATGGAGAAGCATTTCGGCTAAAATGGGTTACAAAGCAGTGAGAGATACATGAATATCACAACACCTATAATCAAAGTTGGTACTACATCCAGAAAATTCACCGACATTCAAATACCAAAAGCATTACAGTCTTAATACACAGATCTTTACTAGAACAATAATAATACAATAGCAAAATGACTATCAGCTGCTGTTATAACGAACTTGAGTCACTTTACCTCACCACTCACCTTTACTTTATTTCTCAACTTTGCTTTATCTCTCACCTCACCTCACTTCCCCATTCACTTCACTTCACCTCACCCTTTACTTCACCTCACCCTTTACTTCACCTCACCCTTTACTTCACCTCACCCTTTACTTCACCTCACCCTTTACTTCACCTCACCCTTTACTTCACCTCTCATCTTCACTTCATTTCTCAACTTGGCTTTGTCACTCACCTCACTCCCCCTTTCACTTCACTTCACCCTTGGCTTCACTTCATCTCTCACCTCACTTTACCTTTCATATGAATTTACCCCATTCTAGCCTCATCCCATATTCCCTTTTCTCTTTCTCATATGCCTATCTTCTAGCCTAATCCATCAGCTCCTCTGTCTCTCAAGCAAAATGGTTCCACCACACATCTGTTACACCATCTAAGCTAACCCCCGCAGTTCTACATTCAAAGAGGCACCAATATCCATTCATCCACCAGCTGTCACATTGGAACTCAAGCTTTCGGACCAAAGGCTCTCTACTTTCCACCACATTTCACTGTGACACAATCACATCAAACAATTAAGTTAGGACTTCTGCTAGGTTCCTTGGTCCACAGCTTCCCTTGGTCATCCTGCTATTGCCAACACTGACGGTCAAATGCATAGAAAACACCAGTAGACAGTTGACGTATTGCGCGAGTCTGCGTGTGTGGCCGACAACTTCACTTCCCAATACAGCCTCCACCCTCATCGAAAGAACTATAGATGCTATGCTGCAGACCTCTTTTGGCAGAGCTTGTCTCAACGCGATGGTGGCCTCAGATATTTACATGCCAGCCTAACAGGCATCCTAGGTAACCCTGTTATTAAGGCTAACGCCTCTCCAAAGTCTTGACATGTCCACATTATATCATATCTGGTGGGTTGTACGAGAATTCATCTATCAACTAATGCCGCAATGCCTATAATCTCTACCATGTTTGCTCACTGATGAAGGACAGTCGTTTCATTCAGCTTGGAATGATACAAGGAAGACTAATAGGCACTTTTTAGTATATAGCAGACAGATAGATGGTCAATGAAGATAAGTGCCCTCTACTAGGCCTTTGATATCTACGTGTTTGTGTAAGTCCGCATTGGGAATGTTTCTTATCTGCTCTACAGGGCAACAGCTGAACTGTGCCTGGGCACGTGTTCTGACCTGAGTAGATAATACGCCAGGATGAGAACATGGGGATTTGCAGTGATGAACGAACAGAGCGGGAGAAGCTTCATGTCTGACTTGTAGCACCAACAGCCCGGAATGCCTAATAAATATGTGGGACTGCACAAATGCATGTAACTTGACTACTACCAACGCCATTTGTATGATACTGAACTTCTGAACTTGTATCAACACTCGGGAGTAGTTATATAGACAGTCGAAATAGACCTATACTTCTTAATTCAATGCTCATCAGTACTGCCGTCTCGTCAACTGCCGAGAGCAATGGAGTCTGAAAGTTGGGCAGATATTGAGACGTAGAAGCAAGGTATTAGTAAATATTTTGCACAAAAGGCTAGATACTGAAGTCAGCCACAACTCTGTCAGTTTGTACTCGCCGTGGGCGCAAGGTACTGAATATCATCACATATCTGATGTCCATATAACAGAATTCCGTGTTACTAGCACAAAAACTAGTGTTCTTTCAATTCAACCGACAAAGTTAACATAGGCATCATCCAGGTACCAAGATCACTTAGTGATAGAGTAGTACTCTAAAACAGGAGGTTTCTAATAGTTTAAAAGTCATACAACAATGGGTGATGTGTAAAGCTATGCAGTAGATCCAAGGCAAAATAAACTTTTTGTAGTATTTGCTACTCTTTCAGTCTCTGTCTTCCCAGTATTTGAAAGCATTAGACTTATAAGAAGTAATGGATTTATTGAAGCATATTTGTTGTAAACAGAATTATGACCGGAATGTATGGCTGACATCCTACCAGCTACAGAAGTGGATATATGTTGTCTCGTACAAGCACTTGGTCAACGCAAATAAGGGTATAAGGAAATCCGAGCTCGCGTTTCCACAATTTTACCAAAGACCATTCTTTTTTTCTTTTTCGGTAAGATTAGCAGACTGGGTTTCCCGTAAATCCTATTCCTCAAAAGTTTATTAAATATGACTAACCCTGCACGCATCTTCCTAAACTCTCCGTCGGTCCTCCAGTAAAATTCGTTAGTGCTGATGGGAAAAAGCTGGCATTAATGCGAATCCGACTCTAGGGAACATAAATGGTCGAGAATGAAGTCATACAAAACTCCCAGTCGTCGAAATCGACCCGCGTTGAGGAGAGCAATGGGTCCAGCTGTCATAGTTGCGCTGGGAGTCACTACAACTCACTGCTGACAATGCTGGTGGAGTGCTTTCAGTGCTCCCTTGATAACTCGATGCGATTCATTTGTTGTGATAATGTTGTGGTAGTGATCTAGATAGTCACAGCCACAAGCACGCAGAGTATAACTAATGAGAACAAGACACGGAGACACAACTAAATGGAATAAGGGATCAATTGCCATGCTCCAGTTGTGGCTCAATTACGTCCCGACCTGTTCCATCCCGTCCCATCCCATCTCGTCTCGTCCTAATCCATCCCAACACCGTGTTACGCCGCTATTCAGGGTCATTATTTGCCTTCATCTGCGGATTGCTATCACGTCGCATTCACCCTCTCCCGCACCAGTCTTAGCCCTGACTTCCTTGCGTATCCTTTTCCCACGCGGCTTAGATACAGCCCGTTCAGGATTCCCAACACCCCAGGCTTCCAGACCAACTGGAGAAGCGTGCACTTGATTGCTCGGTGGGCAAGAGTAAAGAATACCGATCCGCAAGGGCACAGGCAAGCTTCACCGTCACATCGGCTCGGCTGTGGGCATCATAATTCCTCAATATAAGGCAGAAAATACACTGTTGCATACTAAAAGACTACAAGCACCACACTAGAAAGATGTCACTGCAGTCAAAAAAGAACCTTTATAATTAGGCTAAGGCCTTGCATGGGGGAACAAGCCCATAGGAGGAGCTTGTCTAATACTTGTATCACGGTGTTTTACTGATAAGATATATACCAGCGAAAAGGATAAGCAAGCGTATAGCGTTGTAGGCAATATCCTCTTGTGGCCAGTATGGGTCCGACGAATTCAAAAGAACATAACCCCTCGACATACATAGCAGTTAGGATAAACAGATGCTAATATATAGGGTTACAAACCAATACAAACTCACAAGAGTTAAGATTAGGGATACCAGCCTAGGGGGATTAGAAATGTAAAGGTAATTAGATGTAAGACTTTAGAAAAATAGACATGACATGTTTTATAACAGGGTTAATCAAGACTGGCGTGTTTGAGGGTATAATCCTCCAGGATATTGTAAACACGGGCCTACTTATTAGATAGAGGACTAGGGGTGCTGAGAGACAGACCGTTTGCCTGATTCAGATTGGCCGTAGTGATGGCTCTAGAAGTAAGTTTAGCCTTTTGTAGAAGGAATCCTAGGACCCCAGATCCTCGTCATTTCAGAACTACCTACGTGCTCTCTCTTGGCCTTGATTCTCTGTGTGACTCGGAACGCTACCTACCTCCTCCGTCAAGTAAGAAGTCTGACTGATGAAGGCCAGCAACCGCCTGAATAAGGGCAGGCACAGAACTCAACGCAACCAGCGAGTTAATCTCATAAACGACGCCTGCTACTGTAAAGCTAATAAATGAGATGTGCTAGACGCTGGGACGTTGGGACATGTCTCTTAAGCAAATACTTGGAGCAATAGATGGCCTAGCATGTATGTCAGTTTCCTGGGTGGTGGGCGGAGCATTAGACGACAGAGGTGCTATGTACACAGAATATCAGATTATTGTCATTTTTCCCTTTGCAGACCTGTTTGCTTAGACTTTTTATTATCATGCCTCTATTCCCAACTGCATACTAGTGATCTCACAAGTAGATTAAGTGCGTCTTGTTAGGGCACTGTAATATAAGTATATCATAAGTATTATAAGTGGCGATGTAATGGGCAACGGCCATGCCAGTCCAGCAGGGCCTATTGCGATGGACAATAGTGGTGCGAGCGCATCCGGGCCCGGCCGGATTCATTGTGATGGTCCAAGTACCCGACACCTGTGATAAGCTAATAGGTACATGGCATTGCACGTATTATGTCCACCTGGGAATACCTAAATTTTCACCATTTTCTGCGACGCTGTACGCCAATCACATTGCTTGGGCAAGAAAGCGCCTAATCGGTGATATAATATGAGAAAAGGGCTCTACATAGGTATACATACTGCTGCTAGATAGTGGTGGAACAAAGTATGTGCACAACCTTATGGGGAGCAAGTATTAAGTGAAGATGGAATTCATAATGCTTCCCGCATCAGGATGTACAAGAGTCCGATATGAGCGAGAGGCCTGAAGGGTGTGAGAATTGAAGCCCTTGGTCTGCATTGATTATCCTTCTAGCCACCGCACCTTTGCCAGCAGTCCAAACATGGAGAATAGGAACGTTCGGAGCTGTTTAGGGTCAAACGCCCACCCGCGCTCACCTGACTGCCTTTGTTTCTCGTCCTCAAACTGTATAAGTACTACTGAATGAAGCCATTCAGGGCTTGAGACAACATTTTGCATTCCCGCCCTCATACTCCGCGCCCACGCGCTAAGCCTGGCGTGTCCGGCCATGGTGGAGACGACTTGCGGCGCATCGCCCGTGGTCGCCGAATGTTGGTGTCGATACACTCGTAGGCTTGAACGGCTCGTCGGGCAGCTTCCATGACGTTGACGGAGTAGCGGTCAGTCTCAAGCGCGTATGGGGCTGCGAGGTCAAGATGGGTGGTTTTGTTGAGGAGGGCCTTGCAGTCGGCGCTGAGCTGTGCGCGCTTGTGCAACTCGATGAAGTACGTTGCCGCAGGCCAAGATGGCGTGGAATCGGCTGAACTCTTCTCAAGTTTGACCTCTTGCGTGTCGTCCTCTTCCTTCTTGATCTTTTCTTTGCCTGCCTCCTCTGACCATTGGAGGCTGAGGTTGTTAGAAGTATGTAAATGGAAATGTAAAGATTGTTATTAGAGCCAGCAAAGGTGGGCTGGCAGACAGCGTCCTCCTTGGTGTCCCGGTTGGGGATAATTGACATGGCGGGCAATGTGAAGACTGGATTTTATGGTACGCGGGGATTATTTGGATGCGATTGAATTGAATGTGGGATTCTTTAACTTGTTATATAAGATAATGATCTCTATCTAATAACTATGCTTGTGGCCGGCCTAATGCGGATAGTATTTCCTCTTAATGACCATAAGAAGCTCCATGACATGCTGCTGATATGTAGTGACTTGAACAGAAGGCCTAGTCATCTTATGTTTTCCCTCGTTCTTATGCTTTCCCATTTGATCTTTTTCCCTATAAATAGCGGTGTTGCTACCTATTTTAGAAGACTTGGCTGCAGACGACGTCTTGAACGGGTGCTGGTCCTGAAAAGGGATGGGTCAATGGCGATGTTTTGAGTTGGCTGTGATAGGAGCAATAGGAATTAGGTCAGGCATGCTTTTGAACCAAAAACACGCCGCCGGTGACCCAGCGGTGATGTAGGAAGACGGGCAGTGAGTAGTAGTAAAGGGCGCCCACTGGCCGTTGCTCGCCAGGGCGCAGCAGAACCTTATCCAGCGCTGCCAACTAATACCATATTCGCCCCTCAAAGCAGCCAAGGTAGCGCAGAGATGGCGATAGTTATTGCAGTGACATTGGTAGGGGGGGGGAGGGGGGGAGGGGGGGATAATACAGATGGTGGTGATATAATTAATGTGATGTAAATGAGAGGGCGTAAAAGACAGTCCTTGTTTGGCAATGATGAGGGTGGTGAGGTGGTAATAGCAATCAATGATGGCGCCATCAACACAAGACATTTGATCCATTTAAGCTGCTTACTCGATTCAGCAAACATATTATCAGTAGAACTTGTCGCCGTTGTGTTCACCAAGAAGACAGAGGAAGCTGTAGGCATGATGAAGGGAGAAGAAGAGCGGGTCTGGGGGGGCCGAACGAGATTTAAAATCTCGTTCAGTCTCGTTCAGTCTCGTTCACCCAGCCACAATTGCGCCACATCATCCATACCTGCTCCATCCCCTACGATCGCGTCTTCTCTTCGGCCGCCGACCGCAATTGAGTGCATCCAGATATCTCTCTCTCCATGTCATCTCAAGGCTGAATCTCCGCGCTCGTAACCCTTACTATTCCAATTTCCCCGTCCGACGCAGACTCTCCATTCAGACGCAATTGATACATGACAGCCCTGCTGTGACCATGTCCCGCCCCGCCTTGGCTATTCGGTTTCCACGAGGCGAACCTGCAACTAGAGCGGCGCCTTAGAAGTTTCTTTTATATACATGCTCATATAAGCTAAGCCTATATTATTTCCCAATCCAGCACTATTGGTCTCTCTTATTGGCAAAGTCGTCTTATGTAGGTCCTATCTTAGTTAAGGTTTAACAAGGGTGTGGTGGCGGCCGACTCGAGTGTGTGGGGGGTGCGGACAGCCAGGTTGCTTGGCTAAGGAGGTAGACCAGATATCTTGATAAGGGATCTACCAAAGGGATACCCAAGTTCAGCATACATATCTATCTACCTATTAAGCCTAAATGGGTGAATTTGCTACCAAGCTGCGCAAGTCCAAGGCTCTTCGCAACCAGCTACCTAGGAAACCAACTGTAATACTACATACATACTTGTTGTTTTATTATGTGAAGCCCTGGGCCAGCTCCCTAACGCGGGGTGGAACGATGATAAAACAGAATCACTTTTCCAAGGCGTTTTCGGCACTCTGTTGGTCCTCTATTCAACGAATTTGCTAGTTTTACACACGGTCAGGTTTGAAACATTCCCTGATAACTTTGCGAGCGTCGCCGTGGCGCGAAGCCAAGAAACTGAGCACCAACCTCAAGGCACGCAAGGCGTCGGCGGCAACAGAGCACAAACATACGCCCTCACCTTGACTCTTTATTATTTCATCGCAATTGATGGCAGTAATATCCTCGCGCCTTCTTATATAAATAGGACAATACAGTGTTTAAAGTTAAGACTGCTGCAACTAGAAAGAATTGTTAGCTGGTGAATGCGGCGTGTGAATGTTTTGTATGGGACTCACTACCTTGCAAAAACATGGGATCGGACCAGTTGTTATCTCTGGCATGCGTTATCTATTACTAGGGCTACAACTGATCGTGAGGTGTTGAAACAGAGAGATGCAAGTCAAAGCGCAAGTATGAATTGAGATACTGTCTGATAGCCAGAGTGCTTCTTAAAGTCAAGACTAAGTAATCGTCTGCTCGATATTGGTCATCATGGGGTTTAAAAGGGTTAGGCTGGTGTCTTATTGATGCTGGCGCTTAACCGATTGGTTTTCTACTTTTGTCGCGCTGACGGGGGCCTTGAACTGGGTTCCTACCACCTGTATTATGGACGACGGTATTTGAAGAGTTGATGGCGGGGTAACTGATTAGCTTCATCACTCATGCCTGCAATCGCCAATTCCAAGGACTCGTGTGTCTCGTCTCTATCACCTCGCTCCTCCATTGGCGCCGCATCTCTCGAGACGGGCTGGCGGTGTTGCTGGAGCGGCGGCGGCGGCGGCGGCGGTAAGGATTCTAGATGACATGGCCGGTAGTAGCTGGTGTCCTCGTCATCGACCACAAGTCTGGTCATCGTGTCAGCAAGATCCAGCAATGCGGCTGCGGCGGTGGCTCGAGCACCGGAAAATCCAACAGTGGTGCCCTCTCGGGCAGCCTCATCGGTTGATGTTTGCTGTCGCCCTAGGCCCTCGACATGACGGGTTTCATCGTCGGCAGGCTGCGATGAGTCGCCAACAGAGACAAAGCAGTCTCGCTAGGCGGATATGTTAGCCCGCTCATGCCGCCAAGTTGTCAAGGCTACCTTGCACAATCTAACAAACTCACCCCCGACGTATTTGTTACAGGAATCAGGCCATGGAAATTCCTTCACATGCTGCATTGTCATCGTGGGCGGCGTCTCAGCCAACATACTTCAGATAGGCAAAGTCTGGGTCAACTATCTTGAGTGCAGCAAGCTTAGTACTTTCCGGGTCGTCCGTCTTGAGCTTTCAGACAAAGTAATAGACTTGGCAATCATGTAGCCCCATGTCGATCTTCTTATTTGCAGCAGCGGCAGCAGCAGCCATGTCATTCCTGTGCTTGGACACAAGTGGTTCGACGCTACCTGGTAGTTCAGCCATATGTGTGTACTGCGGCTCCTATCCCGAGCCCTAATGCTGGCTGTATCGCCGAAAAGCTCAGCCCAGTGTTCGCTTCATGTTGGCGCCTGGAATATAACATCAACTAGTCACAGACACGGATTGCAATAGTGTAGACTATTGCTGAGATTATCAATAGCCTAGAGGTAGTTTATACTTATTTGTAAGTCGTCGCCCTCCAGAAACAAGGCTATTGGTGTTACCAAAAGTCCTCCCTCTTAGGGCTGTGCTAAGGAATCTTCCCAGAGTTTTTGTCATGGTTGTGGTTGTGGCCGCTGTCCCGCCTGTCACCGTGCGTGCTACCCCTCCAAAGCCCACCTTGACGCCAAAGATCACCACACCACAAAAGATGTAGACACTAATGACCCAGGTGTTGGGTTATTAGGAGGTCCAAAAGAGTTGGGCCACATTGGATGCTATGTCTGATGCTACACCATGCAAGGTAGCTAGGCAGCAACTTGGCGGCGCAGGCTAGGTTTACTTGGACTGTCTGGATGCGTTGGCGGGGGGCGTTTCCTTGCTCGCTGCCATGCGCCTATCCACAAGCGCGTCTGTCGCTGGATTTGTCTTCGGTGGAGGAACGTGATGATGGTGGCGACGGTTCGGGAGACTGATTCTGCTGCTGCCGTCAACCCTATATGCGGATCGCGCATTTTCTTATTCTCAATCTGCTTCTGCCGTTTGCGGTATACCTAGCGCTATTTCTCTTCATAAGCTACCCCTATGTTTCTTCTTCTAATCTGGTGATGTCTGGCTGCTTAATGTCGTCAACTCTTCTCATCTACATATAGATAGGTGTATGCTGGCCTGAGGATCTCGGTCATCTAGTGAGGCCAATGTTAGTTTAGCAAGCATCCCGATAGGTATTCAAGCATTCATTGGTGGTTCTTTCTGGACGCACAAACACCCCCGAGCCCTGTTACCGTCACCAACTGTGACGTCAAGGCGCTTCTTTAACCCAGGAGCACGGCGGCCAGGGCTAAAACTGCCCAAAACTAATGGAGATAAAGAGGACTCTCCCCTAGAAGCGGTATAAAGAAATAAGGAGCAGCTTCTAGGGACAAGGGCTGCGTTACAATAGCTTCTTCTTAAACATATTACTCCTGTTCTATTATCCTTAATATCCTAAACATATAGCCAGGGCGCGGTGTCTGCAAAGGATCGCGTTAGACGAGCTGACTGCCTATCCCAAGTAGACTATGGGATCTGTGCCATATGCAGACCGCCATGAAATGCATGTACTTTGAGGTCAGGGTGCTTGCTTGCTTTAGTGCTTGGGGCCTATATATACCTACCTATGTAATTCACAGGTAGATGTTCAGATGCCTGTTATCTATGTGGGTATTTATATTTATGTAGCAATGACTCTTTTGGGCCCGCCTCCTGGAGGCTGAGCTTGACGACTGAGCCGCTGTCATCGCCGGTTAGCTAATGATAGCTATGATAGAGTGGGTATCTAGGGCTATTAGCAGTTGGCTGGCTACTAAAGTTGTTCTCTGCCTTTATAGCTCTAGCAGCATCAAGTAGCTATTAGCTATCCTTTTGTTATATACCTACCTATATATATAAGTATATATAATACTATTAAGCTAGCTACCTCTAAAAATAGTACTATTATTAATTAGGTCTATAGATAAATAGGGAAATCCTCTTAATTAGTAGGTATATTTTAATTTTCTTCTTTAGCCTTGGATATGATATATAGATAGTAATCCCTTTGTTTGTCTTGCTATTTATATCTTCTGATTATTATTCTACTAATAAGCTAAGACCTAATAATAGTTTACTTCTTTCTTTGCTATATACTAAGGCTGCTGGTGTATATCTTGTCTAATCTTATAAGACATACCAAACCCTAACAGTGTATAATATTAAGGTATATATTAGTCTACCTCTATATAAGAAAAAGGAAATTGCTATAGTAAAGTATAAGAAAGTTATAAAAAGAGCTATAGATTATAGGGTAATAGATATAAAAGAGGTAGAGAAATAGATATCTAACTAGGAGAAAGCGCTCTCTTATAGCACGTAAGTCTAGTAGTATTTAGCTACAAAGACTAGTAAATAATTCTTACTACTAATAAAGGTATTAAGGTATATACTACTAGTAGTATAGGTAGAGGTATATAAAAGTACTAACTATATGAGAGCTATTAATAACTAGCTCCTATATCGCAAAGTGACATTAGCAATACAGGCCCGCATCGCCGCAGAGCCAGAGCATCCCCAGGCAAAAGCCACTTACAGTGCCTTCAGCCCAGTCACTATAGCAATAGTTACTAATAATATCATAGAAGATTGTATATAAAAGAAGCTGATAAAGGAAAAACAGTATAATAACTACTATAATAACTAAAATAATAAGAGTAATAACTATAGTAATAAAAAGTACCTACTATATAATATCTCTAAGTACTTACTATTAAGGTATTACTTTATAGGTAAAATACACTTAATGTTCTTATAGTAACTGTGTAGAGCAATTATTAACTATATAAAGCAGGCTCTAATATAGTAATATATAAAAGACAAGCTAAAAGAAAAAGATATATTACTAGCCTCTATATATACCTACTTAGATAAATTTACTATAGTAGTAGTAGTACCTCTAGCTAAATAACAGTTAGAAGGTAGTAAAGGCCAGGTATAGTTAAAGGGTAAAGGAGCCTTATCTATATAGTTAGCTGCTTTTACAATATCTAACTATTTACTTAGGGACTTTGTTATCCTAGATTTAGGGGTAACCCTTTATATCTTCTACTCTTGTTATCACTTCTTAGAGATAACCCTAGTAAAGTTAGATAACTTTATCTAAGCAGGCAATACCACTATCCTAATTAAGGGATAGGGTGACACACCTATCTATATAAAACAGGGTAATTACTAAGCGTAATTCACACTTAAAAGAGTTACCTATTATCTATTACTATTATATAACCTAGTATTATATATAATACTTAAAATAAGAAATAATTAGTAGTAGGATAACAGTCTAACTAACAATTATATATATATAGTAAAGGACTACTCTATAGTATTTAATATAGATGAAATCGCTAGTCAATAGGTTATTAAGGCTAGTAATAACTATAATAGTCTTTACGCTATATCAGTAGTATACCTAGCAGTAGCAAACGCAGATGCAGTTATAGCAGCCTCAGTACTAATAGACCGCTGCAAAAGGAGTAGACCAGTTAAAGCTAATTACTAGCATAACTATCTTAGCTACCTAGGTAGCTATATACTCCGCAAAATAACTACCCAAGCTTGCAGCATATAGATAAAAGGAGATATACTAGAGATATCTATTATATTATATGAAGTATATATAATAAGTAAAATATAGTAGTAAATATTACGTTAACTATAGGAGTTAATTAACTATATAGAGGTAGGGAATTGTATTATGCTAGATTTTCACCTATTTAAACAAGGCTATAGTAGATATAAGTCAGCCTTACTACTTAGTAACTAAAAATCTAGCTTTATATAGGACTATTACCTATAACAGTATACTTCTAAGGGTATTAAGATAGCTTTAATAGACTTTACATAGTTAATTAAAGTATATAAATTAATAGAAGTATAAGTAATGAAGTATAATAACAAGATCATAACTACCTATCTATAGGTAAAGGAGGCTATAGAAAGTATAAGTATCCTATTCAAGGCCTTAGTGCCTAATATATAAGCATAAAATAGTAGTATAGAGAGAATTGCTATAGTAATTAAGGAGAAAGCCTGTATAATAAGGCTAAAATCAAAATTACTAGTATCACTATAGCTAGAGATTCTAAAAGCAGTAGTATACTTATATAACTAAACACTAGCTAAATCTCATAGCTAGAGATCTCTATATTAGATCTAGTTATTATAGCTAGATTTCTAATAGTAGGTTTTCTACTAAAGTATAGCTGAGGCTATAATAATATTTAACAGTGTTATACTTACTAGCGTTCTTACTAATATATTAGTTACTTAGTAATTAGTTAGGTAGTTAATAGACAGGTAGTAGCTTATATAGCTTAAGAAGTAGTTTATAAAGATAAGTAGGTATAAGAAGTCTGAAAGTTATCTAAGGATATTTTATAAGTTAATTACTAAAAAGCTATAGAAGTCTATCCTTAAGTACTTCTAAGTCTATCCTATATATAAGTTCTAATCTCTTTTCTCTTATCTTAACTGTGTTAGTCTATTGGTTATAATTACTTCCTTACTCTATTGATTAGTTAGTTGCCTCTACTAATTGATTACCTAGATCTACTGACTGATTAGTAGGTCTATAGAGTGATTAGCTTATCTTATCTCTATATAACTTATACTATAGTTTTTCTATATTTAAGAAGTTATTTATTTATTCTATTCCATTATCTATATAAATATATTACTACCTATATCCTACCTTATCTATTAGTGAGGTATTATTATTTATAACTTATTAGGTTATAATATTAGGTCTTCTCTCTAACAATCTTATTCTTAACATTACATAAGTAAGTAAGTACTCCTAGGTTAGGGAGTTTGTTAAGTTCTCTCTTTCCTTATCTTGCTGATAATATATTAGATTCCTAAGTTTCCTAAAAACAGTCGTTGTCTACTCTTTGTCGCAAGCGCTATACCTTGTAAATTGCTTAGTTTAGTTTTAAAGTCACAGTATATTTCTATTATTATTTAAATAGCCTTTATTACAAGATAATAGCTAGGATAAGTATCTATAGCAAAAATACTTATCTAGGTTAATCTTGTAATATAACTTAGGATGCTATTTATATATATAAGTATGTTTTTCCTTTGTTAGTTTGTAGGTACTAACTTGTTTTAATAGTTAATTATCTTCTAGATAAGGTAAGTTAATTAGATCATAAGGAGGAGTCTAAAGAGGCGATCCTCTATAAAAGAGCGGTTATGTTAAGGAAGGCTTAGGTAGAAATAGATATATCACTTACAAAGCTAGATTATATCTATAAAGCAAAACAAATAGTTTTTAAGAAGGGTAACGCAGTATTATTATTTATAAATAATATAGATGTCGCGCTAGAGTTATCTATTATTTATAAGGTTTAATCTATAGGGGTTTTTAGTACAGTAGATTTATTAGGTATTGTTCCTAATTAGGATCCTAATAATTCTTTCTAGCAATTATTTGGCGAGGCTGAGGTCTTAGGGTCTGGTCCTGTGATATCTAAAAGTCCTAGAGCAACTGTAGAGAGTACTAGAGATTCTTAATAGGTTCCTATAAGTTATCTTTATATCTATAGCCTTTCTATTTAATAAGATATTATTTTTATTTATTCTTATTATATTTATTAATAATTTATTTAACCTTATATTCTAGTTTGTTTACTTCTATAATAATGTAATTATTAGTATTTAATCTATACAGTGCTAGCTTAAGTAGTATAATATAAAAGACTAGGTAAATCTTTATTATATCTAATAAGTTAAGTTTATAGTTAATATCTAAAACTTTTTATAGGATTTTAAAAGGTCCTAATTTCTTATAGTTAAGTTTGTTACTAGGCTGTTTAGTTTTAATGTTTTAGTATATAAGGTATATACTATCCCCCTCTTTAAAGGTTAGTCCCTTAATCCTTAAAGGGTTAGTATATTTCTTTATTTATTATCTGACGAATTCTAAATCCAGAGCTGCTTTACTTTAAATTTCTCTAAGTTTAGTAATGTTAGCTAAAGCTTTTAGTGCTTATGGTCCTTTATAAGGTTCTCTATAGGTAGTTAGTTTAAATCTATAGTTTAGGTAGAATAGTAAGTTTCTAGTACTTTCTCTAATAGTACTATCATAGGTAAATTAGGCTATAGGTAGCAGTAGTATCTAATTATCTTAGTTATAGTTAATATAATATTAGAGATACTATTTAAGTATTTAGTTAATTCTTTTTATTTATCTATTAGTCTATAGGTAGAAAGAGGTAGACAGTTTGTAGTCTAAACTAAGTTATAAAATTAGGGATTTCTAAAACTTTAAAGTAAATAGTTTGTCTCTATCTAATATAATTCCTTTTAGCAAGCTGTGATTACTAATAATATACTTAAGGAAAGTATATACAAGGTCCTCAGCTATACTAGCTTTGAGGTATAGGATGAAGTAGGCGTACTTCATGAGTTAGTTAATAATAACAAGAATGCTATCATACTATGTCTTTGTGAGTGGTTCTCTTGACTTAGGTAGTTTGATAATAAAGTCTAAAGAGATTAAGTACTATACCTCTAGGGGTACTAGCAATAGTTAAATATGCCTATATAGCTTATGAGGGCTGTTCTTGCTCTTTTTACATAGCTTCTAGTCCTTAATTGCTAAAGCTACTTATTCTTATATGACTTACTTATTATAGTATTATTAAATTCTTTTAAAAGTTTTTATTACTTCTTAGTATCTATATACTCTAGCGCTATATATCTCACATATCTAGTTATCTATTATTCTTCTAGTTATACTAGTATTAATGTAAGTACTGATTATAATAAGTTTTTGCACTAGGATAATATTACTGTTCTTATTATACTTAAGGATAACCTATATTTCCTCTAGTACTAGGACTTTGAGGTCTGGTTGTTAGCTAAGAGCGTTAGCTCTTCTATTCTCTATTCCTTTGTAATAGATAATCTTAAAGTTATATTCTAATAGGAATTCTAACTATTAAACCTGTTATTTATTTAAGACTTTAGAGGTTGTGAAGTATGCAAGGTTTTTATAATCTATGTATATAATCACCTAATGCTTTATTTCTAATAGATAAGGCTTCTATTCTTAAAATACTTTAATAATTACTATAAGTTCTTTATTATAGATCTAGTAATTTAATTCAGGTCCATGAAATGCTTTTAAGTAAAATATATATAGGTATAGTTATCCTTTCTTGTCTCATTATCTAAGTTGTCCTCCTATTGTAAAGTCTAAGGCATTGGTCTTAACTTTAAAGGGTTTGTCTAGGTCTAGAATCTTAGTAACTGGTTTAGATATAATAAGTTCCTTACTTCTATTAAAGGATTTGCTACATTCTTCTATCTACTTAAACTCTATATCCTTATATATAAGTTATTATAATCCTCTAACATAGGTAGTATAGTTCTTAAGGAATTATTAATAAATATTAATAAATCCTAGAAATAATTAAATTTCCTTAATATTAGTAGGTATTAGCTAGTCTCTAACTGCTTTATCCTTCTTGTCTTATATTTAGATCTCTCTTAGTGTAATAGTAAATCTAAGGTAGTCTACCTTCTAAGTATAGAATTCACTCTTCTCTAGTTTAACTAAAAGCTTTGCTTTCTAAAGCTTCTTAAGTATCTTATATATATACTCCTTATATTCTTTAAGGTTCTTAGAGAATATAAGGATATTGTTAAGGTAATAGATAACAAAGATATTAAGATACTCCCTAAGTATGTAGTTAATTATTGTTTAGAATATAGTAGGTACATTAGTGAGTCTAAAGGGTATAACAAGAGTCTTAAAAAGTCCTCTACGTGTTTAAAATACTGTTTTCTATTTATCTCCTTTTTTAATTCTAATAAGTTTATAGACACCTTCAAGGTTAAGTACTATAAACTAATTTTCCCTATATAGTAGATCTTATAACTCTAAGATAAGTAGTAGTAAGTAGCTATTCTTTTTTATAATATTATTAAGGTTCTAGTAGTTAATATATAGTTATAGTTTTCTATTCTTTTTAGGTATAAATAGGATAGGGTATCCTACTAGTAATTCTAATAGTCTAATACAACTTTTTACCAGGTTCTTATCTAGCTATTTATTAAGTACTTCTTATTCTATTAGGTTAAGTTTATAAATTAGCTTAAGCTTGGGGTATTTTCCTTCTAGTAGTTAGATCTTATAGTTATATAGTCTATGCTCTAGTAGTCCTATTTCTAGTTCTTTAGCAAACAGTTATATATATTACTAGTATTTAAGAGGTATTAATCTCAGTCAGTCTTCTTCTAGGCTTTATTTATCCTACCTATCTAGCGTATTTGTGATCTTTATAGATATAGAACTCTGATCTTATATAGGTTTGATCCTTTTGATATAAGCAACATACTTCCTTGGTTACATTAGTTCACTTAGGGGTTATAGTATATAACACTATCTTATAGCTAAATCTCTCTACTAGAGTTAGCCTATTCTCTAGTTTATATTAGGGTTATATTCTTATAGCTATAGGATCTCTAAAATCATATCCATGGTTCGTAAGTTAGTAATATTAAAGTTAAGTTCTTAGTATTAGCTATAGATTACTAAAGGGAGGTATATAGTCTCCTTATTAATAGTTTCTTTACTATACTAAACTTATACTTCTTTAACTATCTATAGGGTATATAGGTCTTCTTTATATACCTATTTAATACTTTATTTATTTACTACTTTAAATAAGATAAGGTTAGCTTTTGCTTTACTATTAATTATAACCTTAGTAAGATAGCTATTAATTAAAATGGTAAGAATAATATAGCTATTATCTCTCTTAGTTACTATATAAAGGTTTTTTGTATTATTCTTAGCTATTAGTACCTTTCTCACAGGTAGTATAGGGAGTTTTTTAACTCCTTAGGGGCTCCTTTAATTTATTCTCTCTATGCTTATACTTTTCCTTTGTAGTGGCGTATATATTTATTAAATAGGCAGTTAGACTAGTATCTTATAAGGTAGTTAATATATAGCATGGGGTGTTTTAGGCTTGGCTATAGGATAAGCTATAGCTAGCAGTATTCCTTAACTTCCTATATATTAATATTGTAGTTCTTATAAACCTTTGGGATAGGTTTATTATTATATTATTATAGAAAGAAGGAGTATTTTCTCTTCTTTAGTTAATATATTAAGTATTTATTATAGATATAATCTACCTAAAATACCTTATAGTATAGGGAGTCCTTCTCATTAAGTTATTTATTATCTCTAAACATAGGTTCTTCTTTAGTTAGTATTATGGGGTAGTACTTAAGGTTAGTATCTTCTATCCTATAGAAGCATACTTCCTAGTTATTACTATACTTACTGATTTCTAGTTGTCTTTCTTTTCTAGCTTTCTCTTTAGTATTAATTACAAGTAGCTTTTCCCTAAAGTCTACATAGGTTTGTAATACTAGCGGTTTATTAGAATTATATTAATATTTAGAGGTAGGCAAGAGTAATAAAGATAGAATATCATTAGCCTAGTTCTAAATATACTAGTTTATACTAGTCTATTTAGTAATAAGTAGGTTTACATAACTTATCTCAATTAGCTACTTAGCTACCTGTTGTTCTATCTTACTTAGTAATATAAATTTATCTAGAGAGGGTTCTGATTTTTCCTCTTAGTTAGAGCTAGTTCCCCATACTTTAATAGTGCTCTTGGGTATAGTTTCACAGTAACAAAGTTAAGGAGGAGAAAAGGAGGTCCTTTTCCCCTTCCTAGCTACTACAATAGTTCTAGTAATAACCTATTTAGGTCCTTCTTAAGAGTTTATAGTATCCTCCCTAAGGGCCTTTCTAAGTTCTTAGTTAAGTTCTAGTTATCACATAGGGTTCTCTTATACCTTAATATATTCTTATAGGTATTTCTTTATTATATCTATAATAACTTATTCTTATAGTATTTTATCTAGGTTAACTTCTATAGCTTCTTAAGCTTAGATTAACTATATAATCTTATCCTAGTTTTATTACTTAAGTTCTTAAGTAGTATTTGTAACTTGTGGTATTATAGGTGATTTTAGTACTTATTAGCCTACTGTAATAGTCTTATCTTTAGGTTCTCTAGGATACTATCCTACTTGTTTCTTACTATCCTAATATATAAGGTAACTATTGTTATAGTAAGCAGTCTATAAAAGTTATAGGTATGGGGTCTCTTTTTAGGTAATATTTGCTCATTAGTTACTCTTAGCTAGTACCTTATTTTATAGTTATTTAGGTTATTAATAGTCTCTAGTATAGTATCCTATCTTTTTATAGTTATAGTATTTAACTATTTTAATATCTCTAGGTAGCCTATTCTCTTGTTTTCTAGCTATGCTAATGTCTATAGGTCTTACATAGTATCTATAGGATATACTTAGTTAGTTTCAGGGTTACTACTAGTTATTATTCTTGTTTTACCAGTAGTTAGTAGGGTTCCTAGGCTCTTAGGTATAACACTTACCTATATTAGTATTTAATTATTAGTTCTCACCCTTTTTCTTATACTATTCATAGAGGTATATATCTATCTTAATAGTAAGTTTAATATATCTAAGGAAGTCTTCTAGAGTACTAATAATTTTTACAAGTTTATCTTTAACATCCTCCTTAAGTCCTTAGTAAAACATAAAGATTAGTAACTTATTAGTAATATTAAGTCTAGTAGTAAGTTATTAGAACTCTACTGTATACTATAAGGTAGCCTTAGTTTGTCTAAGGTTAGTAAGGTCTTACTTAGCTTATTATTTCTTATTAAGGTCTTAGAATAGTAATTTCAGAGCTTATTTAAAGTCTATTATACTTCTAAAGATTAATTAGGTCTTATAGGAGTATATACTTAGTTCTCTATTATTCCTAAGAAACTCTTTCTAGAATTGCTTAAACTAAGAGAGTGCTTTTCCTTATAGGAATATACTAGTATAGATAACTCTTTTAGTCTTACTTTAAAAGTTAGTAGCGTAGAAGGTCTAATAGGTATATACTTAAATTAGAAACCCTTTTAGTTACCTACTAGTGCTATTATAAGTTCCTAGGGAATTGAGTTTGAGTTTATCCCACCCTTTAACTAGGGTTAAGATGATATTAGTAGCAGCTTAAAGAGTCTTAACTTCTTAACCTAGCTTAATAGCTTTGTTATTCTTTACCTTAAGCTTAGTAAGAGTATTATTAATAATATCTTATATTTAACTAAGGTTATGATGATTAGCATTCTTTAGCTACTCTATCTAAGCTGCGTTATTATTAATAATATCTACTAGTTATTTATTATATCTAGCATTCCTTTTAACTATTTTATATATAGCTAAGTACTAGTCTGTAGTAAGGATAGCTTCTCTGTCTTTATTAAACTTGACTTTTGGTATCATAGGTTTGTTAAGGTCTATAGCTTAAGCAAGCTCTTAGTCTAATAACCTAGGAGTCTTAGAGATACTTAAAGATAATAGGGTCTTAGGAGAAGATATTATAGATACTATTAATTAGTATTATAGAGTTAACTTACTAATAGGAGTAATTAAAGTATTATAGCTAGATTCCTAATAGTAGGTTTTCTACTAAAGTATAGCTGAGGCTGTAATAATAATTAATAGTATTGTACTTACTAGTATTCTTATTAATATATTAATTACTTAGTAATTAGTTAAGTAGTTAATAGATAGGTAGTAGCTTATATAGCTTAAGAAGTAGTTTATAAAGATAAGTAGGTATAAGAAGTCTAAAAGTTATCTAAAGATATTTTATAAGTTAATTACTAAAAAGCTATAGAAGTCTATCCTTAAGTACTTCTAAGTCTATCTCATATATAAGTCCTAATCTCTTTTCTCTTATCTTAACTATATTAGTCTATTAGTTATAATCACTTCCTTATTCTATTAATTAGTTAGTTACCTCTACTGATTAATTACCTAGATCCACTAACTGATCAGTAGGTCTATAGAGTGATTAGCTTATCTTATCTCTATGTAACTTATACTATAGTTCTTTTATATCTAAGAAGTTATCTATTTATCCTATTCTGTTGTCTGTACAAATATATTACTACCTATATCTTACCTTATCTATTAGTGGGGTGTTATTACCTATAACTTATTAGGTTATAACACTAGTATGTTATAAGAGGGTAGCTATTATCTATGCTATACCTTAGCTATTTATAAGTATTTAGCTACTATATATATATAATAACTTTAGATACTTAACTTAGCTATAATTATCTCTAGTACTTTAAAGCAAAGGTATATGTTAACTATCTAATTAGTTATATATTAACTAACTAGTACTATATATATATCTCTTTAAAGAATAAAGTTATTATATCTTGTAATATAATATTTAATAAAGATAGATACTTCTCTAGAAAAGAAGATAAATAGGTAAATAAGTTAAGTAATATAAATAAGGCTATAATTAATAAATAGATCTAAAAAGTAACTAAAAAGAACTTTATAAATATTATTAATAGTATGGATATTATAAAAGAAGGTATAGTAAAACTTCTAAACTAAACTACTAGTAAAATACTAGAAGAAGTTTATTATTAAAGTAGCTAGAGTATTTAGCAGTAACTAAAGTGTCCTCTAAGCAGGGGTGCCTCTACTTTTATAGGCGCTTTGATAATTAATAGTCTAAGCTGCTGGCTGCGTCAGTAAGCGTCTAATGCCTACCCCTACTATTAAATTCTATGGGCCATGAGTTTGAGTCTTACTAGATTGAGGGATTAGGTAACTAATGAATCTGCTGAGATCTAGAAAGAGCCAGAAATCCAGAAATCACTGCTTAGATCCGTTGTGACCTGGACTATCCTAAGAGGGTAGATAAGAGCTCATTGGTTAGTAAATCCCCTAGTATAAAAATCAGGCTTAGTATAATACATATGCCTGAGGGGGTGTATTAAAGTAGCTAGAGTATTTAGTAGTAACTAAAGTATTCTCTAAGTAGGGGTATCTCTACTTTTATAAGTACTTTAATATTTATAAATATATAAAGTTATACTTTATATTAATAATATTACTAGAATCTCTAAATACTTTATTTATTATATTACTATTAAATATACTTAATATAAGAGAATAAAAAGACTATATATATTATAATAAAATTTAATATTTTAACTATATTATATATTAAAAGTAAATATATCTATAAGAATCTTAGAAAGCTATATTTATAGCTAGGACTATTAATAGTTCTTACTATAGTACCTAGAACTAGTAAGCTACTTACTATTAAAGTAGCTAGAGTATTTAGTAGTAACCAAAGTATTCTCTAAGTAGGGGTACCTCTACTTTTATAGGTACTTTAATAATTAATAATCTAAGCTACTAGCTATATTAGTAAGCATCTAACACCTACCTCTACTGTTAAATTCTATAGGCTATGAGTTTAAGTCTTACTAGATTGAGGGATTAGGTAACTGATGAATCCGCTGAGATCTAGAAAGAGCCGGAAATCCGGAAATCACTGCTCAGATCCGTTGTGACCCGGACTATCCTGAGAGGGTAGATAAGAGCTCATTGGTTGGCAAATCCCCTAGCATAAAAATCAGGCTTAGTATGATGCATAAGCCTGAGGGGGTGTGTCAAAGTAGCCAGAGTATTTAGTAGTAACTAAAGTGTCCTCTAAGCGGGGGTGCCTCTACTTTTATAGGCGCTTTGATACTTATATAGCTAGGACTGTTAACAGTCCTTACTGCGGTCCCTAGAAAATCTTAAAGCAAGACCTCCTACCTAGTGAAAGTATAGGCTAGCTCTCTAATATTAAGAAGGATAATATAATAGAAGAGAATCTATCTAACTCTAGTAATAAGATAATAGTACCTTAAAATATAGCTATAAGGCTAGCTATAAGGCTATACTAGAAGGATTTACCTAGGTTACCTAAGGTACACATTAACCTAAAAAACTACCTATTTATAAAGGATTTTTAAGAGGCTGAGAAAGCTTATTTATAGAGCTATAATGCTATAAATAGCTAGGTTAAAGTTAGTATAGAGGAAGCTAGTAATAACTAGATACTTAACTACTAATAAGTATATACCTATAAGCTAAATAAATATAGATTTCTTATAAAGTTTAAGGCATGCTTTGTTATTTATAGTAATTAGTAGTTAAAAGATATAATCTATAATATATATATAATAATACTAGTAAGACTATTATTCTAATTACTTGTTATAATTATAGCTAAGTGAGACCTAGAATTACTTTAATTTAATATAGTACATATATTTATATATACTAATCTAGATAAGACAGTATTCATAAGACTTCCCCTAGGATATCTAAGCTGTGGTAGTAGTAAGATTATCTGCTTATAAAAGGCTCTTTATAGGTTATAATAATCACTACTACTATAGTAAAAGTACCTAGAAAAAGGACTTTAAGAACTTGGATTTATACTAGTTACTAGAGAGCTATGCTATTAGTAAAAAGGAGCTATTATATTCTTCTTCTATATTAATAATTATATCTTTACATTCTCTAAGTTATTATAACAGAAAGCTAATAAGGTAATTAATAGTATAAAAGAAAGATACTCCTTAGAGAGTAGTAATAAAATACAATAGTTTCTTAGTATAAAAATTCTCTATAATAGATAATAATAAAAGATATAACTATTATAGTTAGTATATATTAAAAAGATAGTAAAGCTAATTAATAATAAAACCTAGCTACTACTAGATAATACCTTAATAGGTAATAAAGAACTTCTACTCTTATAGTAGATAGTAGCAAACTATAAAGTTATAAGATACTAGTAAAAAGTCAGATCAATCCTATACATAGCAGTAATAATAAGACCTAATATTATATTTGTAGTAAGTTAGCTAGCAAGATTTAATTATAACCTATCAGCAGCCTATTAGAGAGTGGCAAACCAGGCGCTGTAATACCTTAGGTATATAGCCAGCCTTTACCTTAAATTTAGGCCTGATAGGAGGCTTATTATTATATTAGATACAAGCTTTAGAGATAACTTAATTAATTGCAAGAGCTTATAGGCTTTTGCTATCAAGCTATATAGTAGACTTATTAGCTAGAGGGTAAATAAGCAGTAGATAGTGATTACTTTAATAACTAAAGTAGAGTTACTAGCCCTGTTACAAGCCGCAAAAGAATTAATATTTATAAGCTAATTAATTACCAAGCTTACTACTAGTAATAATACTTCAAATATATCACTAAAGGTTATAATATAATATAATAATTAATAAATAATTAGCCTTATAACAAAGGAGTTAGTTTAATTATAAATATACCTTTATTATATAGATAATTATTACTACTAGCTATATTAAGAGATTATAGATAGTTATATTAAAGTTATATATACCCCGTTAGTAAAGCTAATGTAGATGGTTTGATAAAGGCCCTACTAAAGTAAAAATTGCCTATATTTCTATAGTAATAAATCTTAGTAACCAAACCACATAGTTAATACAAAACCATAAGAAAGAATTAGCTAAGGATAAATTACTAATATAATTAAAGTAATAAGTACTATAGTAATAGATAGTTAGCTAGTATAGCCTCTAACTAGGAGGGTTAAATTATATAGTTGTGCTAGTTAGTAAAAGTGAATTATTACAGAAGATGTAACTAGTAAACCCCAATATTATAACCAATTATTAATATAACTAGTAATACTTTAACCATAAGTTTCTTAATAACTAAGTGACGTATATAGTTGGCGATTTTATTGTTATAATTACCTTAATTAGGGCTAAAAGTCAATACAAAATCCAATCACAAAAGACTACTATTTCAAGTCAGAAAGTCATAATAAAAGACAAAAGTATAGTTAAAACCATACTTTAAGAACGATTATATATATAGACCTATAGGGGCTATATCAAATACAACAGTAAGCACATAGAGCCTAAGACTGCTATAAGTATAATATAGCTTTACTAAGTAAAAGGACCTTAGTTACTACATATTTATATTATCAAGCTTAGACTTATATAAGGGGGCTAGTAGGCTTTATAGATATAACTACTATTAAGTCTTTTTACCTCTACCTAGGATTGAACCTTAGAGCTCTAGTATAAGTTACTATCTTATATTATAACTATCTAGTAGAGAGTAATACTACTAGACCATATATACTCTAGTTTTAGTTATTATTAATTAGTTAATTATTACCTTTTATAGTAAGCAATTAGTAGTTACAAGGACCTATAGGAATATAAAAGGAAGGTATAAAAGGGTAGCAATTGCCCTATCTATCAATAGGTTAGATTAAACCTATAAATAGCTTCAATCTAAGAGAGCGTATCAAAGTAGGTGCAATATGTGTTACGACCCAACAAGTTACAGGCGATAACAGCCCCACCGACCAGCGGGAAGCGCGGGCGGCACAGCCTTTGTATGGACAAAAGGATAGTCAGACGGATGACTCCCCCGGACACGGAAGAACTATGGTACAGGTCACGTGACGATTACATAAGGTGATCACTCTGCAGGATCCACCGAGCGATCACCAGTATCCACTGATCGATCACTGGAGTATGCAAAGTGATCAGGACCAATAGGATCAAAAGAATCACAACAAGGAGCATCACGACGGACTTGTATATAGGATGGACTTGGACGCACTCAAGGATAGACTCCCATAGCTCTTCAGCAATCAACTTGTGACTTAGCCTCGCTAACTTTCACTTTCCCGACACCTGCTTATCTTTGTGAACTCTTGAGCTATACAAGCTACCCCTACCCCATCGACCACCCGACTGATCACCGAGTGATCGACAGACCAGCAAGCCAACGGATCTAGACGACTACTGTTAATTACCCTCGCAGCCTCAGCTATACTTTAGCAGAAAACCCACTGTCAGGAATCTGGCCGTAACAATATGCCGGCAAATGGCACGGACCTCCAGGCCCATTGGGCTGGATTAGGAAAGGTCTGCGGCGAAATGTCAGTTAACATCTATGGAACGGATTTTGCCAGCCAAAATATCCGGAATCCGATGACCACGTGCATTTGGATCCTGAGGCAACACAACAGCCATAAATGTGCGGGGAATCCCATGGAAAATAGCGACATAGTTACACATACATACACCAGCAATTTAACCAGGGATTTTCACCGTAATTATCCACGTACTTCAACAACTTTAGAGCCCTTTAAATATATTTTACTAACATATAAGCCTACTACAAAGATACTCCCAGAATCTAACATTAAGTCAAGAGATTTTAGTAAACAAGTTGCTATAGCTACGTTAATAGTAGATAAGCTATATGTCACAAGTTAGAGCACACAGTAGGGCATGTGAGAATAAAGGTCAAAGAAGCTTGTATTGTAAAAGAGTGTCACGGGTCACGTGACCAGGGTAGGCGTCAGGGCGCTAGGGATGCGCACGGACAGCGCACGCACAACGCCACCTTTAAGAAGGTGGTGCGCACAGAAGGAGAAAGGAGGAAGTAGCTTTTAGCATCATCAATCACTAGGACCTACCATCGTTATCACAGCGTGTTCGCTCTTCACTCTAGTTCTCACCGCACTTGACAAAGAGTGACTATGTGAAAGAGAGTTCCTATATATAGGCAGTTGGTACGAGTAATCTCAGTAGCACACGTGAATGGGCACGTGGCAAGTGTAGTACAATGAGCGAGTAAGGTATGAAGCTATCGTGACACTATAAAGGTTAGGCCTTTAAGAAACAGCATAGAAGGCCTTTAAGGCAGTCGAAATGCAGGGCAGAAGTGGTCTTTGCAAGGTTCACATGCAAATCAACGCAGCAACGGGCGAGATTTCCATCCTAAATATTAATGCCTCTCCAAAGATTTTCTATCTCCACCGGTCATCTCCCATTGACAAGACCATCAAGCTGACATATCCTGAGGCGCACACAGCACTCTTTGACATACTCCTTGCTATAAAATCTATCTAAACCAAGGCCTTTCACCAATTCCATCAAATTATCGATGATTTCTACCGCAACTATTAAAAGACATACAACACCGCCTAGGACTTACCTGTCTTAGAAGCTATCTATCACATACTAGCTACAGACTTTGACTAGTCCAGTAGCATACTCGACCTATGCTGTGGTTCAGGATTTCTCGGCAACGCGCTCCACGACGCTAGCTGGAAATCATATGTAGTCAGTGTTGATATTTCAACTAATATGGCTGCAAAGGAGCGCGCGAAAAAGTATTACAAGCAACCCATCCATATCGAGCCAATGAGTTCATCATGTCTGCTGATACTTTTGACCACGTCGTTTGCTGCAACAGCATGCACTACCTGCTGCTATTTATCTTTACTGCAGTCTTATCTTGGATGTTTATGGTTACTCGCAAATCTATCTTGTTTGAAACGTTCGACACGCCCGAGAAGCATATCAAGGCTATCAACACTAAGATTGGAACCACTGCCCTGTATAACAACACGAAGCAGTTCAAGCGATTCTCAACTCCAAAAGGATAGGTAATGGTCTTTAAGAAGGAACAAGTTTTATTCAAATCCCCGAATTCCGGTACTGATGTGTATGGCACACTTTATCGCTATGAAAAGCAGGGATAATGGCTTCTATGTAGCTAGATGTACAAACTGATTTTGGAAGGCTATTCAAATAGCCTTCTGACGTAGAAGTTTAGGTGGATTGGAGAAACATTACCACGGTATGATGGGTAAGTAAAACCTGGTAGTCTGGTACCGATCCACCGACATGGTGAGAATAGCTGACATAAGACAGAAGCACGGCTGGAAGATAATCCGCCCCAGCAATCAAGCACCCGCTGGCGTTGGGTATTAGAGTGCTGTCTTCTCTAAAGTCCGGGTCCTCTGATTGGTTAGACCAAGGAATGGTGCGCGCCCCACTGGTCCTTGACTAGGGGGTTAAACTTTGGCCCGATACTGTAGTATATCCATTACCTATTTCTATACTACACTGCACATAGACATCTATTATATAATAACTTAATCTAGCTATTTTCGTTTTACCACATAACAGGGGCTACTTGTCCAGTAATACCTATAAGGGTGTTGCGATAGAGGATGTATGTGTACATAATAATACTATAATACAGTCTAAATAAGAAGAAACATGATGCTATAGAGGCATTAGGGCATACTATTCACTGCTAATAATTAAAGCTTGGGGACGCATTGCAGAGGCTATAGGTTAAGAATAAAGAGTACTAGGATGTGCTATTAAAACAGCACCTTGTTAATGGGCCATCACTTCGAAAGGGAACAGAAAAGTATACAAAGCAGTCCGCCGCAGGGTTACATAGGTATATATGAAAAACAGTTATAATGACGTAAGAGTATCGTGCTGGAAGAGAAAACAGGAAACAAGCGCAACCCCCGCGAACCCTGAGGTTGACTGCCTCACAGTGCCCAATCAGAGACCCGGACAGGAGCACGATGACGCCGAGTCATTTGTCTCAGCAACTCATGCCGTGAGCCTCCGCTGGGAATCCTCTCTTCCGTTACTATGTACTCCACCTCCGGGGGTTCCGGATTAGACTTTTTATCATATCCTAGCTGCTCCACGTGCGGGGCCCCGGCCTAGCCGTTACTGGTGAGAAAACGCCGTCAAGCTGTATTATCACTACCTAAGCTACTATGAGTTTTTACTCTAAACATACAGATACTATATCTTCCTTTAGAGAAAGAAAAAATCCCAGGCTTAGGTGGTTCCACTTGAAAAACCTAGAAAGACGACCTAGACCTATTGAAAACTTTTGAATATGTAATGCTTCGTGCAATGTAAGTGGGGTAACCTGTTTGTACGCTGTGCAAGCATTCAGAGAAAACCACCTTTCTGGCTTGGGCTTTGTCATGAAAAAGCACCAAGACTGGCACCGGCTCATAGAAAAGGGCGAAGAGGTGTTAGTGTTAGATCGTCTAATACATAGGTCGACCACAGATTTTGCCCTAGTCTAAGCCTCTCCTGGGAGGTCTCGAATATCAGTGCAGATTCACGTTGTAATAGCTCACATAGCCTAGCATTACTACTAGTGCCCAAGTTGTACCTGCCTGTTTTAAGTCTGATTTTGATTCCGCGTACCCAGTAGTCGTCGAGATGATCGGAAGGCTGGAGATCTGAGTTTGTCAATGAGGTTTTCCTTATGTCATAGACACTATATAACGACCCACTGGCTGTACCTGTTTGCAACTTCGACGGGACCATCGGGCCAGTTGAACCTTAGCTTATAAAGGAAATGAAGTCTTGGCGTCAAGGGTTAGAGGTATCTTTTAGAATGTCGTGCGTTGTCACAGAATAAATCCTCCGACCCTCCTAGCGCAGCCCAAGTATTATTTGACCTAGGAGCCCACGTTTCCCGACTCTCACCGCAATGCCCGACATAACGACAGACCACGCCGCGGCGAAGCCCTTTTCGAGATGACTGCTGCCGCTTCCGATGTTCGAGATCCTCACCAAAATGGCCCCGAGTCAAGCACCGACTTCTTTTCACACGATGAGTCGCCTTGGACATCAGACTGTCACAACCATCCGCGGCAGTGGAGACGCGCGAGGAAAATCTATGATACAAGCTTGGTTATCTTTCTTGAGTTTTACACGTACGAAGAAATGTCTATACTTTTACTTTACCCACGCTAATGCTGTGTTATGCAGGACTACTATAAGCACCGGAGGGGCAAGTCTACTGACTATATATTCGTAGTAAAGCCAATGCTAACCCTCATAAAAAGACACCTGTTGCTGCGCGTGTACACGAGGACCTTGGCGTCAGCCACGTCTTTGCAACGTTTCTATTCGTTTCAACGTACGATGACATCCCTCCCGCCACGATACGCACTGTCTCCTGACGTGAAGTTCTAGCTATCTCATCGGACAGGCAGTCGGCGGAGTTTTCCTCCCTCCGTGGACGGAGTCCTTCGGCCGCAAGAAGCCTTACATCTTCAGTACCGCAGTCTACAGCATGTCGTGCATCATGGTCGCCGCATGGCCCACGATCCCCGGGATCGTCATTGGACGCGTCGTGGGCGGGTTCCTCTCCGCCATCCCAACCATTGTAGCTGCGGGGAGCATTGAAGATTTGTGGGATACCCAGGAGCGGGTCTGGTGGGTGTTTTACTGGGCAATGGTAGCCAACATTGGACTACTGGCTGGAGGTGCCATCAGCGATTTGATCATGTCTTATGTTCATTGGTATAGTTGGCCCCGTCCCCTCTCTAAGCAGACTTTCCTCGCAACTTAACTGATAAGCTGCTCCTATTAGGACATGGGTATTCTACGTAGCAGCAATAGTCAACGGCTGCTTGAGTATTATTTTCTTGACGATCAAGGAGTCGCGGCCCTCTGTTGTGCTGGCCCAGCAGGCGCGTTCCAACATTGAGCGTACGGGCAGCGGCAGCAACAGCTACAGAACTGAGCCGAAACGCACCCCCATTCGCGAGAAACTCGACATCATCCGGCCGCTGCGATTTCTCTTCACTGAGCCAATTGTCTTCCTCGTATCGTTCATCAGCGCGATCGCGTTCGGCCTAATCTACCTGTTCACTGAAGTCTTACCTATTGTCTATGTCTCCCTAGGCCTTGACGGCGGATGGAGGAACACGCCCTTCATCGCCCTAGCTATTGGTATTGTAGCTAGTGGGCTCACGCGTATCTATGACGCCCGAAACCTCACCTCCCAGTCCGCCAAGGGACCTATCACCCCAGAGTCAAAGCTCGCCGGCTTTGTTATTGGGGCACCCCTGCTAGCTGCTGGCCTCTGGTGCTTTGCCTGGACAATTCCGCCAAGCGTATTCGTCCACTGGGCTGCACCAACAGTAGCCCTTGTGCCCATCGGCTACGCAGTGAACGAATACGACTACGTACTAGCCGGGTACCTTACAGACTGCTACCAGACATATACTGCAAGCGCATTCGCAGCACTAGGGCTCACGCGCGCATTACTATGCGCAACATTCCCACTAATTGGGAATATCTTATTTCACTCAGTCAGCCCAAATAAAGCAATATCTATCTTTGCTACATTAGCAACGCTGCTTTGTCTAGTACCCCCTCTGCTGCTGCGTTACGGACGTTGGCTGAGGGCGAGGAGTCCAGTTGTGGACATATAAAAGTTTTGTAATTAGATGTAGAGGATTGCATAAGCGGTCTGATCTACTTCGGCTGATACAGATATCATAATATATATGTGCTGATAAGAGCCTTATACTAATGCAGCCCCTAACCGCCGCTAAGACACCACGACTACTACTGCTTGGAATGCCTAGGTGCTAGCTAGCTTTGTTATTAAAATCTGCCTGAAGAGATAGTACTAGAGTATTAGATTCTTAAGGTTTTATAAGATTTTAGATACACTGCTGAGGAGGATGTAATAATATCCCTAGGCTAAGGGGTAGGATGCCTATAGATTGATCAGTAGGCCCTTAGTAAGAGTTTAGCCTAGCTATTAGTTATTAAGTATATATATATATATATATATATAGAAAATCTCTTATGTTAGAGTAACTAGCTAGAAGTAATTAAGTTAAATTCTATATCATTATAGATCTCTATTATTATAGTATTTATCTATTACCTTTCTTGGCTCTACCTTCTGAGTAAATCTCTTATAATTATTTAACTTTGATTTTCCTAGAGAGAGCTTAGCTAGTAATAAATAATTTATTATAACTATTATTATAATTAATAAGAGCTTTAGTAATTACTTATTAACTTATTAACACCTAATAGAAGCTAGCTTTAAGCTTATTATTATTCAACTTAACTTTAATTAATCTCTTAGATCTTTTTATATTAATACTTAAGCTAATATAGATAATATAAAAGTAAAATACTTTATTTATATAATTACTTATCAATTAGTGAATAATACTTTAAAAATAATATAAATACCTTTTACTATATATATATATATATATAGTATTTTATTAAAAAGTAGTATACCTAAGTAAGTATTAAACTAGTTAGTAATAATATAAGTAAGTAATATATTATAAAAGATATTTATTATAATACCTATTATTGTGTGACTAATTAGTATTATTAGGTATAACTCTAATAATATAGCAGTAGAAGAACTATAATTCTACTATAACCCTACCTATAGGTTTTACTATAATCTCTACTATAAGTAGGCTAGTTATAACCTACCCTTTTAACTAAGTAGCTTATAATAGTTATACTTCTTTTTTATATATAATACTACAATAGTCGTTATCTTTATTATTTATTATTTATCTATTGATATATATAGTATACTATATTATAACCTTTTATAATACTATAATACTAATACTAATTAATAACTAACTTTATAGTTATTATTATTACAAGAAATTATAAATTAGTAAGGTTTTTTAAAAGAGGTTATAGATTACTTTAATTTAGCTTATATCTTCTATTTAAAGTAAAGATCTATAGTATTACTTATTATTAACTTTAGGTTATAATACCTTTTACTAAGTAAAAAGCTTTCTATTAACTAGGTTATTACCTAACTATTACTAATTATTTCTAGCTTAATTTTATAATATATTCTCTTAATAACTTATAGTATACTAAAATATATAATTATCTTATAGATCTAATAACTTATAATATAAGAAGTTAACTCTTAATTATAAAGAATATCTTACTTTATATATTACTATTTAAGTAAGCCTTTATAGCTATTACTACTATTAAAGTAGGAAAGAAATTAATATTAAAGAAATACCTAGTTTATATTAACTTTTTTACTCTTTTCTATTTCATAATAATTAAAGAGTACTTGGATAATTATAAAGAGTTTTTTACCTTTTTATAATAACCTTTTCTTTATAAAAATAAGCTAAAGAAATACTTAATTAATTATATAATTACTTTTAAATACTTACTTTAAAATACTAAAGTGTATCTAGTTAATTATTTTATTTTACTCTCTTTTTAATATTAAAAGTACCTAAAGAGTACTTAGTTAATTATATATATATACTACTTTTCTTTTTTATTAGACTATTAATATTATTAGTAGTAATCTCTCTAATAAATATATATACTCTAGCTTATTAGAGGAAATACCTATATTTAAGAGATTATTAAGCTAATAAAGAATAGTTATAATAGCTTTACTTAAGATAAGTAGTAGTAATACTATAGATACTATAAGATATAATTTAATTACTATAAGTAGTATATAAAAAGAAGTATTAATTATTCTTAATATAAACCTATTTAAGTAATACCTATTATTTATTAAAGCTTTTACTTAAAGTAAATATTATATTGTAAATATGAATAATAATATATTATAAAGAAAAGGCTTTTAAGCTATAATAGTCTTCTTTATATATTAATATAAAAGAAATAATAACTATAAATAAGAGCTTTAAGACTACTTATAGAACTACTTTAAAAACTAGTTTCTAAATAACTTTATAGCTATTAATATTATTCTTATTAACTGATTCTAAGTACTTATTATTAAATAAGGTATTTAGATTTTATATAAGTATATATCTTATATTATAATAAGAATCTATAATTTTACTTAATAAGAGAAATATAAAATATAAAATAAGAAAATAATTATAGTAACTTAAAAGCTTTATAAAAATATTACTTAGTAATTATAGAATTATAACTTTATAAGAAGTATTACTAATAACTATAGTAATAGCTTAGTATTAGTAGTAACTTCTATTACTAAGTAATAGTCTTTATCTCTAGTACTATAGAGTATATCATAAGAGTATAATTAACTTATAAGCTAGTCTTTATAGTAAATATTTATGAATAACTTAAATTTTAAGTTACTATTTGTAGAGAAAAGATATTAATATAATATATTATATTAACCTATAGTTAAGGTATGTATTATTTAATACTTAGCTATATATTTACTAGACTTATTAATAAGTAATAGCCTTAATTTATAGTAAGTAATAAACCTTATAAACTTATACTTTAATAATACCTCTATAAAGTTTAGAAATAAGTAATATAAGATAATAAATACTAAGTTATCTTTCTTCTTTAACTTATATATAACTATAAGTATTTATAATAACTAATATTTTATTATTATTAAGGTTATACTTATTACTAAACTATAAAAGAATTATGACTTTACTTATTATAAGTTTAAAGATAATCTTAAGATATTAATTATAAAATTTAAGATATACTTTTAAGAATAAAAGGTTTATAATACTTATATTATAAAGCTCTATTAGCTAAGTTTTATATTAATTATAAGTAAAAGTTATAATAAGGGTAAGCTAGAGATTCTTAACTTTCTAATTAATAAAGTTATATTACTTATTAAAATAATAAAATAATAAAAACTCTTTAGTAATAAGAAGTATTATAATACTTTTATTATATATTACTAGAGTATTACTAAGTATATATTAGCTTTTATTAACTTATTAGTAGGCTATAATACTTTTTATATATAGCTATATAATATAATAAGTAATACTATAGTAATATATAAATCTAAGGCTTAGTTTATTGCTAAACATTCTCTATAAAGCTATAAGTAATACTAAGTTAATTAGAAGTATAATAGCTATAATAACTATTACTAGTAATAATAACTATATAATAATTTATATATATACTTATTTTATAATGGAAGTAACTTTATAAATAAGAAATACTTTATTTATAATAAGCTTAGCTATTAGTTAATAAAATATAATAATAATAACTATAGGTAGTTTTTTTAAATACTTTAAGTTTCAATACTTTAATAATTTCCTATAGACTTTTACCTTGTTTCTTATTAATTATAAAAGTAATAAGCTTAATAAGACTAATAAGTACTATAGGGTATTTTACACTATGGTTAAAGTAAGGTCCAAGTTAGTAGTTACTCTAACTTATAGGGTATTTATAATACATTAGATCATTAAGATATAGCACAGGTCAGAGGTACTTTTAAAGGGTTAAACGTACTGTGATTATACTATATATTAGATAAACTATTCTAAGCAGCCTATAGTAGTTAACAACGTTTAAACTACATAGAATAAGGCTAATAAGAGTAATGATAATAAATACTAAGCAGATAATAAAGATAGTCTTCTTAATAATATTACTTTTTTTATATTATTAGCTTTTTATAGTAAAAAGATAGTAAATAGTTAAAACTTTATACCTATTTATATAATTAAGTTACTTTTTTTATATTTACTTATTAAGATCTTATTACTTTAAAACTTAATAAAAGTAATAGAAAGAGTAATAATATCTTTACTTTTAAAAACTAATACTTTACTATTACTTTTTAAGGTATTATACCTAGTACTAAAATAGCTTATATATTAACTACTAGCTACCAATAATATAAGCCTTTTAATAAGTATCTTATTATAGATTTACTAATAGATATATTATATATTAATAAGATAAGTATTTAATTTAGTAATAGTAAAAGCTTTAAATCTCTTAATATTATTATTATACCTATCTTATTAAATACTTTTACTTTTTATATAATAACCTTAAATACTGTCTTCTTTCTTTACTTAAAAGATATAGATACCTATATAGTATAGTTTAGTAATCTTACTAACTAGCTTATTAAAAGTAATATTATTATATTTAATATATATAAATAAGATTATATATAAATACTTTTGGTACTATTTAAATAAAGTCTAATAAACTATTATTTAATTAATATAAAGTTAAAATAGATATATTGGTAATTTAGCTACCTATCTATTAAAAAGCTTTATAAGATATTCTACTATACTAGCTATAAAGTGGTAATCTTATTACTTAAAGAAATTAATAAGTTTTACTATTATAACTAGGTAAATTTAAACTTTTTAAAAGATTTTAATTTACTCTTTATAATAACTATAAGTTTAACTATAAGGTTTTTATTAATATTATTTATCTTAGTAATAATAAACTAGATTTTGATATTATTAATAGTATTATTATATTATTTATAGCTTATTTTTAATAATCTATTACTATTAAATATATATAAAAAGCTCTTTATATATACTGGATTGATATATATTTTAAACTATTAGATTAAATTATTACTAGTACTAGTTTTAACTTTTATATAATAAACTTTGAATATGTTATATATATATTATCTATTTAAGTTAAAGAGGGCTTAATTAGGACTTATAATAGTATTAATACGGTTAAATAGTATTATATAGTACTATAATATATATATACTATTATTTAAGCTAAAATGGATATTAACTTTAAAGTTATATTATAATATATAGTAAAGGTACTTAATAATACTACTAGCTTAAATAGTCTTATACCTATACGTTTTATCTTTAGTACTTACTTATAAATTTCTAATACCTTACTACCTCTAGCTAATACTTAATAGTATAGTAAAGCTATATATAAGGTAGTAAAAAAGATATAATAACTTTATACTAAAAGATAAGTAAGTAAGATACTTATAGCTTATGAGAACCTTAATATTACTTCTATTATATTATTACTATTATAGTCTCTTATTTATATATAGTAAGAGAAATATAACTGATAAGACTTATATTATCTTATTATTTTTAATAATATTACTTATAGTATAGAGATACTTTATAACTTATATAACTTTTATATTATTATTATTAAGCTCTTTTATTTTTTAGATGATAATAAGCCTATAGAAATAGCTGTCTTATAAGTATAAAATACTATAATAGTTCTCTTATAACTACAAAATAAGAAAGTTTATAAATCTATTATTATTAACCTAGACCTATTATGAAAGACTTTTATATATAGACTATATAACTAACTAAGAAAGTATCTTTTTTTAACCTTCTTTATAGGTGTTTCTTGATAAATCTAATTTACTATAGATATCTTTTTAATTACTGAAGAAAAAGCTAATCTTATACTTACTATTAACCTATATAAGAAAGATATTATTATAATATCTAATAAGCTCTTTAAAATATCTAATAAGGTTAAAATTAATAACCTTATTACTTATAATATCTTTTATATTATCTTCTTTACTAAATAAAAGTATAATTACATATAAATCTTTAAGTTATAATTAGTTTATAAAGTTAAGAATAAGACTAAGAAATCTTAAAAAAACAGCTATCTTATTATCTAGAGATATACTAATAATAGTAAAAATACTATTCTTATGTAGTTGCTAATAATCCAATATGTGTTATAATAAATTATTTTTATTATTATATTAACTTTACTATACTAAGACTTACAGCTTTAGCTTTAAGATATTATTTAAGCTAAAAGTTAGTTTATTACTAACTTTAACTATATAATACTTATATATTTACCTATTAAAATATATTATCTTTATCTTATAAATACTATTATAGTTATTGTTAAGTTACTTTATAGTATTTCTAAGGTAGATACCTATTAGTAAGTAATATATAATAACTACTATAAAGAGAATCTCTAGATAGATATATTAATCTTTAACTCCTATTTACTTATATTTACTTAAGAAAATACTAATTATAAGATTATTAATCCATAGATTAATAATACTATTAGATTATTAAATTAAGCTTTTATTAATTATAAGAAGATTAAGCTTATAAAAGCTACTTTTATAGTAAAACTTAAGTAATAACTTATTATTTATAACTCTATTATATTTGATAATAATATCTTATTACTTATTACTAATAGTAAGATCAAACTTTATTAAAAGAGTTAAGATAAGAAGCTATAGCTTATTAACTACTTATTACTAGAGGCTTAATAATAGTATATTAAGTAATAAGCTTATAAAGTATATATTACCCTAATTTACTAGCTTAAGGCTTACTTTAACTACTTTAATACTATATAATACTAATTACCTATAGTAAATAAGATTAAAGATCTTAATTATTAAGTTAAGTAATAAATAAATAACCTTAACTATATATTATAGTTTTTATTTATTAAGTTAATAACTATAAAGCTTTTTATCTTTATTAATAAATCCTTTATTAATAATAATAACTTAATATTATAACTAAGATTCACTATTATTATTGATAAGTAAGATATTAATAAAATAATATTATAATTACAAAGTAATAGTAATTACTTTTAAATTTAAAGTAATATTATCTATTTTAATTTAATAAAGTATAAAAGAGTTACCTATAGTATACTTATCTCTAAGATATATATAATAGTTACTAGTATTAATATAGCTTATATAATTAGTATAATACTTATAATAGTAATTAATTAGCTAAAAATACTATAGATCTCTATAGTTATCTATACTAACTTATACTTATTATATAAGTATTTTATAAAGCATAGTACTATAAAAAAGGTATCTTATAATAGATATTATAGCTCTTTAATAGTTATATAAGTAATAAAAAATCTATAAGATATAGTAGATCTATAGTAAAAATAACCTAGCGAATAGATTTATAAAGTTATTATTAAATACTATATTAATTAGTCTTATTAGTAATAAATTAATAGATATATGAATAAATAAATAAATAATATATATAAAATAAGTTATATAATAATAAGTTATTAGATATTCTTATTTCTTTTATTTTATTATATTTTTAAGCCTTTTAAGCTACTATATTTATTAAGTACTTTTACCATAAAAGAAAGTTATTAGTACTATAATACTTATTATTATAGAACTAATTAGTATTATTAAGCTTAACTTTAATAATATAGTAGTAAAAGAACTATAATTCTATTCTAACCCTACTTATAGGTTTTACTATAGTCTCTACTATAGGTAGGCTGGTTATAACCTACCCTTTTAACTAAGCAGCCTATAATAGTTATACTTTTTCTTTATATATAATACTACTATAGTCTTTACTTTAATTACTTATTATTTACCTATTAATATATATAATATACTATATTATAACCTCTTATAATACTAATAGTATTAAAAGGCTATTTGTTAGTAAGCAAGGCGAAAGGGGTCTGGTGATAACCAGCGGGCGACGAATAAGGGGTCTCAAAAAGGGTTAATTATGCGTGAAGAAATGTAACTATCAAGAGGGCCGCTAGGTTGAGCTGGCGGTGAAAATGGCTGCTGCGGGTGGGCCTGCGGACGAGCTCGGACCGGTCTCACGTGACCGGTGGGATTGGAGTTAGCAGGTAACTCTGATGGATCCTGATGATGGGCTGGTATTGTAACACTGGTAACTCTTTATTGTAGCCAAATAGTCACCAGCCAGCCCTTGGTCCAAAAAGCTCAAAAACGCAATAAAAATCTAAATTGCAAAGTATTTAACTTCTTGCTGCTGATGTAATATCTGTATGTTATGTGTGTGAAACCTATCTATTTATCTATAACTTTATCTGCCTAGTGCTAATAAGCTCCTCTAGTGCCTTGTTTGGTGATGACTTTGTGAAGCTATTAGCCAGGTTATCTATACTGTGGATCTATTGTATCTTGTGAATCTCGCAGCGTTTGTATGACTGTTGAAGAGCTATGATATCTATTATGAGTTGCTTTTCCTTTGTGGTGCTAAGTTTTACCAAATACTTATATAGCAAGTATGAATTAGTATATATGGTTGTGGGGATCTAAGGAACCTTGAGGCGGTTAGAGACCATTGCTAGCGTGGTCCTGATTGCGTGGGCTATGTCAGCTCTGGTGACCATTGCATATATCTTAGAGGCAAGTATGCTGCGGGTGATTCTTTTGTACTTTGTGGAGCTGAAATAGATGATATTGCCTATAAGGTTAAAAGCGGTATCTCTGCTAGTAGATGGGTGCTCTTTGTTGTTACTAGACTTATTAGTAAGTATAATAATAAAGCTGAGTTATGATGTTAAATTGCTATTGTTTGTAAAAGAGCTGTTAATAAATATGAAGAGTTTGGCACTAGTAAGATCTAGCGGTTGAAATTACAGCCCGCGGTCAAGGTTATCTATCTACTACTTAACCTACTGGTTGAGATCTTTGATTTTAGCTGGGCTAGGTGACTGGTGCTAAGCAGTAATTAAATAGTTAAAGGCTGCTTCTAGTTGGTAAATAGAGGCAATGTATGCGCCTCAGGTGCGCTGCTTGATGTACTGCTGCTTTGTGTTGGGCGCGCTGGGGTTAACTAATCATAGCTTCTTGCTTTAGTCCTTTTAGCAAAGGGTTATCTTACTATTATTACTAAGGGTTAATACGCTGCTGTTGAAAGTGATAGGCTTGTTAACTTTAAGAAGTTGCTTAGGTTTAGCTATAAAAGTGGCTTCTTTTAGCGCGCGGTTTTTGCGGTTAGAGAACGATTTATCTATAAGGCTAATGGTGTTGTCTGTTTGCATACCTATTATCACAAAGTTATTGTTTTCAGGCGCTGAAATAAGCAGGTAAGGGTTAAAAGTAGATAAATCTATCTAGAGGCTCTTTCTATGGTAGTTATTATACATAGCTTACTAATAAGTACCTGCCTCTAGTATGCTATAGAGTAGCCGTTTAACCTCTATAATCACATCTGTTGCATAGAGATAGTGAATTTCAAGGGGAAGTCAGGTGAGGATAGTGTGTACTAATTTAGTTGCTGACTAGGTATATGCTTGCGTTATATTGTGTAACTAGAGGATGTAACCCTGTTACAAAAGTGATGGTGTAATAGAGAGTATTACTTACTAGGCTATTTGTTAGATAGTTGGTGACTGGGTTAAAATCGCGGCTTTGCTGTTATCTGTGTAACCTTGGATAACTAGTTGCGATTTCTTGTAGGGCTGCTTGTTTTTGCCCTTGACCTTGCGTACTAATCGCGACTTGAAAATCCATATCCCGCTGTGCTTTTGCTTGTTATATTTAACGATGAAAAACACGCTGTGGTCTATAAGTCCTTGGATTTTGCTGGTATCTGACTGTTTGAATGGCTTGCTAGGCGTGGTTATTACGCCCTTCTTGTGTAGCTTAATTGCTAGTGCGTAGTTAGTATCCTCTTTTGTAGTAAAAACGCAGTTAATTATAAGGACTGTGGGCGTGACTTCTGCGGTGAAAATTTGAGCTGGATTCTTCCTCAGTCAGCCTAGGCCTCTTCTTGCTAGTAGCGGCTGCGTGGTGACTATGATAGAGTTATGTTTAATTAGAGTATTTGTAGGTGCCTCTGCTGCGGTAGTTACTAGCGGTCTGGGTTACATGTGGTTAATAGGGTCCTCTACCTTGGATGGGTTATGCTATAGCTTAATAGTAGTGATAGAGAATTAGTATAGTCCCCGCGGGGTTTTAATAGTGCTGCTGGTGCTGTTATTGGTGGTTAATTAGTAGGGTCCTTTCTAACCTTTACCTTAGTAGTATATTCTAACAAGCAATTGTAGAGAGAGGGCTGCACTTGTTATAGTATTAGGTCTATTATATGTTGTGAGCGCCTTATTAACCTACCTTTTTATGTAGATGTTATAAATCTCCTCTATTGCCTTTTATATAGCTTCTATGCGCTGCAGGGTTAAGGGTAATAGGGCTGAGTTATTATTAATGCGAGGGTATATACTAAAGACTAATAGCGTAGGGACAAGGCTATCAGGGCCTGCGGTATTATTAATCGCTTTTACAGCAAGTTATAGGGTGACTTTAGGTTTAGCCTCTGACTCTGCGCGGACTATCTTGTATGCTTGGCGTAGTGTTGCGTGGTACTGTTTAACTTTGCTGATGCTGTGATGGGCCTTAATAGGGACCTCTTTTATTTTAATGGATAGTGTGCAGGCGGCGCGCTTGAATTCAGCTGCGTGAAAATTCAGCCTAGCGTCTATAATAATCTAGTCTAGAGAGCTGAGATATATATCAATCTAGCACATATATAGTGCTTCCTATATATGCTCTGCGGTGATAGAGCGTAAAAATCGCGCTGCGTTAAAGGAGGTTATACTATTGATAACATAGAGTACTAGTTTATTACTATCTAAGTATATCACGTCAACAAAGACCTTATAGTTAAAGTTATAGTTATCATAGAGGGTGAACTTAAACCTTCTAGGAGCCTTTGAATTTAGCTAGTAATACTAGTAAAATTTATTGATCTCTTTAATGTTTGAGATTGCTGTTGTGTGGCTAGCTTGCTAGAGCACTTTATATAGTTAATAGATTGAGGGGTAACTGAATTAGTGATGTATTTGCTATAGCTCTATATCAGTAAGATGGTGTTGCGCTATGCTGCGCTCTGGCTACTCTAAAAGTATCCATAGGTAGCTTTATTTATATACCACTAGTACTATAGTTATACCTTTAATAATTATATTGGCAAGGTTATTAAATCACATGCTATTAGAGTCTATATCTTTGAGGTATAAAAGAAATAGGGTGCTAGAGGTTATTATATGGAAAGTAAGCTTACTAATAGGGGTAGGTATAGTAATAGCTCTAAGAGAGTTAAATAAATTACTACTACTAAATTTAATACCTACTTTGCTAGCGCGGCTCATATCTAGTGGTAATTCTGTGCTGAGGTACTTATAAAGGGCTGTATATTGTTAGTAGCCTGTAGTTAATACTTAGGCTACCCTGGTATCTAGTATGATGCCCTGAAAGGTTGCGGTGGAGTATTGGTTGTTAAGTATAAAGACTTTACCTAACCCTTGCTCTTGGCTGGGGTCTTGTGTGAAAGGGTCTTCTTTTGTTAAAGTGTGTAAAGTAGCTTGGTTGTGTAGTTATGTGTAGACCTTCTGGCTGTTGATGCTTTCTTTGCTGAAAAATGCTGTAGATGTGAAGAAAGTTGCATCCTTAAAGAGCTCTTTGCTATTATCTAGTATATACTTGTTATTAATTGTATTGCTAAGAGAGTTAGGCTCTTTACCCTTGTAGTTAAGAAGGTATTGTTTGAATCTTTTGGTGAAGTAGCTTCTTTAGAGCTGCTTATAAGAGGTATCTCTTTTCTCTTTTAAGTGCGTTATTAACTAACATCCTTTCTTGTTATAAACAAAGCACTTTTTTGCTTAAAATATGCTACTTCACAGGCGGTCGCTTTAGGGCCTTGGACCATACCCTTGTTATAGTAGGCAACTGCTACGTCAGCTATTATAGTAGCGGTTAGTGAAGTGCTGCTAGTCTGGCTTAGGCGGTCCTTCCATAAGGTACTGTACTTTTTGCTTGTATATAGCTGCTGCGTTGCTTATGCCATTTCTTAACTGTGTACAAAGTGCATTGTAAGTCGCGGGTGGATTAAGCAGGGCAGCCACACACTTAGGTATGCCCTAGTAATAAGCAAGTAGAGTGTTACAATAGTCACTATTAGCAGGCATGCCTTGCTGCATTATGGCTCTGACTAGCTTTATGACTTTCTTAATAAGTAAGTCTAGTACTTTAACTCTTATTTTGCTAGGTGATTTGTAGGTAACTTGCTTATAACTGAGCCTTTGTAACTCTATATTATGCGCGCGGTAGACTTTATCCCCTTTAAACTGTGATTTAATATTTACTATAAGTATATTAAAACTGATAGTATAGTTATAGAGGTTATTAGTGTAATACTCCTATATACTACTAGTAAGTATGAATAAGATAGTAGACCTATAGTGGTTGCTAGAGATACCAACCCTTACACAGAGGTCATAAAAAATTAGAAGCTTTAAGTTAAGAGTCTTATAGTTACTGCTACTGTATTTTAATATTAAATTGTCTAAATATAGCTTGATGAGGTTGGTTAATTAATAAGTAGTTAGCCTATTAGTTAGAGGAGCAGTTATGCTTGGTAACTACCTCTTGACTATGGTAGTAGTTATAAGCAAACTTAGCATAAGAGAGGTTTTATTAGTTTGCCTTTTAAATAAGGGAGGTTTAAATAAGGGGTTGCCATATGAGGTATGTTGTTAATAATCTAACTTATTGCATAACTTATGTAAAAAGTCTATACTTTTGCAGCTGTTGCATACCTTGTTAATTAACAGCAAGAGAGTAGCTTGTAGGATTTATTTAATATTTTATATAAAGTCTAGGTTGTTAAGGTAGTTGCAAAAGACCTTATACTTAGCCTCTATTTTACATATTATCTTATTATTCTACCTTAGGAAGTACTTGTTATTAACTAGCTTCTTTAACCTTATACTAATAGTGCTTTTGATAGGCTCTTTTGTAACCTATATACTATAGCTGATGATAAAGTTATAGAAGGTGGTTGTAACTGCCCTTAAAGTAGTGTTAAAATCTGCATTAGACTAATCTTTGAATTTATTATAGACTTGTTACTACAAGTCTCCACTATAGTAGCCTTACTCTTTATACTTGGTTAAGTGGTATGGGATAATTATATCTAGTAATTTAATATAGTTAGAGGGTAGGCCGCCCTCTAAGATTTTATCTAAGTACTTAATACCCTAAATTAATAGGTTAATAAACTTGTGGTATCTCTTAGGTATGGGTTTGTGATACCCATGCGCTGCGCTGGTTGCGCGCTTGCTCGCGTGCTCTTTAGCAGCCTTGGAGGCGCGCTCCGCGGCAGTTGCTTCTTCTTGCGTCATTGTAGTTGCCCTCTGTTGGCCTGACGACCTCTTGAACACGGGCGTTTCTTCCAGCGGACCAGAAGGCGTATATGTATATTAGAGGGATTACTGCCGTAGTATAGGCAACTGCTTGGTTGATAGGGTCTTGCTTGCTTTCTTTGCTAATGACTTGGTGGCGGTATTGCTTGTTGATGTAGGCCTTCCTCCTTCACGCTGAACTTGCTGCTTGTTGAAAAGAGCCTTTTGTGTGGTCTTGTTATGACTCTTGTTACTTATTAAAAAGAGCCTTCTTTGCGCGGGCTTCCTCAGCGTCAGTTGCTTAAGGGCAATTAGAGGTGTATTTTAAGCAAGAAAAAGAGTATAAAAAGGAGAGTTAGAAAGAGAGAAGGAGTAAAAAAAATCATAGAAGTTAGAGAAGGGGAAGGGGGGTCTATTATACTCCTGTGGGCCTGTTAGACTGTTAGGTTGTTTAACAGCCTGGTGGAGTTACTTTTTAGGCAACCGCAACAATAGTTATAAGTCTGAAGTCAAAGTGATAAAAAGGTGAAGTTAATGAGGTTGTATCAAAGTGGTTGATAGTGGGTTATTGACGGTTGTTTAGTATACAAAGTATAGGACTTTGCGGTCTTATAATCTAACAATTTTTTAGTAAAAAATTAGTATCTTACGGGTTGCGGCTTCTTATAATGTAACAAAGTTAACTTGCGCAAATCAAGCTTGTGTACTTATGGTGCCCTTTTTGGGGGTGCCGTAAGTCTGCTGTAACAGTATTCCAAGCTGGTTATCTGTATGGGAGAAAGCACAGAACTGTCCTACTGCTACTATAGGGTTCAGAGTAGTTCTGCCTCTTCTTGACTAGCCTTGCTGATCTGTGGTATTTGCAATAGTGGTTCAACCACTGATTAGTGTTGGTAAGTAAGGCAAAAGGGGTCTGGTGATAACTAGCGGGCGATGAATAAGGGGTCTCAAAAAGGGTTAATTATGCGTGAAGAAATATAACTATCAAGAGGGCCGCTAGGTTGAGCTGGCGGTGAAAATGGCTGCTGCGGGTGGGCCCGCGGACGAGCTTGGACTGGTCTCACGTGACCGGTGGGATCGGAGTTAGCGGGTAACTCCGATGGATCCTGACGATGGGCTGGCATCGCGACACTATTATATTAAATAAGCTCTTATAAAGATAACTCTATTACTATAAATATAATAGTAAAATATTAGAGGTATACATAAAGAGCTAGTTTTATAATTATAAATAAATAGTAGCTTAAGTCTATTTATCTAAAGCTAGAGAGAGAAGTAGATTTCTTATAGGTTATATATACTAGTTATATAGATATATATATATATATAAAGTAAGTTTATATACTTAGCTAATTAATATAATAGGTATAGCTTAGTTATTACTATTATAATATAGGCTTATAATATGTATCTTACCCTCTCTACTAACTTATAAAATAAATAATAAGCCTTTAGCTATTTTATAATTCCTTTTTTCTTTTTTATTCTTTATTAACTTTTATTATAAAACTATAAGGTTTTAAATTATATAATACTTATATTTCTTATAAATCTCTTATTAATTACTATTTCTTTATAATAAAGAGATTGATCTAAGATACCTATAAGCTATTTCTTTTCTTATTATTATAATTTATATATGGATATATACCTTATTTCAATTTAGTTAATTACTAATAAGAATTTTAATATTTTATAATTTCTAACTTTAAAAATAACAATTTTAATAATCTCTTCTTTTTTAATCTTATTTCTTTTATAAGTTATTATTTCTTATAAATATTATACTTATAAGTTAACTTCTTTATATAAAATAATATCTTTCTTTTTTAGTATTTCTAATATTTATTAACTTATTTACAGCTAAAGGTAAGCTAAAGCCTAAGTTTATTACTTATTTTGTTAAATATTAATAATATAAACTATCTCTTATTTTAAATAAGCTTCATTTCTTATCTTACTTTTTATATACTTATTATCTTATACTTAATGACAATATTAACTTTTACTAGAAAGATCTATTTTCTTATAATACTTAATACCTTTATTATATTTAAAATAATTATATATACCCTTTTAATATAAGCTTTTATATATTTATAATATTACTATTATATATTAATATTATAGCTATAAATGTTTAAGAGCCTTGTAGCTTTTCATATTAATATAGTTATTATTATTATTACTCTTAAGATAATTAATACTAAGATCTTTAATATTAAAAAGCTTATAAGTAATCTTTTTTTTATATATAGATTATATATAAAATATTTACTAAGTTCTTTTATTAGGATATAGCTTATTACTTTCATTACTTTTTTTATACTTATTACTACTAGTATTACTTTTACTTATATAGTTCTTATTATAAATAAGCTTATATTTACTTAAGTAAAATACTTAATAATAACTTAAAAAAGTATTATTCTTTTCTTATTATTAATAAGTTATCTTTATAATTCTTATATATAGCTTTTTAATTAATTTCTCTTTTGATTTATTAACTTTATTTATACTAACAATATAGTTTTATATTTATTACTTTTATTAAATCCTTAAGCTTCTTAGTAATAGAAGGTCTTTTATCTTTTACATTATACATATATATCTTATATATTATTATTATTCTTAATTACCTTATAAAACTAGTATTATTCTTAGCCATAGCTCTTTAAAAAGAGATCTATTACTTTACTTTATTTTTCATTATTCTATATATCTTCTTTATATATATATAATATCTTTATTACTTATAAATATAGAATTATATTTTTATTTATATATCGATTTAACTTGATTATTTTAGATTACTATAAATTACTTAGAATAGTTTATTTAATATATAGTATAGTTATAATATATTTAACCTTTTAAAAGTATCTTTAACATATACTATACCTTAATAATTTAATATATCATTAAAACCTAATAAGTTAAAGTAACTATTAACTTAGATCTTACTTTAAATATAGTATAAATTATCCTATAGTACTCATCTATTAGTATAGCTTAATAATAGTAGTTAGCTATAGCTAGAGAAGAGCTATAGCTTAATATACTAATAACTATAGTACTATTAAACCTACTCTTAAGATTATAATAGCTTTAGAGCTACTAAATAGGAAAGTAACTAACTTACTAGCTATATAATAACTCTCTTAAAGTCTACTAAGGTTATTAAAAACCTTAAGTCTTTAAGTTATATAGAAATAGCTTTCTCGAGTAATCTTACTAGCTATAACTAGATATTAGAAATATATTATTATAACCTAATAAGTTATAGGTAAGATAGTCTTACTAGCTAGTAGGAAGTATAGGTAGCATAGCCTTTATATAGATATGAGAGAGTAGTAAGATAGATAACTCCCTTGGAATAAAAGAACTATAATATAAGTTATATAGTTAGACTAAGTACCGTATATAAGGTAGTAAGTACTTAGTACTAAGAGTAAGTACTTAATAAACTTATAGTAGTATTTATAACTAATAGAATTAATAAGATTATAATATAAGATATTAAGATAAACTTATATATAAGATAGACTTAGATATACTTAAGAATAAACTTCTATAGTTCTTTAGTAATTAACTTATAATATATTTTTAGATACCTTTTACTTTTTTAATATCTACTTATCTTTATAATAATCTCTTCAAGCTATATAAGCTACTAGCCTATTAATTACCTAACTTATTACTAAGTAACTAATAGATTAGTAAGATAATATAACTTGATAACTACTATTAATTATTATTATAGCCTTAGTTATACTTTAGTAGACTATACTACTATTAGAAATCTAGCTATAATATATATAGAATAGGATAGAGACCTAAGTAGTATAGTATAGTAAGTAAATACTAATAACCTCTAAGGTAATATAAGATACTCCTCTTAATTAACTCTCGAGCTTTACTTAATTAAGTAGTTTAGGCTACTTGATTAATATAGTCTTTTTTATATAATTAAGTAGAGTAACTTCTGTTAGAGGCTATGAGGGGTAATGAGGTTAGAGATAAAAGATAAGAGATGAATAAGATATATATTGTTTTAATATAATAGAAGAGCTTGTCGTTTTCCTTTTTATCTAGCTAGATATAAGAGATATAAGGGGTTTATTTATACTTACTTTCTGTATATTCTAAGGATTTCTTAGATATTCTAGGTTGTTATCTAAAACACCTCGGTTATATAGTTTAGAACTATATTCTTATACGTTGTTTTCTAAAACATCTCGGTTATATAGTTTATAATTGTATTCTTATTTCCTAGATTTCTCCTTAGATAAATAGTTCTTCCTTAAAGGAACTATTCTTTGTATATAGATATCCTATGTATTTATGATATATAGGCGTTTTCTAAGTAAATATATAGTTATCTAGTATATACAGTATATACAGTACTATTAATACTGTGTTATATAATTCACTTTATTATTATATATACTATCTTTTTTATATAGATATAAGGTATTTAAACCTTAATATCTAACAGTTATATAAATACTATAAGATTTATAAGGTATAATAAATCTATAGTATAAATAACCTAGTTAATAGCTTTATAAAGTTTTTACTAAATAAGATATTAAAGAAGCTTATTAATACTTTATAAATAAAAATATAAATAAATAGATAGGTTTTATATATAAGATATATAGATATTCTATTAGTAGTAAGAAGTTAAATACTTTATAATTTAGACTTTTATTATATTTTTAAGCTTTTTAGACTATAGGCTAGCTAGCTACTATTTAGCTAAAATAGAGAGTTACTAGTATTGCAATACCAGCCCATCGTCAGGATCTATTGGAGTTACCTACTAACTCTGATCCTACCAGTCATGTGAGACCGGTCTGAGCTCGTCTGCGGGCCTACCCGCAGGAGCCCCTTTTACTACTAGCTTAACCTAGCAGCCCTCTTAATAGTTATACTTCTTTATATATAATTAACCCTTTTTAAGACCTCTTAATTATTACTAGAAACCTAATACCTTACTTACTAATAGTATTATTTGAATACTTTTAATTAATAATTAATAAGAAAAGAAAGAATTTATATATATTACTACCTAAGTATATATAAAAGATATAGCTCTTAGATAAGTAAGCTTCTAGCTAATTAAATATGAGGCTTATAAATAATTAAAGGTATTATATTAAGAGATATTATTATATTACTTTATTAAAGATTAGTGTAATTTCCTCTAGAAAGTAGGGCTTTCCTACAAACTAAGCTTAGGTTTATTCTTATTAAAGAGTTTCTAATAGCTAAGCTATTAATATAGAGTTATAATACTAAAGTTCAAAAATATATACTAAGTAAACTTAGTTAGCTTCTAGAGGTTAACTTAATAAATATAAATTACTAGCTTAAAATAATACTTATAACCTTAAGGGTAGGTTTAATATTCCTATAGTTATTAATATATTAAGCTATAGCTAATATAGCTAAAAGAGGTAATTGAATTAGTTAAGAAGCTAAACTAGGCTATAGCTAGTAGTAGCTAGTTATATAGGCTGGTGCTAGGTAGAGCCAAGTAGGACTCCTATAACTAGGCTAAAAGTCAGGCTAATAGTAGGTCCCATAACCCTACTAGTCTAACTAAGGCTATAGTTATGGTAAAAGTGGGCTCTAGAGATATACCCCTTTTAGCCTGTAATAAGTACCCCCCCTATAGAGAGTAATTAACTATAGAGTAATTACTGAAAAAAAATAAAAGAAAGCCTCTATCTATATATATTTTATTAGGTATAGTAGTTAAGCTAATAGAGACTAATAGTTAGCTACAGTCTTTGGTATTTACTATACTATTATAGATTAAATAGATAGAGGTACCTAAGAGTTAATAATTATTATTACTATATTCATTACTATATCTATTATATCTATTCTTATACCTATTATTATACTTATTATCCATATACTTATTATTATTATATCTATTATATCTATCTAAGCCTTCTAGGTTTTTATATTTCTTATTATATCTATTATTACTATTATTACTTTACCTATTTCCTTTAGACTTATACTTATATTTATAGTTTAGTTAAGAGAAAGACTAATATAATAGTAACTAGGTATATAATAGCTAAGGTATTAGTTATTACTAAGAGGCTAGATATAAGGGTATAGATATAGATATAAGCTATATTTAGAGGTATTAGTAAGGTATCTATATAAATTGAAAACTTATTATTAATTTAATAGATAACTAGGCTACTATTAATAGTTCGGCTACTACTAGTAATATATTAGCTAGCTAGGTAGTACTTAGTAACTTAGCTAGCTTAGTAGTAGGTAGCACTCTTATTAACTAGGTTATTATTAGCTAAAGCTATAATATACTAGCTAGCTAGGCTAGCTAAGCTATTTTTACTAATAATAGTTTTTAAGCTAGGTATATAGCTAGGTTATAAGCTAGGTAGCTAGCTAATAAATAGCTACTTAATAATTAGGTTATATTATAGATTAATTATATGACTTATTATAGTTAATCTACTAGGTATTAGTTAAATATATAGTCTAGTTATTATTATTATTATCTTAGAGACCTTCTACTATATATAAGACTATCTTATTATCTCTAACCTAGTCTAGCTCTTGTTATTTCTATTTGTTAGAGTCTTTGCTTTAATACTAGGTAGCTTTATATAGCGGAGGTAGAGGGTAATAGTTATAGGACTATAGATCCTATATAAGCTGGTAAGGGTTGTGAATTTCCTTCGGCTGTTGCTAGACTTGCTAATAGACTTGTTGCTGTTGGATGTAACCTCTAGATGGCTGGCCTCCCTTAAAAAAGAGAGGTGGTTGCTGCTGTTGCTTGGGTTGTTGCTAGTGAGCGGGCTAGTGAGTGGGCTGATGGGTGGGTTGATGAGTGGGCTGGATCTGGGCTGGTAATGGTATTGGTGATGGTAGCGATATGTATTCTACTGCGGGCTAGATGAGTGTCTTTAGGCTATATTCTATATACCATAGGTGGTAGTCCTGGGCTCTTTTGAGTGCTGTTACTGTATTATGAAGTAC